>CM039503.1:41646868-42229368 GCA_022432975.1 Begonia masoniana | reverse complement strand
CTGTGAGAACCATGACTTGCCCTGTGAGAACCATGACTTGCCCTGTGAGAACCATGACTTGCCCTGTGAGAACCATGACTTGCCCTGTGAGAACCATGACTTGCCCTGTGAGAACCATGACTTGCCCTGTGAGAACCATGACTTGCCCTGTGAGAACCATGACTTGCCCTGTGAGAACCATGACTTGCCCTGTGAGAACCATGACTTGCCCTGTGAGAACCATGACTTGCCCTGTGAGAACCATGACTTGCCCTGTGAGAACCATGACTTGCCCTGTGAGAACCATGACTTGCCCTGTGAGAACCATGACTTGCCCTGTGAGAACCATGACTTGCCCTGTGAGAACCATGACTTGCCCTGTGAGAACCATGACTTGCCCTGTGAGAACCATGACTTGCCCTGTGAGAACCATGACTTGCCCTGTGAGAACCATGACTTGCCCTGTGAGAACCATGACTTGCCCTGTGAGAACCATGACTTGCCCTGTGAGAACCATGACTTGCCCTGTGAGAACCATGACTTGCCCTGTGAGAACCATGACTTGCCCTGTGAGAACCATGACTTGCCCTGTGAGAACCATGACTTGCCCTGTGAGAACCATGACTTGCCCTGTGAGAACCATGACTTGCCCTGTGAGAACCATGACTTGCCCTGTGAGAACCATGACTTGCCCTGTGAGAACCATGACTTGCCCTGTGAGAACCATGACTTGCCCTGTGAGAACCATGACTTGCCCTGTGAGAACCATGACTTGCCCTGTGAGAACCATGACTTGCCCTGTGAGAACCATGACTTGCCCTGTGAGAACCATGACTTGCCCTGTGAGAACCATGACTTGCCCTGTGAGAACCATGACTTGCCCTGTGAGAACCATGACTTGCCCTGTGAGAACCATGACTTGCCCTGTGAGAACCATGACTTGCCCTGTGAGAACCATGACTTGCCCTGTGAGAACCATGACTTGCCCTGTGAGAACCATGACTTGCCCTGTGAGAACCATGACTTGCCCTGTGAGAACCATGACTTGCCCTGTGAGAACCATGACTTGCCCTGTGAGAACCATGACTTGCCCTGTGAGAACCATGACTTGCCCTGTGAGAACCATGACTTGCCCTGTGAGAACCATGACTTGCCCTGTGAGAACCATGACTTGCCCTGTGAGAACCATGACTTGCCCTGTGAGAACCATGACTTGCCCTGTGAGAACCATGACTTGCCCTGTGAGAACCATGACTTGCCCTGTGAGAACCATGACTTGCCCTGTGAGAACCATGACTTGCCCTGTGAGAACCATGACTTGCCCTGTGAGAACCATGACTTGCCCTGTGAGAACCATGACTTGCCCTGTGAGAACCATGACTTGCCCTGTGAGAACCATGACTTGCCCTGTGAGAACCATGACTTGCCCTGTGAGAACCATGACTTGCCCTGTGAGAACCATGACTTGCCCTGTGAGAACCATGACTTACCCCGTGAGATCTGTGTCTTACCCCGTGAGAACACATATCATCATTAAATCTTTAGCGTTCAATTCATCATAAAACATGCTCGTAAATAGTTTGTATGCACAGTTAGGAAAAATATGATGCATGAGGACAAACATTCGCATAGGGAAATTATTGAAGACAAACCCTTAAACATCTATAGCCCGTAGGCCGACGAACACTTAGTTAGAACCAAACCCCCATCCTAGGATACCCGACTCACTAAAACCTTTACAACCAACAAATATCATCATCTAAAACAACAATCCCTAAATCGTTATGACGTAGGGCCTTAGGGGCCGGAAACCTAACACTCACTTACCTGGCGTCCTAGATATGCCGAGCACCGTCCTTGAGCTTGAGTTACCTAAGGCATTTCATAACACATCATTAGTTTTAACTCTAATTCATAAATTTCGAAGCTAAACGAAATCTCGAGCCAAGGTAATTTCCCAAAAACTCTAATCCATTTCATTTGTGTATTTCATCGAGCACTTGGTGCTCACTAACTTCAAAACTCTATTAATGGTGTTTTACCAACATCCAACAACCTCCAACAACCAACATTTAACCCTAATCAACTACCAAACATCAATAATTCCCTCAATCCACTCAATCAACAACCATAGTACCATTAATAAACGAAATCTAGCAATCCAAAACAATTCCTAACGAAACCCTAAATTTTCTTCACAAACCCTAAACCAAAACCACTCCAAAAACGACTACTAACTTGACCAAAGCATAGAGCTTACTTGGAGGGTTGATTTGTTGAAGAAACTTGAAGGAAGAATCGCCAAAATAGAGGAGTTGGTCGATCGTTGGAGATGGCGATGAAGGAGAAGAAAAATCGTGAGAGAGAGAGGGAGAGATCGTGGAGGAGAGGAAAAGTGAGGGAAATAAAGAGTTTTCCTAATTTAAGGAAAATTTGACTTAACAATTACCTAAATGCCCTTTTATTATTTCTTTGCTTAAACTCTTTAATTAACCTATCAATTTAGTTTCTCCAAATTCTTTTATTTCCCCAAATATTCCTATTTATTCCCAGGGTTCCTGCGAAACTTTCTGTTCGCCATTTGGACTTAATTTATTATTCCTGCGAATTAAAACTCTATAGCACTTAAACAATAAAACAGAAACTATAGGCTCAAAACCCATAGTCAAAGTTTCTGGGCGTTACTTCTAAAACGCTAGGTTTAAAGTTTTAAGTATAAAAAAAATAATACGGGAAAATTAGGAATAGTTAAAGGGTCGTCACATCAACAACCTCATTAATTCCAACTAACTCTCACAAATCACCATAAATACACCCATTAGAATCATAATCACAATAACCTATCGATTTCAAACCTTAATCCATGTTTTTGACAAAATCCTAACGAAACCCAAATCGTATAACTCCGTGAAAACCAAAATCTAAAGCTCTGAATTAGTAGACTCTTACCTAGGGTCGGGATTGGAGAAGAAATTGTGGAGAATGAGTCGCCGAAGAACAAACTTTCGTCGTCGGAGAGGAGAGTCGCGCGAGAGAGAAGAAAAATTGCCAAGCTCTCTGGAAGGGAAATCACAGAATGAGAAATTGTGGGAGGGGGAGGGAATTTGTGATGTTTTATTAAAATTTTTGGTTTGCAAATTACTTAATTGCCCTTCCATTGATTTTCTATTTGTTTCTCCACTTATTTCGTTATTCATCCGACGATTCGGTTTCTCCAAATTTTCATATTTCACCATAAATTCCAATTTATCATTAAGGCTCCATTAAAACTTTCCGTACGCAAAACAGACTTAATTTGACATATTTATAAAAATGCCATTATTTATTGGAATAATAAAATCTCGTAAAACCGGGTGTTACATTCCATCCACCTTAATTAAAATTTTGTCCTCAAAATTCGATTACACAAACAGTTTAGGATAATTCGACATCATATCCTACTGCCTTTCCCACGTAGCTTCCTCTACGTCATGGTTCTGCCACAAGACTTTTACTAGCGGAATTTTCTTATTGCGCAACACCTTGATAGAGGACTCTAGAATCCGCACTGGCCTCTCCACATAGCTCAGTGTTGGTTGCACCTCGATCTCCATTGTCTCTATGACGTGTGATGGATCATGTACGTATTTCTGAGCATGGACACGTGAAACACATCGTGAATACCTTTCATGGACGTCGGAAGCTGCAACATGTACGCCATAGTCCCGATCCTCTTCAAAATAGGAAAGGGCCCCACATAATGAGGATTCAACTTGCCTCTTCTTTTGAACCGCATAACGTATTTAAACGGAGAAATTTTAAGATAAACCTCATCACCCTCATTGAACTCCAAGTTCCTCCGTCTAGTATCAGCATAACTCTTTTGGCAGCTCTGTGCTATCTCTATACGTTGCCTGATAACAGCGATCTTCTCTGCTGTTTGCTGTAAAATATCTGGGCCAACTACACTAGCCTCGCCGATCTCGTCTCAGTATAGCGGAGACCTACACTTTCAACCGTACAATGCCTTATGCGGGGCCATGCCAATCGTAGTCTGGAAACTGTTGTTGTACGATAACTCAATCAAGGGCAAATATCGGCTCCACGAGCCCTGAAATTCCAGCACGCAAGCTCTGAGCATATCCTCAAGAATCTGATTTGTTCTTTCTATCTGCCCATCAGTCTGAAGATGAAACGCCATGCTAAAACTCAACTGAGTTCCCATAGCCTTATGTAGACTCTTCCAGAACTTTGAAGTAAACCTGACATCTCTATTAAAGACAATCGAGATGGGCACTCCGTGCAATCTGACAATCTCTTACACCTATAGCTCGGCAAGCTGATCCATAGAATAGGTCATCTTCACTGATAGAAAGTGGGCCGTCTTTGTCAAACGGTCCACAATCACCCAGATGCTATCGTGCCCTTTCGTCGTTCTCGGGAGTCCAACTATGAAATCCATGGAGATCTGCTCCCATTTCCACTCCGAAATCGGCAGTGGCTGTAAGGTTGCAGCTGGCCTTTGGTGTTCCGCCTTAACCTGTTGACAAACCAGGCAGGTTTCTACATACTTGGCAAACTCTCTTTTTATGTTCGGCCACCAGAAGTGTTGTCTCAGGTTTCTATACATTTTTGTGCTCCCCGGATGCACTGAGTATGCTGAGGAGTGTGCCTCGGTTAAGATCTTTCTCTTCATCTCCTCATTGTTAGGCACATACCACCTATGTCTGAATCTCAATATGCCATAATCCGACAAGCTAAAATCAGATGGGTCCTCAGATGTCATGCTCAATCGATATCTCTCACTCTCTCCAAGTCTTCCTTCTGAGCCTCTTGGAGTTTGTCAATTATTGTCGGCCTAAGAGAAATGTTCGTGAGCATAGTGGACAACTCGGCCACAATCTCTACATCAAACCTCTCGATCTCAGACCTTAGGATTACTGACATTGATGCAAGCGAAGGCTGACTAGTAGAAGGCATCCTGCTCAAGGGGTCTGCGACTTTATTTGCCTTCTTTGGGTGGTATTTAATCTCAAAGTCATAATTTTTAACGAACTCCAACCACCTTCTTTGCCGCATATTAAGTTCTTTCTACGTAAACATATATTTTAAGCTCCGGTGATTTGAGAACACCTCACACTGCTACCCATACAGATAGTGTCTCCAGATTTTTAACGCAAAGACAACCGCTGCAAGCTCCAGATCGTGTGTCAGATAATTTTGCTCATACGACTTTAACTGTCTGGAAGCATAAGCAATTACCCTGCCCTCCTGCATCAATACACACCTCAGTCCGATCTTTGAGGCATCGCAATAAATGCTGAACTTATCGCCTTCAACTGGCAATGTTAACACTGGTGCTGTAGTCAACTTTCGTTTCAGCTCATTGAAGCTCTTTTCACATGCAGCAGACCATACAAACTTTTCATTTTTCCTGGTCAAACGCGAAAGAGGGACTGCGATCTTTGAAAACCCCTCAATGAACTTCCTGTAATATCCGGCCAATCCGAGAAATCCACGTACCTCACGCACATTCCTAGGCTGCAGCCAATCCCTGACAACTTCAATCTTAGTCGGATCCACTGAAATTCCCTCCTGAGATATAATATGGCCGAGAAAGTTTATTCTGTCCAGCCAAAACTCGCACTTCGAGAACTTTGGATACAATTGGTGCTGACATAAAATCCTAAGAACAATCCGCAAATGCTCCTCGTGCTCTTCCTTTGTCTTTGAATAGATCAAGATGTCATCAATGAAGACGACGACAAACTTGTCTAGATACTCCTCAAAAACACGGTTCATCAAATCCATAAATGCTGCAGGAGCATTCGTAAGTCCAAAAGACATCACAAGAAATTCGTAATGTCCATACCTCGTTCGGAAAGCCGTTTTCTGAACATCTTCCCTCCGGACCTTCAACTGATAATAACTCGAGCGTAGGTCAATTCTCGAAAACACTAGGGCACCTTGCATTTGGTCAAATAAATCGTCAATCCGGGGTAGTGGATACTTATTCTTCACCGTTAGCTTATTCAACTCTATGTAATCAACGCACATTCGGAGAGTTCCGTCCTTCTTCTTAACAAACAAAACTGGCGCACCCCAAGGAGAGAAATTGGGTCGAATGAACCCCTTGTCTAACAACTACTCTAACTGAGTCTTTAGCTCTTCTAGTTCAGCAGGTGCCAATCTGTACGGATTCTTTGATACAGGCCCTGAGCCTGGATAAACATCAATGGTGAACTCGATCTCTTTATCCGGCGGTAATCCAAGAAGATCTCAGAAAAATCTCTAACTACTGGAAGGTCTTCTAGTTTTACCCCTTTGATCAGCTGAGTATCGACCACTATAGCCAGATAAACAGAACATTCGCCATTAAACAGCTCTCGAACCTTCATGGAATAGGAAATAGGCGACCCACTTGACCTATTTATTGCCTGATATGAAAACTCTTCCTTATCCGGAGGCCAAAAAGTTACCAACCCGGATCGGCAGTCAATGGTAGCGAAATGGCGTGACAGCCAGTCCATTCCCAAAATCAGATCATACCGCTCTATGCCCATAACTATCAACCGGGCGTAGAGTGTGTTATTCCCCACCGAGACAACATTTCCCTGAAAAACATGATTAGACTGCATATTCGCTCCTGAAGGCATCATTACTCTATATTCATACTCTGCTAACTCAGACACTAACCCCAATCTAGTCATGTAAGCAGTTGAAATGAAGGAGTGCGTAGCTCCCGTGTCTATAAAAGAAAATATGAGTACACTTATGATTAAGATAGTACCTGCTATAACAGATGGCTGAGCCTCGTCGTCGACATCGCTAGGCTCAATAAAGGCAAAGATCCGTGGCATAACTCTCCTCTGGTCTCTGCCTGGCTGCTCTCGGCCCAGCTTCGGACAATCTTTAACAAAATGGCCTGTCTCTCCACACCGAAAACATCTATCTGTGCCCAATCGGCACTCACTACTATGCTCCTTCTAGCATTTAGGGCACCAAGGCATTTGAGTAGTTCCCTGTACTTAATTTCCTTTGCCCCGGTCATTACCTCCTTCATATGGTCTCTTGACTCTTCTTTGTTGTTGTACTGGTGGCTGTCCTTTTTGTTGCCAACCTCTATTCCGTGATTGAGGATGAATTTCGCGAAAGAAGTCCCTAGTAGGCTCCTTTTGTTTCACACAAGTCAATTCCGCAGTGTCGAACTCCAAAGCTCTCGCTGCGATGTCTTCGTAGGACACATAAAAAATGCTAGATACTATGATATTCTTTCAAATCTGTGAATTTATCCCATCCATAAATTGTTGCTCCTTGTCTTCATTATCGCTGACTAAGCTCGGTGCAAACCGTGATAAGGCTTCGAACTTCCTAATGTACTCCGCAAACTGTACTGGTGTAACGCCCAGGAATTTTGATCATGGTTTTGAGTTTTAGACTAGTAAATTAAATCCGAATGGCGAACGAGAAGTTTTGTTAGAATCTTAGGAATAAACGGGAATATTTGTAGAAATAAGAAATGTTGGGAGAAATCAAAGCGATAGATGAAATTATGAACGAAGCAAAGGATTTAACTAAGGGCATTTAAGTAAGTTATTAAGTAACATTTAGAATAAAAACTAGAAAACTTTCCCCCTTAGTCTTTCACTTTCTCTTTTCCCCATCGCGAAACCCCCTCTGGCGAAGAGTCATCTCCTCCGATTTTGGCGATTTTCTTCACGGTCTTCTTCCCCAGCTACTCTAGGTAAGTTCTATACATTTGATATGTCTAGTAGTTGTAATAGAGCTGATTTTGGTTTAGGGTTACGTGAAAAATTTCCAGATTGTGAGAAATCGATATGATAGCGATTGTATTGCCTATTGATGATGCTTTGGTGGATATTTGGATAAGTAGAAGGAACTAATGATGTTTAGATTGATTATTTAGGACTCATACTAATGACGTGCTGTGAACATGCCTTAGGTAACTCAAGCCCTCAAAGAACGATGCTCGGCATAGCTAGGAGGCCAGGTAAGTGGGTGTTAGGTTTCCGGCCCTTAAGGCCCTACATTGTATCGATGTTAAATTTTATGTGTTTCGATGAGGTTTTCTGACTATGGGGCTGAAACGAGTCGGGTAGCTTAGGATGTTGGTTAGTAACCGTGTGTTAGGTTTGTTATACGAATTAAGTGTGTTTAAATACATTCATGAATTGTTTTGATGGTATGTTATGATCAGATCTTCATGCATCATGTCTTCTCAAAAGAAAAACACACAGAATATTTTACATGCATGATTTCAAGTAAACGATGTAAAGTAGGATTAAGATGTGTATTGATGCAGAGCGGAAAGGTAATTGCCTATGCCTCTAGGCAATTGAAGATTTATGAGCAGAACTATCCGACGCATGACTTAGAGTTTACAGCGGTGGTATTTGCGTTAAAAATATGGAGGCACTATCTCTATGGTCAGAAGTGTGAAGTGTTTTCGGACCATAAGAGTTTAAAATATCTTTTTACGCAGAAAGATTTAAACATGAGACAAAGGAGATGATTGGAGTTTGTGAAAGACTACAACTTCGAAATTAAGTATCATCCTAGAAAAGCGAATACGGTGGCAGACGCTTTGAGTAGGATGCCTAAGACCATGGAGTTAGTTGCTTGCTGTATGCCAGCTTCATTAAGAAAAGAGATGAATAAGTTTGAGTTAGAGGTAGTTTCACAGCTTTCGATCCTACTTGCCGAATTGACCATACGGCCTACTCTATTGGACAAAATTAAGGAGGCTCAACAGATGGACTCGGAATAAAAGGAGGCTATGGTGGCCAAGTTGACCGATACGTCTTTTGAATTCAATTGCTCAGAGGATGACATCTTGAGGTTTCGGGACCGTTGGTACGTTCTGAAGGATGATGAGCTAAGAAAGTTGATCATGGCGGAGGCACATTCGTCGTCATTCCCAGTGCATCCGGGTAACACTAAGATGTACCGAGATCTGAAAGTGCGATATTGGTGGCCTAACATGAAAAGAGAAGTGGCCAATTATGTACAGTCCTGCCTGGTGTGCCAGCAAGTGAAGGTAGAGCACTAGAGACCAGGTGGAATGTTACAACCTTTGCCGATTCCCGAGTGAAAGTGGGACCATATAGCAATGGATTTCATTGTTGGATTACCAAGGACGACAAAAGGACATGACAGCATATGGGTTGTAGTCGATAGATTAACAAAGACGACTCATTTCTTACTTGTGAAAATGACCTACACGATGAATAAGTTCGCAGAGCTGTACGTTTAGGAGATTTTAAGGTTGCATGGAGTTCCTATGTCGATTGTTTCAGACTGGGATCCAAGATTTACTTCGAGATTTTGGAAAAGTTTACAAAGTGCTATGGGTACTAAGTTAACTTTTAGCACGGCTTTCCACCCACAGACTGACGGACAATCTAAGAGGACGATTCAGATACTCGAGGATATACTGAGAGCGTGCATGCTAGAGTTTCAAGCCTCTTGGAGCCGATATTTACCGCTGGTTGAATTTATGTATAATAACAGCTATCAGTCCATGATCGATATGGCTCCGTACGAAGCACTTTATGGCAGAAAGTGTAGGTCGCCCCTGTATTGGGATGAGGTAGGCGAAGCTAAGTTGATTGGACCAAAAATTTTACAACAGTTATCAGAGAAGGTTGCTCTGATCAGACAAAGGATGGAAACTGCAGAGAGTCGCCAAAAGAGCTATGCAAATCGAAGAAGGCTAGAGTTGGAGTTTGTAGTCGGTGATGAAGTGTTTTTGAAAGTTTCACTGTTTAAGAGGAGTGGTTCGCTTTGGTAAAAGAGGGAGGTCGAATCCACGGTTTGTCGGACCGTTCCTGATTATCGAAAGCATTGGAGCTACAGCATACAAGCTTCAATTGCCAATGTCTATGGAGGGAGTACATAATGTCTTCCACGTGTCGATATTGAGGAAATGTGTACGAGACCAAACGCATGTGGTAGAACCAGTTAACCTTGAGATACCGCCAACTTTAACTTACGAAGAGAGGCCAGAGCAGATTCTGGAGTCTGCTGTTAAAGTATTGCGCAATAAGTCAATCCCACTGGTTAAGGTGTTGTGGAGAAATCAAAACGTGGAGGAAGCCACTTGGGAGTGCCAACAGGACATGATGGACAAATATCCAGAATTGTTCAGGTGCAAAATTTTTGGGACAAAATTCTAAATAAGGAGGGTAGGATGTAACGCCTAGGAATTTCGATCATGGTTTTGAGTTTTAGACTAGTAAATTAAATCCGAATGCCGAACGAGAAGTTTTGTTAGAACCTTAGGAATAAACGGGAATATTTGTAGAAATAAGAAATGTTGGGAGAAATCAAAGCGATAGATGAAATTATGAACGAAGCAAAGGATTAAACTAAGGGCATTTAAGTAAGTTATTAAGTAAAATTTAGAATAAAAACTAGAAAACTTTCCCCCTTAGTCTTTCACTTTCTCTTTTCCCCATCGCGAAACCCCCTCTGGTGAAGAGTCATTCCTCCCCTCTACATTGTCTGTTCCTCCGATCGTTCTCCTCCAATTCTGGCGATTTTCTTCACGGTCTTCTTCCCCAAATAGCTACTCTAGGTAAGCTCTATACATTTGATATGTCTAGTAGTTGTAATAGAGCTGATTTTGGTTTAGGGTTACGTGAAAAATTTCCAGATTGTGAGAAATCGATAGGATAGCGATTGTATTGCCTATTGATGATGCTTTGGTGGATATTTGGATAAGTAGAAGGAACTAATGATGTTTAGGCTGATTATTTAGGACTCATACTAATGACGTGTTGTGAACATGCCTTATGTAACCCAAGCCCTCAAAGGACGGCGCTCGGCATAGCTAGGAGGCCAGGTAAGTGGGTGTTAGGTTTCCGGCCCTTAAGGCCCTACATTGTATCAATGTTAAGTTTTATGTGTTTTGATGAGGTTTTCTGACTGTGGGGTTGAAACGAGTCGGGTAGCTTAGGTTGTTGGTTAGTAACCGTGTATTAGGTTTGTTTTACGAATTAAGTGTGTTTAAATACATCCATGAATTGTTTTGATGGTATGTTATGATCATATCTTCGTGCATCATGTCTTCTCAAAAGAAAAACACAAAGAATATTTTACATGCATGATTTCAAGTAAACGATGTAAAGTATGTGATGATGAGTAAGGTTTGAGGATGAGTAGGGCCCAAGGCACGCGTAAATGGCAACTAATGGCAAGACAATTACACCCAAATGGTAACTCAGGGGTGTGGTCTACGGGGTAGACAGGGTGGTGACTGGGGCTACTCATGTCTAAACTTACTCTTAAATGTTAAGTAAAGCAAAGAAATGAACATGTTTTGATAAACCATGCATTATTATTACTCATGGATAGTGCACCTCCTTATTGAGATTTAGGCTTAATGTGATTATCGTATGATGTAGGTGACGAGCACGAAGGCGAGGAACCTCCTCCCGATGATCATGTGTAGATAGTCAGTGGTTGGGGCTCGTGGCGGCGGGACGTGTTTTGGCTGGGCTGGATTGACTGTGGATGTGCTCCAAGTGTTTTGTGATAGTAAGGTGTGAAAAGGATTGATTTTCTTTGGATGCGATGAAATTTTAGGAATTACAGAGAAGTCTGATATCTTGAAATTGTATAGTAGATTTAGACTTGGAGTTATGTCATTTTGAATGATTTTATAAAAGTATTCATTTGGTGATGGTTTAGGAAAATTTCAAGTGATGGTTCTGTGAGTTATGTGAGACGGTATTGGACGATTTTGGGTTTTTTTATCGTAAGGATTAGTTTGGTTTTTAGAACGGTCCATGCAGTCTATCTCTAGTAAGTTAAGTAGTCTGTGTGGACGAGTAAGTTAAGTAGTCTGTGTGGACGACAAGTCACGTAGACGAAGTAGTCTGTGTGGACGAGTAAGTTAAGTAGTCTGTGTGGACGAGTAAGTTAAGTAGTCTGTGTGGACGAGTAAGTTAAGTAGTCTGTGTGGACGAGTAAGTTAAGTAGTCTGTGTGGACGAGTAAGTTAAGTAGTCTGTGTGGACGAGTAAGTTAAGTAGTCTGTGTGGACGACAAGTCACGTAGACGAAGTAGTCTGTGTGGACGACAAGTCACGTAGACGAAGTAGTCTGCGTGGACGAGTAAGTTAAGTAGTCTGTGTGGACGACAAGTCACGTAGACGAAGTAGTCTGCGTGGACGAGTAAGTTAAGTAGTCTGTGTGGACGAGTAAGTTAAGTAGTCTGTGTGGACGAGTAAGTTAAGTAGTCTGTGTGGACGAGTAAGTTAAGTAGTCTGTGTGGACGACAAGTCACGTAGACGAAGTAGTCTGCGTGGACGAGTAAGTTAAGTAGTCTGTGTGGACGACAAGTCACGTAGACGAAGTAGTCTGCGTGGACGAGTAAGTGAAGTAGTCTGTGTGGACGACAAGTCACGTAGACGAAGTAGTCTGTGTGGACGAGTAAGTTAAGTAGTCTGTGTGGACGAGTAAGTTAAGTAGTCTGTGTGGACGAGTAAGTTAAGTAGTCTGTGTGGACGACAAGTCACGTAGACGAAGTAGTCTGTGTGGACGACAAGTCACGTAGACGAAGTAGTCTGCGTGGACGAGTAAGTTAAGTAGTCTGTGTGGACGAGTAAGTTAAGTAGTCTGTGTGGACGAGTAAGTTAAGTAGTCTGTGTGGACGACAAGTCACGTAGACGAAGTAGTCTGCGTGGACGAGTAAGTTAAGTAGTCTGTGTGGACGACAAGTCACGTAGACGAAGTAGTCTGCGTGGACGAGTAAGTTAAGTAGTCTGTGTGGACGAGTAAGTTAAGTAGTCTGTGTGGACGAGTAAGTTAAGTAGTCTGTGTGGACGAGTAAGTTAAGTAGTCTGTGTGGACGAGTAAGTTAAGTAGTCTGTGTGGACGAGTAAGTTAAGTAGTCTGTGTGGACGAGTAAGTTAAGTAGTCTGTGTGGACGAGTAAGTTAAGTAGTCTGTGTGGACGAGTAAGTTAAGTAGTCTGTGTGGACGAGTAAGTTAAGTAGTCTGTGTGGACGAGTAAGTTAAGTAGTCTGTGTGGACGAGTAAGTTAAGTAGTCTGTGTGGACGACAAGTCACGTAGACGAAGTAGTCTGTGTGGACGACAAGTCACGTAGACGAAGTAGTCTGCGTGGACGAGTAAGTTAAGTAGTCTGTGTGGACGAGTAAGTTAAGTAGTCTGTGTGGACGACAAGTCACGTAGACGAAGTAGTCTGCGTGGACGAGTAAGTTAAGTAGTCTGTGTGGACGAGTAAGTTAAGTAGTCTGTGTGGACGACAAGTCACGTAGACGAAGTAGTCTGCGTGGACGAGTTAAGTAGTCTGTGTGACGACAAGTCACGTAGACGAAGTAGTCTGCGTGGACGAGTAAGTGAAGTAGTCTGTGTGGACGACAAGTCACGTAGACGAAGTAGTCTGTGTGGACGAGTAAGTTAAGTAGTTTGTGTGGACGATAAGTCACGTAGACAAAGTAGTCTGCGTGGACGAGTAAGTTAAGTAGTCTGTGAGTAAGTAGTCTGTGTGGACGGTACGTTTAAGTAGTCTGTGGACAAATAGGTCTGGGTATTCTGGAGACGATAATATCGTCGGAGTCTGGGGACGGTAACGTAGCCCGATTCTGAGTATGTTATAGCCGGCAGATTCTGAGCACGTTTTCGTCATCAGAATCTGAATATGTTAACGTCGGCCGGTTCGCAATTAGCAGAAACCCGAGGGGAACTGAATGTTAATAACTCGCCTACGATACTTTCTGTTTGGGCGAATTTACTTTCCCTCACTAGCCGATTGCTGCCAGCTTTAATTGAATGATTCTCCATTAGTTAGAATGTTATAAAAAAAATATGTATGGGTAAAGGTAAGGGAGAACTTCTTATAAGAAATGTTGAGGTCTTATGTTAAGTCTATGTCATGGCAACTCAGTGGCGGCCCTGGCCAGGTCGAGGTCGTTACAACTGGTCTGCTTCAGCTGCGTGAACTCCGCTCTTTTTGCCACCCTCACAGTACGGCTGAAGTATTTATCAAAGAACACGATCTTAAATCATTCCCACCTCATCAGTGTCACGTCCGTAGTCGCCTTAATTGAATCCCACCAAAATCGGGCATCCAATGCCAGGTGGAAAGTGACGCACGTGACCTTCTCAGCATTCTCCACTTTGGCGTAAGCCAACATATCTTCTATCGTTCGAACCCACTCCTTAGCAATAGAAGGGTCTGTTAATTGTCCATTGAATACTGGAGACCGTAGCTTTTGAAACCTCTCCATGCTATGATTGGCCAGAACGCCTATATCCCGGCCTCTATGATTTTCACGATTCACTAAGTTCTCGATCTGTTGTGCTTGTCTGTCCATATGTTGGGTCTGACAATCCAACAAATCTGTAAGTCTATCCAGGGCTTCATCCCTGACGTCTTTACCTCGATTCATTGTTTTATAACTCCTATTAAAGTCAAAACATATAATCCTAAGAAATCGAAATCAAATAAAGTAATTAAACGTACTTACAGTTGATGAAGGATGTCTGCGTAGTGACAGTGCAGTCGAGCAGTCTACAGAACCGATTTTAAAACTCGGGGGCTCTGATACCATAACTGTAGCGACCCTTAATACTGTTCCCTTATTTTCCGTATAAATTTTTCTTTTTCTAACATTAGTCAAAGTCTAAATTGTTGGAAATCGTTTAAAAAAGAAAACTTGAAAACCAATAGAGAAAACACATTAAAATAAAAGAAAACAATTGGCAGGAAATCGTTGGGCAAAAAGGGCATTTCACCCGAAAATTTCATGGCCGATCGATCGGCCCTTAGACAGCCGATCGATCGGCTATGTAAAATAAGGGGGGCGATCGATCGCCCCCACACCAGGCGATCGATCGCCCCTCGCGATCGATCACCAGTCGATCGATCGGCAGACTCTCTGGATTTTTCAGAGAGTCGCCTCTCTTCTGCTGATCGATCGCCCCTCCTGGCGATCGATTGGCAGACTCTCTGGATTTTGAAATCCAGAGAGCTGCTCCTCTTCTCCTCTTCCTCTTCCCTTTTCTTTCTCCCTTCGTTACCCTGCACACCATACTCACACACTTCACACTTCCACTCCATATCTTCATCAATTTATCTCTAAATACATTTAATAACAACACTACTACCCACATACAATCCTCTCTCCATCAATCACCTAAAAATAGACTCAAAACATATTTAAAATGTAACCAAATTTAATAGAAACGAACCGCGTGGATCCGTTTGAAAAAATTGAACATTCCCCTCTATTTGAAAATATCGAAAACACAACAAAATACTATACCTTATCTATCCAGTTACCAAGCATCATAAAATGAGTCATCTATACAATTTTCCTATCCTTTTATCTATCAAAATCCCCAAAACATTTATTTACATCCCCATGGGTCAAAATTCGCACCGACTGCCAGCGCACTCCCACGGGCCATCCTCCTTCAACCTACTCATACTTCTGGTGGAGGATTGTCGTCCTCACCTGTATCAAATTAACCTACACCATAGAAAATTAAACTATGAGCTAAAGAGCTCAGCAAGTCTCGTAAATGAAGATGAATGCTATGTGTGTGGGGTTTGTAAAAACATACATTTCTTTTTCATTATTTAGTTACATAGCGGGAGGTGTCACCGGTGGTTGACTCACCAGATAGAGAGATCACATCTCGCGATTAGATAGCCCTTTCCATCTGCAGGGGGAAAACATGCTCCTCCTCTCAAAACAGCCATGTCTGAACCCACTCTGACGTGACCGGGATTACATACATTTCATATCTTTTCATTAGGCGTTTCTTTTCGTGAAAACATATGCAGAAATTCATTTTCTATGAGTTTCGAAAACATGGTGCATGAACATGGATTGTGCGACACAAGTAAAACATAGAACAATGCATAAAAGAACCTAGGAAAACATTCTAATACACAATCCACCTAAACTACCCATCCTATCTCCCCGAAGTATCTGAATTCACCAAAACCTCGATCAACAACTGTTTTTACGGTTTAGGCCAATCGGCCAAACAAGTCACGAAGACTTATCTCGCATCCGTTGCAATTTAAGCTCTGTCCACGAGCGTTGTTCACCTATGGCAATTCACAACATTCGTCATTAAATCGAGTCCAAACCATCGAGTTTCGAAAACTACAAAACTTTTAGCTAAAAGAAATTTCTTAAAACTCTAATTTAACTCGTTGAGGCATTTTATCTAGCAATTCATGCTCGTGAACTTCTAAACCTCCATTAATGGAGTTTTTAAAACCTCCAACCACCCAAAACCTCAACAACCCTCATTAATTCCAACTAACTCTCACAAATCACTATAAATACGCCCATTAGAATCATAATCACAATAAACTTATTGATTTCAAACCTTAATCCACGTTTTTGACAAAACCCTAACTAATCGTATAACTCCGTGAAAACCAAAATCTAAAGCTCCGAAACAGTAGACTCTTACCTAGGGTTGGGATTGGAGAAGAAATTGTGGAGAACGAGTTGCCGGAGAACAAGCTTTCGACGCCGGAGAGGAGAGTCGCGCGAGAGAGAAGCAAAATCGCCAAGCTCTCTGGAAGGGAAATCACAGAATGAGAAATCGTGGGAGAGGGAGGGAATTTGTGATGTTTTATTAAAATTTTTGGTTTGCAAATTACTTAATTGCCCTTCCATTGATTTTCTATTTGTTTCTCCACTTATTTCGTTATTCATCCGACGATTCGATTTCTCCAAATTTTCATATTTCACCATAAATTTCAATTTATCATTAAGGCTCCTCCATTAAAAATTCTGTTCATAAAACGGACTTAATTTGACATATTTACAAAAAAGCCATTATTTATTGAAATAATAAAATCTCGTAAAACCGGGTGTTACATAGAGTGTCGAACCCACAAGGACTTGTTAATTAATAATCAAATTTATTAATCTTAATTCTAAATTGAACACACGTTTTATGGTTTTAAGAATTGAAATTAAATTAAACAACTAAAACAAGTAAAGTAAACTAATGTAAAATAACGAAACATATAAAATTGGATTAAATTTAATTAATAAAAGCCTAGGTACTAAAATTTCACCAAGACAACATTTATTTCATTCCTTCCTAATTATATTCATAAGTATTCTCCCTATGTTGATGATCGATTTCGCTAAATTCTAATACAATCTCTCTCAAGCATTGTTTAGTTTATCTGATTAATGGGTTATCACTTCTCAATCTCAAATCCTGCATTAATCAAATACAATTAAATTGAGAAATCACAATGATCACATCAATACCGTAACTATCTCTAGTCTACACATATTTATGACATTAATTTCAGTGCTTGGGTGTTTATCACCTCTCAGTCTCAAAATACTCCAAAAATAAGTAAAGATTGGCTAGAAATTTACAAGCTTTAAGACCGAAAATTAAATGCGTCAACAATATTGGAAGAAATACTTATTGAATTTAATTAAACAAAGAAATAGAAAATAAACATCATCTGGCTACATCGTAGCCCTAGAAGAGAAATTTAGTTCATGTTAGAATAAAGAAAAACAATAAAAATAATAAAGATGTTCATAGTTCAGAAGAAAAAGGGAAAAAAAACTATGCTAAAATTCAGTTTTCGAAGCTCTCGCTTCGTTCCGGTCTCCGTTTCGCTAAAGCTTCTCTCAATGATAGTCTCGCTCTCTCGCCAGGGCTCGTTCTGAATGATACTCCTCCATAGTTAGTTAACTTAATTCTTAATTAATCTGAAGCCCACAAATCTGAAACCCACAATCAATCTCAACGGTTGAGATTAAAACAGATTAAAACAATTAAAATAGCCGAACGGTTGGGATTCTTTCTGCTTTCCTTAAAATCCCGCTTCAGCCGATTGATCGGCTAGTCTTCTGTTCACAGCCACACATTGATATTTTTATTTCGTTATTTTTCTTCATTCTGCACTATATTTATTCTTCGTTGATGCTTAACCTGTTATATTTAATCTTATCTGCACACTTACACTAGAAACGTTAAATTCATTCAAATGCTTGAGAACAACTTATCGAATCAAAATTAAAGAGTCCGAATAAGTGTGTAAAATACACACTTATCACTAAGATAGATAATTATGATTATAATTAAGTTAACACTATTAAGGATAATTTAAATTCCATGTATATGTTGAGAGTTAAACTCAAACAAACTATCAGTTTCAAATGGACTATTTCAAACAAGGATTTGAAGGGACAAATGACATTCATTTTTAACGTATGGCCATGGATTTAAAGCCCAAGAAGTCTACTTTTGAATGGTTTAAGTTGCAAGTCGTTTGGAGTTTTCAAGAAGAAGTTATGTCTATTTCAGTAATGAAGGGTCAAGAACAAATGAAATATTTGATATTTCGGTTTTTTTTTTAAGTATGTTTATTGTATGAATATCAAGAGTCAAACATGATACTATAAATATTGCAATATGTTTCATTGAAATGTGTGAGAGAAGAAATAGAAATACATTTGAGAATATTGTTGTTTAGTATCCATCTTTCTTCCTCTCCAAGACAAACACTAATTTGATTGTCAAATTGGTATCAGAGTCATGTCTGACTACAAGAGAACACCATTGGGGCAGATGTCGATGCCGCTGCCACGACTCACCAAGACGAACTACGATAATTGGAGTATTCAAATGCGTGCATTGCTCAGAGCACAAGACATATGGGAAGTTGTCGAAACTGGCTTCACAGAGGCGGAAGCTATTAATTCCTTGACCGCGAATCAATTAAAAGCTTTGAAAGAAACGCGAGTGAAAGACAAGACCGCTCTCTATCTTTTGTTTCAAGTAGTAGAGGAGTCGGGTTTTGAAAAGATTGCCGGTGCATCAACTTTTAAGGAAGCATGAGACACTTTGCAAAAGGTGTACAAGGGTGCCGACCAAGTTAAACAAGTGCAACTTCAAACTCTTTGAGGCGAGTTGGAGGCTATGAAAATGAAAGAGTCAGAAAACATATGAACCTACATAACACTTGTGCAAACAGTAGTGAATCAACTCAAACGAAATGGAGAAACCCTCTCAGATGCAAGGGTCGTGAAGAAAATTCTTCGGTCATTAATGGAGAATTTTGAAAATGTTGTTTGTGCAATCGAGGAATTGAGAAACTTAGAAGAAATGACCGTCGATGATCTCGCTAGTTCCCTTGAGGCACATGAACAACGAAAGATCAAGAAGAAACAAGAGGTCTTGAAGGAGGCCTTACAAACAAAGATGACTATCAAGGAGGACAAGACAATGAACATGCACAATTGAGGAAGAGGACGTAGCTATAGAGGTCGTGATTTCGGTTGCGGTGAAGGCCGCGGTCGCAGTGGAGGCTACGGTCGCAGAAACAATCATGAAAAAAAGGCCAAGATGAGTCAATAAAATTGATATGGATGAGGATGCAATCATGGAAAAGGTAGCCCGTCGAATCGCTCAAATGTCAAGTGTTACAAATGCGACAAGTATGAACACTACGCAAAGAAGTGCTATTCCCAGAAGAAAGTGGACGAAAACGCGAATCTAGTCACGGAAGATGAGACGAAGGATGACGGTGTTCTCATGATGGCTTAAAAAGGTTCCACTTTGGATAGCGACACGGTATGGTATCTCGACACCGGTGCTAGAAATCATATGTGTGGACACAAACATTTCTTTGTTGATATGCAAGAGATAAAAGATGGACATGGGTCTTTTGGAGACGCATCGAAGGTTCAAGTCAAAGGTCGAGGAAAAATATGTTTTACCCAAAAGAATGGAAAAGAATGATCAATAGAAAATACTACTATGTACCCGACTTGAAAAGTAACATTCTTAGCATGGGGCATATATTGGAGAAGGGATAAAAATATGTTCGGTTCTGATGAAACGGATATTGCACTTGAAAGATAAAAATGGACGATTACTAGCAGACGTGGAGATGGCCAAGAATCGTATGTTCAAACTCAACTTGAAAAATGTGCGAGAAAGGTGTTTGCAAGTAAACATGGAGGACAAAGCATGGCTGTGGCATTTACGGTTCGAACACTTACATTACAACGGCCTGAAAGAGCTAGCAAAAAAAGTAATGGTCCACGGGTTACCGGACATGGACTACGCCAAGAAATTTTGCAAAGGATGTGTACTTGGCAAACATAAAAGGATGCATTTCAAAAGAAGGCAAAATATCGTGCAAGAAAATTTCTTGAGTTGGTACACACCGACATATGTGGCCCGATCATGCCGAAGTCTCTTATTGAGAAGAGGTATTTCATCATTTTCATTGACGATTACACAAGGAAGACTGGGTTTATTTTTTGAAGGAAAAGTCGGAAGCATTTAAGGTGTTCAAAAAATTCAAGGTGTTAGTGGAGAAGATGACTGATTTTTACATCAAGGGTTTACGGTCAGATAGAGGCGGAGAGTACATGTCGACTACCTTCACAAGCAATTGCAAGGAACAAGGGATCAAAAGATTCTTGACCGCACCCTACTCACCTCAGCAAAACGGTGTAGTGGAAAGGAAAAATCGAACGATTCTTGATATGGTTCGGTCAGTGTTGAAGAGTAAAGACATACCAAAGGAATTTTGGGCTGAAACAGTGCAATGCACCATGTATATGAAAAATCGATGCCCGCATACGAGATTGGCGAATCAAACACCACAAGAAGCCTGGAGCGGTCATAAACCAACCGTAGGTAGTATAGCCTACGCGCACGTACCAGACCAAAAAAGAACCAAACTCGATGACAAAAGAAAAAAGTACGTGTTCATTAGGTATAACTAGAAGATGAAGGCTTTCAAGTTATTTGACCCAATTAGCAAAAAGGTGGTTGTGAGCCGAGATGTACAAGTGAAAGAAGAACGTACATAGGATTAGAAGAATAAAAAAGAGGCAACACAAGACAAAGAAAATGCAGAATCAACAGTCGCTGTACAAATAATCACACCAACAATACCTCAAGAATCTGATGAAGAAGAAGAACCGAGACAACCAAGGATGAGGAGTCTACAAGATTTATACAACTCGACAAAAGTGCACTTGGTTTGCTTATTAGCAGATGCAAAAAATATTATTTTTGAGGAGGCCGTGAGAGACAAGAAATGGAAAGTGACAATGGATGAAGAGATAAAGGCAATCTAACGAAATGAAACATGGGACTTGATAGAGTTGCCGGAAGGATGTAGGCCCATAGGAATCAAATGGGTATACAAGAAAAAGATGAATGCCCAAGGAAAGATTGAAAGATACAAAGCACGCCTAGTTGCAAAAGGCTACAAACAAAAGGCGGGGATTGACTATGATGAAGTTTTCGCTCCGGTTACAAGAATGGAGACAATTCAACTTATTATTTCTCAAGCGGCACAATTCAAGTGGTCGATCTATCAAATGGATGTGAAATCCGCATTTCTAAATGGAGTGCTTGAAGAGAAAGTGTACGTAGAGCAACTGCCTGGATACATGAAAGCTGGGAAGAAAAGCATTGTGCTGAAGTTAAAGAAGGCACTATATGGGCTAAAGCAAGCACCTCGAGCATGGAACACCCAAATCGACACCTACTTCAAGAAGAATGGATTCACACAATGTCTCTATGAGCACGCATTGTACGTGAAGAAAGAAGAAGAGAACTTGCTACTTGTTGCTCTTTATGTTAATGATCTTATCATCATGGGGGACAACAAGAAAATCATAAAAGATTTCAAAGAAGCCATGACGCTGGAGTTTGAAATGACAAATTTGGGATTGATGAAGTACTTTATTGGTCTTGAGATTAGACAAGAAAAATCTGAAGTTTTTGTGTCACAAGAAGCATATGCGAAGGATATTTTGAAGAAGAACAAAATAGAAAATTGCAAGCTGGTAGCAACACCGATGGAGCTCGGTACAAAACTCTCTAAGTTTGAGGGAGGAGATCAAGTAAACGCAAGTGACTACCATATATTGGTTGGGAGTCTATGGTATCTCACAAGCAAAAGGTAGGACATTGCACATAGTGTCGGCATAGTGAGCCGATACATGGAGGCTCCAAAACTCTCGCACCTAACAGCTATTAAGAGAATTGTTCGCTACGTTCGAGGAACAGAGTCACTCGGGTTACTCTATACAAAGACGGACGAATACAAGCTGGTTGGTTACTCTGATAGTGATTGTTGTGAAGATATAGATGATCAAAAAAGTACAACGGGATTCGTATTCTATATGGGGAACACAGCATTCACATGGCTCTTAAAGAAGCAGGCGATCGTGACTTTGTCAACATGCGAGGCGGAGTATGTGGCAGCATCTTGGTGTGTGTGCCACGCAATTTGGGTAAGAAATTTGCTACACGAGTTAAATCTCCAACAACATGATGCAACCGAAATACGAGTCGACAACAGATCAGCTATTTAGTTGGCAAAGAATCCAATTCACCATGAAAGGAGTAAGCATATAGATGTTCGTTTCTATTTTATTAGGGAACGTGTGAAAAAAAGAGAAGTGAAAATGAGTCATGTTGTAAGTCGTGATCAAGCTGTAAATATCTTTGCAAAGCCGCTTCCAAGAGTGCTATTTGAGAACTTGAAGGAGATTATCGGAATGAAAGATCAAAAATGTTTGAGATTAAGAGAGGAATTTGTTGAGAGTTAAACTCAAACAAGCTGTCAGTTTCGAAGGCCCAAAACGACATTCATTTTTATAGTATGACCGATGGATTTGAAGCCCCAGAAGTATACTTTCGAATGGTTTAAGTTTCAAGTTTTTTGGAATTCTCTAGAAGAAGTTATGATTGTTTTAGTAATGAAGGGTTAAAAATAAATGTAATGTTTGGTATTCCGATTTTTTTTTAGTATGTTTATTGTATGAATGTCAAGAGTCAAACATGATACTATAAATATTGTAATATGTTTCATTGAAATTTGTGAGAGAAGAAATAGAAATACATTTGAGAAGATTGTTGCTTAGTGTCCATCTTTCTTCCTCTCCAAGACAAACACTAATTTTATTGTAAGTATCAAAGAAAATTATGTAAATTGCATGTAATATGGAAAATATCTCAGAGACAGCCTTGTTATTGGGCTTTTAGAGTCTAAAGCAAACTTTCGAAAGAATAAATAAAGAAAAAAGCTCTCAAGACTGGGTTTGAGGCAAATGTTAGGAAAAGAAATTGAAGAAAAATGCTCTCGATACATGACTTTCGAGATCCATAGCGTACAATCAAAAAGAAGCTTAAGTTCGAAAATATAATGGGAGCGAACACCCACGAAAGAGGAAAGGGTGCCAACAACTTGATATTTTAAGACATTTTATTTACATTTTAATATAGTTTGTCAACCAATTTATATATGTCCTTCATATGGTTTGTGACATAAATATATGATGTCTAGATAGATGTGTGACTGTAACTGATGCATCATTTTGTTTGTGAAATGAAAAGATTTGCATGTTCTTAAGTTTAACTAATTGGTTTAATTAATTTAGGGCACCTGTCAATCTCTTATTGGCTGATAAATTTTCATCGCACCAATAGTGAAACACGTTGCAACGTGTCTATATAATTTATTTTATGCTCCTCAATTTCGAAAACAACAACCTGTTTCAACATTCCAAAGTTGAAATTTAACCTTCAACTACTCTAAAGTTAGGTGTTACCTTCTAATTTACGTAATTTTTTCGTTTCAATTCTTATTGCCTTAATGTTTCAGTCAATTTTTCCCTTAGGGTTCTAGTTTAACACCTTATATTTAATCAGTAGTAATCTCACCCTTGTTTCCTTCCTAATTCTCCAGGCCTCCATCTTGAAACCCTTCTTTCTGTCTGCAACGTTAGATCTAAGGTTATTGTTTTTTTCTTTTTCTCTTCCTCGTTAATTTGTTTTTTGGGTAAAAATTATGTTAACCCCTAAACTATGGATTTTTTTTAAAACACTCTTAAACTAACAACTCTAACAAATTTAACCTTCAACTATCATAAACCTAACCATTTAACCCATGCGCGGCCCCCCGATCACCCCCCCCCCCCCCCCCCCCGTTCTGCAATTTTTTGCTAGAATAGAGGTGATCTAAAATGAACGGCCCCCTATTCTATCGGGGGGTCGTTGTGGGTGGAGGCCCCCGTTCCACATGCGGTGCACGTGGAATTGGAACGGGGGGCCGTTTTCCCAAGCCGCCCCCCATTCTAAAAAATGCTCTTGAGAATGGGGGACAGTCTCCTTAAATCGACCTCCCGTTGTGGCATAGTGGGGGGCTGTTCACCCAGAATAACCTTCTATTCTCAAAATTAGGACTAAGAAGAGGGGAGGGGAGGGGGAGGGGGTGGGGGGGGGGGGGGGGGGGGGGAGGGGTAGGGGTCTTCACCCCTAACGATGGCCGATCTTATAACAGATCGACCACCCCCCACTTTCAGAAAACAAATTTTTTTCTTTCAGCCGCCACGATTCCAACCTAAAATCTGACCATTTCACACCCTTACCTTGTTGATTTCTCTATCTTTGCTGGTTTACTACAACTATTATTCAAAAATTTGACAAATTTGAGTCTTAAAACCCTAAAAAAAATCCTTAAATCCAAGCCTAAATATCCCAAATTCAGGCCTAAATGTCCCAAATCCGAGCCCTTTCAAATGGCCCCCAAATTGGTCTTTAAACAAAAGGTCTCGTCACAAGGTGGCCCAAAAAACTGGGCAATGTTGTCACAAGGTACCCCGTCATACCAGTCACCGTCGTCACTAGGTGCTTCAGGTCAAGGGCCGCAATCGTAAACTGGTTACCTGTCGAATGAAATTAGAAACTAGTCGTGTGAAGAGCGGTTTAAGTGAGATATGTCAATCCGCTCATTTATTCATGGGCAGGTTACCAACTTTAGTGGTTGAGAGTCTTTGAAGATCAATGAGATGTTTGATAAAATCTCCTTGCACGGGGTGTACGGGCTAAGGGGCGAGAGCTGCGACAGAATTGTTTGCTTATTTTATGAAAACTTTACCTCCACCGGGAAGATTGGGTGGTTGAAGACGTACATCTACGGTACAGAGATTACTGTATCTCCAATGGTTGTTAACGAGTTGCTTGGATTTACTATAGGAGGGAGTGACGTGGACAGATACTATCACGCTTCCCGAGACTATGACTTCTTGAGATCGGCAGATGGACTAGAGTTCCTTAGTCAAATTCACAGTAATTTGGACATTGCAGGGTTCGTGAAGTCGAGATCGAAGGACTTGAACGTCAAAGCTCGGGTTATTCACAACCTGATCACCCACATCATTCTACCTCGGGGTGAACATAAAGAACTAGTGAGCTGCATGGATCTCTATATGATGGAGAAGCTATACAGCAGTAGGATGTTCGACCTTGACTACCTGATCTTAGGTCACATGCATGAGATCGGTCGAACATGCAATAAGAACTTGTCGTACGACACCTTGATTCAGAGGGTGGTCGAGCGATCTGGGATTCAGCTACCCAGTGGAAAGTAGAGGAGAGAACAAAGATTTGTCGATTTAGTTGACAGACTTCATTTGACTCGGATGGGCCTAGTTGAAGTCGACGAGACTTGAGAGCAGAGGTCCTCCACATCTCGGGACGCTCCTATGGAGGACACCACTGCGTTGCCGATGTCCCACCAGGAGGCTAGTATGTGAGACACCATGAAGCAGAGGTAGGATATGATATAGCAGCGGTGGGGCAGGATGGAGCAGTGGTGGGACAGGATGGAGCAGAGGATGAATTTCCTCATAAGGAGAGTCGAGGAGGTCAACTTGTCGAACATACAATTGAATGACAAATTCACGCGTTGGCTGAAAGCCTTTGACAGGGATGACCCACCCGTAGTGTAGTTTATATTTCATTTTATGTACTTTGCTTTACGTTTGTAATATAGTATCATTTGACGTACTGTAGTTTGTATTTCTTATCATTTGATGTACTATAGTTTGTATTTTATTTTATTTGATGTCAATTTACTTTATGTTTGTACTGTAATTATCTGGATCTGGCTGTTGGATAGAAATTGTAATTTGAATATGCAGAAATTGTGGCTATGGAGGAGTCATAAAACAGACAAAACTCTGGCCATTTTTTTAACTTTATCTCACTAAATTACACATTATTCACTTTATAAATTAATTTTAAAAAAAATAATAAACGATATTTAATTTATTTGAAATTTTGAACACATATTTTCCACATCATGGGAAGATACTTTGGAAAGTTTCGTTATTTTCTAACACTTGTACGATTTATTGTATTTTTAGATAATTAGTTTATAAAACAGGTGTACAACAATTATAATAAATTAGACAAGTGTTAGAAAAGGACGAAAGTTTACATATTATCTTCCCACAATGTGATGAATATGTGTTAAAAATTTCAAGTAAATTAAATATCGTTTGGTATTTGTTTCTCTCCATTCCGGGGCTGGGACCCCCGTTCATTTTTCACTTTATAAATTAATTTTAAAAAAATATCAAACTATATTGAATTTGCTTAAAATTTTTACCACATGTTCATCACATAATGGGAAGATAATCAAGAAATTTTTGTAATTTTTTTAATTACAATAAATTGTACAAGTGTTATAAAATCACGAAATTACAGATTATAATAAATTCAAAATTACACATTACAATAAATACATAAATTACGCATTATAATAAATATATAGTCAGTCATTTTTGTCACGGCCGTGTGTCGAAGATTTCTGCACATAATGAAAACTATATTAAAAAAGAATGATAACGTGTTTATGAGCGAAATGTGTTGAAATGTACCTGCATCCCATCAAATGCATGGAAACTCATAAATGTGTCTTAGGAAGCAGTGCCTGAAGTGAATCATCTGTGAGGACAAGTGCGATTATTATGCTCTTGTTGCCGACATATACAAGACGACATTGTCGAGTTCTTCCGACTAACTGTTGAACTTGACTGCTCATCGACATCTCGCACCCTTGTCTTCTTCGGCCTATCAGGTTGTCGCTTTCTTCTGGGTGGAACGATTTCGTTCTCATTCTCTATGGGCGGCCACATTTAGTGGCTGTTAAAGGGATAAATAAAGTGTGAGTACATCTGCAGATAAGTTTCCTTGTGATAAGATTGATGCACGTAATTCTCTGGTGCTTGTCTCAATAAATGCATGTAGGGAATGAAATGAACACATAGGATTCCATTAAGCTCTCACTTGTAACAGTTGCACACACACGTATTCATGTCGACAACATATTGTTCATTGTCATTATTGACCTCATATCGTGCAGCTCCCGCAAACACATGGCTTCGATTTCGAGCTGCACGTTTTAGCTTCCCAAGCTTCTTTTTTATCTGTGGACACAAGACATCTGTTAACGATGCCAACTTCTCATAGTTTTTTACAATCTGAATTATCAAACACTTTCGGATTATCTCGAACATAGTCACGATATGTTGTCCTTGACAGACAATAGAACTACATTGAATGACTCGCATAAATTATTCAATCTCATTTTGCATTTTGGAATCAAAGAAAATGCATGACTAGCACAATATCTAGGCTTTATGCGTCAAAGAAATGCATGGGCATCCGGGTTAATGTGATATAATTTTCTCATTTCTATATCGAAGTCATAACTTGTGGTTGCCTTGGCCGCATTCCACATTGCATCTCCGTATACTCTCCCCCAAAATTAATTTTTGAAATTTGCGTACATATGCCGGAGGCAGTAGCGGTGTTCTGCTAACAGTAATTCATCCTGCACATCAGACAACAACCCATGATATTTGAAAGAAAAACAGAGTCAGCATAAAACAATATAACTAATACAACAAAGACAAATACTTGAAATAACAATTGAAAATGCATTATACCTTTTGTCGATCCAAAATAATTGTCCATCCGCATCCCTCTTCAGTGTCTAGGTCTTGCTTTAATACTCGTAAAAACCACGTCCATGAGTCGCTACACTCTGATTCGACGTTGGCAACAGCAACGAGATATATTTCATCATTGCCATCAATACTGATGGCTATCCGTAATTGGCCGAGATAGAAGCCCTTTATATGACAACCATCCAAACAGCTAATCGGTCTACCACACTACAACAAACCTGCCTTACAAGCAGTCATATTGACATGCCTAGGGGTCCAATCACATGAAATCTGATAAAGGCCCAAACTTTATTTATTCTCTGTACGCATTACGTGTTCTCTTTTGCAGGTATGAATCTATGAGAGGAATGCACATGGAAAGCTTACTTGATGGATATGGATCAACCTCTTCACACCTTGACTTGGGATGCACAGATGGATTCAACTCAAGGCCCAAAGAGAATTTGTCTTCCCGACCTCAACACTGTGTAACTATTTATTTGTTTTTCTTTTGACCAACATGAGCCTTTTTATTTTTGTGTTGGTTAACAATTAGCATTTGAGTCACATGCTCGCATTTAGATTGTGTGGTTAGGATTAGATTGAATGGTTAGAATTAGATGTATGATGGTGGCTAATTTGGGTTAAATTCATAGGATGATACTAGGACATGACGGAAGATTGCATGCAAGGCTCCATCAATTGCACCAATGAGAATTTAGCTTAAAGAAGGCATAGATTTGTGACTTGGCCGCAAGAATAAGAGGTAGTGCTCACAAGGATTGATGATGTGGTACAAGGAGAGCACTTGATGACTTTTTCAAGGGAGGAAGCTTCACCATTGGATAAAGCACAAGCACAAATGATCTCGGCCGCCCATCTCTATTTGATCAACGGCCATTGCAAACCCTAGCCACCTAGGTTTCTATTTAAGCATGGTTATTGGTGTTTGTAGAAACCTTTTTACCAAATTTGAATAGAATTTCATTTTCCTTTTGAGTATTGCTCTTGGAGTCCACAATTTGTGCCAAAACCGTGAAGGAGTGAGATCTCCATTGATTTCCAAGCCTAAAGGTGCTTGAATATCTCTTACCCTTCTTCTTCCTCTCTCTTTGAAGAGCATATAGGTTGAAGGAGGCAAACCTTCCCCAAGGTGGTTGGTGTTTTTTTTGGGAAATACATTTGCCTCAAAGCAAAAGATAAGATAGCTTTGCATTGTCATTGTCACGACTTTTCTTCCTCAAACACTCCTCCATATTTCATCTTTTTATTGCATTTCATTTCGACCACATTTTCATTTTCATTTTTGTACAAATTCGAGAGCACACTTTCACTTGAACACCTTTAGTTCTTTGTGGGTTTTGAGCTAACTCTTTTTGGGCCTTGGCTCCTCAAGTGGTATCAGAGCTTAGGGTGCTTCATTTTAGTGTTTTTAGTGTATTGTGTAACACCCGAGAATTTTCCTATAACGTGCGTAGTCTTAGGTTAGACGTGTTAGGAGAATTGAATTAGTCAAGTGTTATGCATTGAAGTAAAAGAGAAAAGAGAAGTGAAGTAGTTGACAATTCAAACCAAATCAAGTTGAAAAGTCAAATTAATTTAACCAATAGAAATTTTTGTAGAAAAGTCAAAGGAGATTTAAATGAAATAAATAAGTGGAAAGTGGTGTCTTCCACGTGGGGAAATCAAAGGAAGACAAGGGTGGGTTTAATGGTAATTTTAAAGTATATAATTGTTTATAAATTAAAAGAAAAGTGAAGGAAAGAAATGCAAAAAGGTCTTCTTCTTCCCTTGCCTTCACGATTTCTCCTTGGCAGCCATTGAAGCCCTTCAAAGCTTCATTCCATCAAGGTTCTTCAAGGTTTTTAAGGTAAAATTATGTGGGATTTAAGTTGTATACAAATTAGGGTTAGTTTGTAGGGTTTTTATGTGTTTTTGGTGGAGATTGTGTAGGGTTTGAAGACCCTAAATGATGAAGTCCGAAAATGGAGTTTAAGGGTTGGTTTTCATTCCAAATTTGATGATTTGGTTGTTGAATGAATTGGTTTAGGTGGTTTGTGGAGAGAAATGGAAGATTGGAAGTAAGTTTGGAAAATCGGGTTTTTTTAATCAAGGTGGCCGATTCTGTTGGCTGGATTTTTGGATTGGCTAAGTGTGTTGTTTGGTTATTTTGATGTTTCAATGGATAGTAGACGTGTAGAGGTTTCCGATTTGGGGTGGCACGTCGAAATCCGTTGAAAAACGAGAGAGTTATGACCGTTTGAAGTTTGACGGTCAAGTTTGGGTAAAAATTGGGTTTAAGTGTTTAAGTGTGAGATTGGTTGAGTATTGGTTAGTTTTAGGGTGAAAAGTGAGTGTTAGTTTGGTTAGTTGATTTATTTAGAAGCCTTTAGTTTGTTACTAAGTAAATGTTCCTTAATGTTTAGGTAATCGAGCGTGTAGTTCGGTGGAACGAAGTGACGAAACGTTTTTAGAGCAACCAGGTAAGTAGTGGTTGTTATCCTTTTTGCCTTCGGGCCTACACCATAGAACGTAAGTAATGATTATTGTTTTTGCTTAGTGTGTGTTGTTGCGGGCAACTAAGGCACTTCGGTGCGGGCAACTAAGGCACTTCGGTGCGGGCAACTAAGGCACTTCGGTGCGGGCAACTAAGGCACTTCGGTGCGGGCAATAAGGCACTTCGGTGCGGGCAACTAAGGCACTTCGGTGCGGGCAACTAAGGCACTTCGGTGCGGGCAATAAGGCACTTCGGTGCGGGCAACTAAGGCACTTCGGTGCGGGCAATAAGGCACTTCGGTGCGGGCAACTAAGGCACTTCGGTGCGGGCAATAAGGCACTTCGGTGCGGGCAATAAGGCACTTCGGTGCGGGCAATAAGGCACTTCGGTGCGGGCAATAAGGCACTTCGGTGCGGGCAACTAAGGCACTTCGGTGCGGGCAACTAAGGCACTTCGGTGCGGGCAACTAAGGCACTTCGGTGCGGGCAATAAGGCACTTCGGTGCGGGCAATAAGGCACTTCGGTGCGGGCAATAAGGCACTTCGGTGCGGGCAATAAGGCACTTCGGTGCGGGCAATAAGGCACTTCGGTGCGGGCAATAAGGCACTTCGGTGCGGGCAATAAGGCACTTCGGTGCGGGCAACTAAGGCACTTCGGTGCGGGCAACTAAGGCACTTCGGTGCGGGCAATAAGGCACTTCGGTGCGGGCAACTAAGGCACTTCGGTGCGGGCAACTAAGGCACTTCGGTGCGGGCAACTAAGGCACTTCGGTGCGGGCAACTAAGGCACTTCGGTGCGGGCAACTAAGGCACTTCGGTGCGGGCAACTAAGGCACTTCGGTGCGGGCAATAAGGCACTTCGGTGCGGGCAATAAGGCACTTCGGTGCGGGCAATAAGGCACTTCGGTGCGGGCAATAAGGCACTTCGGTGCGGGCAACTAAGGCACTTCGGTGCGGGCAATAAGGCACTTCGGTGCGGGCAACTAAGGCACTTCGGTGCGGGCAATAAGGCACTTCGGTGCGGGCAATAAGGCACTTCGGTGCGGGCAACTAAGGCACTTCGGTGCGGGCAATAAGGCACTTCGGTGCGGGCAATAAGGCACTTCGGTGCGGGCAATAAGGCACTTCGGTGCGGGCAATAAGGCACTTCGGTGCGGGCAATAAGGCACTTCGGTGCGGGCAATAAGGCACTTCGGTGCGGGCAATAAGGCACTTCGGTGCGGGCAATAAGGCACTTCGGTGCGGGCAATAAGGCACTTCGGTGCGGGCAACTAAGGCACTTCGGTGCGGGCAATAAGGCACTTCGGTGCGGGCAATAAGGCACTTCGGTGCGGGCAACTAAGGCACTTCGGTGCGGGCAACTAAGGCACTTCGGTGCGGGCAACTAAGGCACTTCGGTGCGGGCAACTAAGGCACTTCGGTGCGGGCAATAAGGCACTTCGGTGCGGGCAACTAAGGCACTTCGGTGCGGGCAACTAAGGCACTTCGGTGCGGGCAACTAAGGCACTTCGGTGCGGGCAATAAGGCACTTCGGTGCGGGCAACTAAGGCACTTCGGTGCGGGCAATAAGGCACTTCGGTGCGGGCAATAAGGCACTTCGGTGCGGGCAACTAAGGCACTTCGGTGCGGGCAATAAGGCACTTCGGTGCGGGCAATAAGGCACTTCGGTGCGGGCAATAAGGCACTTCGGTGCGGGCAACTAAGGCACTTCGGTGCGGGCAACTAAGGCACTTCGGTGCGGGCAATAAGGCACTTCGGTGCGGGCAACTAAGGCACTTCGGTGCGGGCAACTAAGGCACTTCGGTGCGGGCAACTAAGGCACTTCGGTGCGGGCAACTAAGGCACTTCGGTGCGGGCAACTAAGGCACTTCGGTGCGGGCAATAAGGCACTTCGGTGCGGGCAACTAAGGCACTTCGGTGCGGGCAACTAAGGCACTTCGGTGCGGGCAACTAAGGCACTTCGGTGCGGGCAACTAAGGCACTTCGGTGCGGGCAATAAGGCACTTCGGTGCGGGCAACTAAGGCACTTCGGTGCGGGCAACTAAGGCACTTCGGTGCGGGCAATAAGGCACTTCGGTGCGGGCAACTAAGGCACTTCGGTGCGGGCAACTAAGGCACTTCGGTGCGGGCAATAAGGCACTTCGGTGCGGGCAACTAAGGCACTTCGGTGCGGGCAACTAAGGCACTTCGGTGCGGGCAATGAGGCACTTCGGTGCGGGCAACTAAGGCACTTCGGTTCGAGCAACTAAGGCACTTCGGTGCGGGCAAATAAGGCACTTCAGTGCGGGCAACTAAGGCACTTCGGTGCGGGCAACTAAGGCACTTCGGTGCGGGCAAATAAGGCACTTCAGTGCGGGCAACTAAGGCACTTCAGTGCGGGTAACTAAGGCACTTCGGTGCGGGCAATAAGGTACTTTGGTGCGGGCAATAAGGTACTTCGGTGCGGGCAATAAGGCACTTCGGTGCGGGCAATAAGGTACTTTGGTGCGGGCAATAAGGTACTTTGGTGCGGGCAATAAGGCACTTCGGTGCGGGCAATAAGGTACTTTGGTGCGGGCAATAAGGTACTTCGGTATAGGTACTTTGGTGCGGGCAATAAGGTACTTCGGTGCGGGCATAAGGCATTCGGTGCGGGCAACTAAGGCACTTCGGTGCGGGCAACTAAGGCACTTCGGTGTGGGCAAATAAGGCACTTCGGTGCAGGCAATTAAGGCACTTCGGTGCGGGCAACTAAGGCATCTTTCGATGCAGGCAGTTTTGTTCGTGTTGTGTTGTGTTGTCGTGTTGGGTGGTGTTGTGTTGTTGTGTTGCGTTGTCGTGTTGAGTGGTGTTGTGTTGTTGTGTTAGGGTTGTGTGAGGGTTGTGTGTGCATTGTGCTTGTTTATATTTGCTATCCCCTACTTGCTAAGCGTAAGCTTACGTGTGTGTGTGTGTTCTGTGGTGTAGGTGATGACATGAGTATAGGTTAGAGCTACGAGGAAAGCTAGGATTGGGACGCAGTCGTTGATGTACGCTGTATGCCAGTGCGGGCAGTTGTCGGGGCGCTTCGCCCTAATTCTTTGGGGTATTTGGTTGTTGTTGGATTGGTTATATTTTGGTTAGTTTTGGTTGGACTTGGTGAATGGATAGTTTGTCTAGTGGTTTGATATTGTGATGGATTTTGTGTAGTGTTGTTGGGATTGGATTTAGTGTTCGTTTAGTTAGATTTTGTTTTGGGGTATATATATTATTTGATTCTGGCTTGGATGGGTTTAAATGGTGTTTTAAAGGTATTGTTTTTTAGGTTTTGGGTTTTGAAACTTTTAGCCGTTATATTGCCGTTTTGATTTTTAAACTATATAACGTTGGGTTACATTCGTTATTTTTTTTATTATCCGTTTTAAGTCGGTTTTCAAAAATTTTTACGGGACTTGAAGATTTGGTTGTTGGGAGGGTGTGGTTAAAATTTTAGAATTTTTGGAGATGTTTAGCTTGAGAAAAAGTGGAGGAAAAGTGGTGAAGGTCGGATTGGGCGCGGTCGGGGAGGCGATCTGGCCAGCCTCTCTGGCACTGTAGCACCAGAGAGGGTGGCGATCGATCGCCACTGTTTAAAAAAAAAATTATCAAAAATTATTTTAAACGTCGTTTTACACACATTTTGGGTTAGCAATGTAGCGCATCGAGCCGAGGTGGTTTCGGGGGCGTTACAAGATGGTATCAGAGCATAAATGGTTGAGTCGTATAAAGGATTACCCGACAATGCTGGCCGCCATGCAACGTGCTTCACCGACTGTAAGTATTTCTTTAACTCTAGTTAGTTCCTTTTCTAAAATTAGATTTTGCTAACTTTTCAGGAATAGAAATGTCGAGGAACCCACACCAACTAGGACAAGCTAGGAACGAGCTTGAAGAGTTAGTCAAGCTTCTTACAGAGTTGGTCTGTATGCAAACCGATATGTGGAGTAGTCTAGTAACTCAGAGGTTGATTTTATCTGAATGACTAGAGGCATCATACTTGGAGGAGACTTCAAAGACAATAGGAGTACTATTGGCCAAAAGGGAGTGGATTAAGTCAATAAAAAACCCTAGAGAAAACTTAAACGAAACTACATCCCAGATATCCAGGGGAGAATTTTCTTCACAACCACAATAAACAAAAAGACCGGGGGAAAATTTGGATGATCCGAGGGAAGGAAATAGACAACAACAAAAGCAAAGGAGAAACTTTCCACAATGTTCCAAGGGTTTAGGACTTTAAGAAATGGAGACCACAATAGGTAGTCTGTGGGGGAAAAGTTGGATGAACTTTACGAGAGAAAAACCCAGAGGGGAACCTAGCCTAAAGTTAATGAATGTTGTGAGTGTAATTAATTGTCGATTAAATTGAGGTCGACATTAGTAGAGCTTATAGGGTGTTAAGAGGCATAGGGGTCAAGTAGGAGTGTCGTGTTACTCAATTTCGGGGACAACAATTTAGAGATTTACTTAGAGTTGGGAGACTAATAAAGATTGAGGTATTAGAGGATGTAGGTACACCGGTGGATTGTTAGGGATGTATGTACCGTTTTAGGAGGGTATTCAATCAAAGATGATTGGGGATAAGTGAAAAGATTATGCTCGGCACGTTAGAGGAGCATTAAGGGGTTGCTGATTGTTGGTGTTATTCGACCTAAAAGCCAAAGCTTAAAGGTAGGAATAGAGACCTAGATACCTTGATTTGGTAGAGAAAAGCCTAGCCTTTTGAATTACGGTGACGTTTTGAGGTTAGAGTAATGATATTAAGTGGAATATTTAGAATCGAGTTGAAGAGTAAGAGAGAGTGGATTAGTTATTTCATTTTAGAGAAAATTTTTAAGAAATTAATGAGTGCTCAAGTTAAGGTCCAAGGACGTATGAGTAGAGGTGAGCTATGGAGGACTAGTTGTAAAAGGTTCGGGATAGATATTTAGAACCTAAGTTGAATAGCAAAAGAGAATCAAGTTGAAGAGCAAAAGAGAATCGAGTAATTAGTAAAACTTGGAAATTTGGAGAGAATTCCGAGTGAATTTTGGAATTTATATGAGTGTTGAGAAATTTGGAAAGGAGGTTAGGAATTTAGGAATTTATATGAGTGTTCGGTATAATGTGAGTTGACAGGAATTTTGCACGAGCGGGGGTAGGTGCATTAGGAATAAGCCTAAGTTAAAAAGTTTCAAATCGTTGAAGTAGTAACTAGCTTAGGCTTGTGTCGATAAGTTATGAGAAAATAGAGGATAGAAGATGAAAGTTAGAAGGATGATTTGAGTATATTCTAGGTTTTGGACGGACTTAGGAAGAGGTAAGTAATGAGATTAGTCAGTAAGGATTTAGTATTCCGTGTAAAGCTGAAGATCGTCGAGAATAACAGATAAGAAGGAAAGAAAGGTCTCACACATAAATTTTATGAGTAAACTCAGTGGAAGGTTAGAATCTGAGTTCTATACCGTAAGTGGATAAGATTTGAGGAATTATAGAGTTCGAAAGAAAGGAACAGAAATTTAGCTTCGAAAAGTGTTTGAGTGCGTAGGGATAAGCAATAAAATGTCATGATTCTTTGAAGGTAAAAGATAGGAGGGATAAGTGAGAAATTAGCTTGAGGAAATGTTAGAGTTGAAATTTATATAGACGAGTTTGAGAGTTTAGTGATGAATGTGTAAGTTAGAAGGAATGAAACAAATGTAACATAAGAACATAAGAACGTAAAAGTATGGAACTATAAAGATCATAGATGGGAAAGTTAAAATTTGAAGTTGTAGGAAATTGTCATTGCTCGTTATGTTATTAGGGGAACGCGGTAGATGATTTGGGCAGTAATGTAGTTGAGATTTAGCTTGACAACTCAAGATTTAGAGAGCAAGTAAGTTAAGGAGGGAGTGCACTTAGAAGTAAGGTTCATGAGGGACTAAGTGCATGGAGCTCAGGGCCCTCAATGTCTCCTTTCCACTTATACGTCTTTGAACCCTCCATGTATCCTCTCAACTTGTAGGTCTAACTAACTCGTTCCCAATGACTTCTTAATGACTAACATTCTTGTCTAACCCTTTATTAAGGTAACACATCTCATAAATCCACCCAACAATGCATGACCTAACCTAGCAACTCTTCTATCTATACTGCACAATATTAGCGCTCAAGTTCTCACATACATCCTATACTTAACTTATCCACTCTTAAACGTATTAACTCCTCCCTAAGTCAAATTCACTAATTTCGACTTCGTTACATACGAGCCGAACCTTCGAAACTTTATAACTTAACCTTATCCCTACACACTCGAACGATATCCCTACAAAATCACTAAGTCTTTTCCTAAGACGGTATCCAACACTCTAAGGATTAATCATTTAACTCAACTTACCTTTTTGGCTTGGTCATGTAGCTAATTCTTTCTTTTCTTTGCTACGAGAAAATATGTGGCTTTATCATCAGGTTGGTTGTACATAAAACATCTAGCAACCTTTGGCTTCGAACAATCTCTAGAAATATGGCCACCTTCGAAACAGTTATAACACTTCCCTGCATACTGTCCACACTTCCTCGGATGGACTTTCAAGCATTTAGGACACTGCGGATACCCTCTCTTCGTCAATTGTTTTGGCTTCTTTCCTTTTCTCTGATCATTCAAAATTTCTCCTGGCCTTTTAGTCCCCTGAAGTTGAAGCTGTGAAGAAGATCCATCACCGTCCATCTGAGTTGTAATTCCCGCGAATATTTGACCCAGAACCTCTGCCGGTTTAATCAATTTACCAGTAGCTTCCTCCACCTCTAAGGCTTTGGCCACCACTCGATTAAATGGTATTCCTTCAACTCCGAATGTTTTCACCAGCATTTCAATCTCCGGCTTCAAGCTCTGCACAAATTGAAATATTTTGTCTTCTTCCCGACTAACTAGGTGGTTGGCAAACTGGGATAATGATTCAAACTGCTGAATATACTCTTCTACTAATCCTGTTTGCTTTAATGACATAAATTCCATATGCTTAGCAGCTTGGACCGTCTTGTTGTAATACTTGTCGAAAAACAACTCCTTGAACTCTTTCCATGTCATACTATGAGCCTCTGTGGTAGCCTTCACCGTCTCCCACCAGCTTTGGGCATCGGCAGCTAAGTGGAATGTTGCACACTTCACCTTATTTTCTTCCTCTACCTCAGCAACATTAAACATATTCTCAATGGTGCATATCCAACTCTCAGCAGTTGTCAGATCAGTGAAACGTCCTTCAAATGCCGGAGGCTTCGATCCCTGAAATCTCTCTCCACTAGAACGTATTCCCTTATTTATCATAACTCCAACACTTTCAGCTTGCCTCCCGACCATATCTGCAAGCTGCCTTACTGACTCCTCCAATGGATTTTTAGGTAGTTCTGGTTCATTCCTAGGTCGTCCGGATCATCTTGGGTTCTTCGGCATTTTAATTCTAATCTTGTATAGGTTAGCAAGACTAATCTTAGAAAGGCATTAACTAAAAGTAAAGGAATACTCACAGTTGGTGAAGCACGTTGCATGGCGGCCGGCATTGTCGGGTAATCCTTTGAACGACTCGACCATTTATGCTTTGATACCATCTTGTAACGCCTTCGAACTGCCCCGGCTCAGTGCGTTACTTTGCTAAGCTATCCCGAGTTAAAACGGCGTTTAAAATAATTTTTCGTAAACTTTTTGACTCGATTTCGGGTTTTACAAACCCTCGAAAAATATCAGAAAACGCGCCAAAATACATTTAAAATACGTCGGGTTGAAATAATTTGGGAATATGAAAAATTTTAATTTTTTTTTTTGGGTGGTGATCAATCGCCACATGGAGGTGATCGATCGCCACCCTCTCGGGTGCTACAGTGCCCGAGAGGCGCGATCATCGACCGATCGTCGCTGGGCGCGCGATCGATCGCCTCTGCGGCACCCAGCGCCCCCTTCGCGCGCCCAACAAGCCCCAGCGCGCGCCACCCACGACACATACCAATTATCCTCCACTTTTCCCGAGCAAAACTCCTCCAAATTTCCTGAAATTTAAACCATACGATCCCAACATCCAAAACTTCATGTCCCGTAAAAATGTTGGGAAAACAACTTAAAACGGATAACAAAATAAACCCGACATTATAGAAATTTTTAACAAAAATCGACAACATAACGGCTAAAAGTTTCTAAATCCGAAACCCTGAAACATGCATTTAAACCACAATTTTACCAAATCACACCAGTATCAAGCCACAAGTATTTATATTTACCCTCAATCAAATCTAACAAACCAAACGACAAAATATCAAACCCCAAACCATTTTAAATCAAAACAATATCTATACCAAAATCTCCAAACCACCAACCAAATACCTCAAAAATACCAACATAACCAAAAAGTAATTATCACTCACAACTCCTCCGAAGACCATGGTCGAGACGCCCCGACAACTGCCTGCACCGGCATGCCCGTACATCACCAACTGCGTTCCCGTTCTAGCTTTCCGTAAGGCTCTCACCTGTAATCCTGTCAACACCTACACCACGAAACACAAAACGTAAGCCTAATGCTTAGTAATAGGGAATAATGCATGCCAAAAACATAATGCAACACAACCCCTAACACATGAAGTTTCTACTCGCTCAGTTGCTTTTATTTCGTTTTCGTTTCATTACTTATTCACGTAATTCATCGCAATTGCCAAACCACAACTCTAGTAGTCCCTCGCAGGTACCACCTTAACGAAATTGGAAAACTCTACCAGAGTTCCTCGCAGGTGCTACCCTAACGCGTCTAGGTGACTCAACTCTGCTAGTCTCCCTGTAGGTACCACCTTAACGATACTGGGAAACTCCGCTAGAGTTCCTTGCAGGTGCTACCCTTACGCGACTGGGTGACTCTAACTCCGCTAGTTCCTCTGCAGGTACCACCTTAACGCGATTGGGAAACTCCGCTAGAGTTCTTCGCAGGTGCTACCCTAATGCGACTGGGTGACTCTAACTCTGCTAGTCCCCCCCGCAGGTACCACCTTAACGCGACTGGGAAACTCCGCTAGAGTTCCTCGCAGGTGCTACCCTAACGCGACTAGGCGACTCCAACACAACACATTGCATTTCAACTCACACCACCCCTTACGTTTCAAGCTCACCATTCAAAACCATGCTAAAAACTTGTTCGTTTCGTAGTTTGAAAACCGTGATGCATATCATACAAAATGCTCAACGTGAAACAAAACAAAACGACCAACCACACAATTCCCTACCGTTCCATGGTGTAGGCACGAAGGTAAAACACAGACATCCACTACTAACCTGAACTCCTGCACCGCACTTACTCGCTTTGGCTACGTAAATTTCCCGACTCGGTAACCTACCATAATCACAAAACTCACTTAAGCATCACAATTTAGTCAACACATTTAACCAACTTTAAAAATCCATAACTAATTCTATACATATCGAAACGCTTCAAATCCAAAGCTCATAGATTCACTAAAGTGTCTATTTTACCCCCTTGAAATATTTTGACAAACTAAAATAAGGAAGAGGTTTGGAAAACACCAAAACCAAAACATGCCTAAATTTTCCTTCACAGATTTTGATCCAACTTTGAAAAATCATAATTTAATCTACACTTATCCAAATACGTTGATTCCAACGCCTATGGACTCCTTAAAGAGTCTATTTTAATATTATAAGATCAATTTATCAAAATCCTTCACTGAACCAGAATTACCAAAAACCGAAACTACCCAGGAATTCTCTAGTTTTTTTTTGTACAATAGATTCAAAAATTCGTAATAAATCTAATATATGTCCAAATTTGATGATTCAAGATGCTATACAAACCTTAGAGTGTCTAGTTTCTAATAGTTAATACCATTTTTCAAACCAACACAATTAGATCATCCGAAATTGACAAAACAAAATCTGCCCTGTTTAAAAATCAAACTTTCAATTTCTATCATAAATCTTAACCAATCTTAAAACCTTTTCTAAAATCACCACTAACCTAATCCAGCACCAATTAGAAGAATAAAATCCAACAAAGAACCAAAAACCAGGAACTCTAACACTTTTCATGCTTCCCACGTTAGGGTTCAACAAATATCTTTAAAACCCAACTATTTATCTAGCAAATTTGCATCAATAAAACCTAAAACCAATTCTTACCTTGCTAAGTAGAGAGAGAGCTTGAGGAAAATGGAAGATTATCACATGAGGGTTTTCAGAAAGGGGAAGGGTTTTCAACAAATGGGAGAAAAGCTTTCGTGAAGAAATTTCAATTAACTTTCAACTTCTCCTACTACACATTAAAGGATAAGGTTTACAAACCTACTTAACCATGTGTCAAATTTTATTGGAAACTTCCCTCCTTCTCTTTCATCATTCCAACAAATTTCCTACCCCATTTTTGCATTTCATTTTTTTTCTTTTCTATTAGTTAATAAATTCTTTTGACTTTTGACTTGTCAACACTCATTTTCTTCTTCTCTTTCTTTTCCTTACTCTAACGTGAAAATTCTCTCCTCATTAATCTATTCTTTCCATAGTAAAAGCAAGTCCAATTTACTTCCTAAATTTGACTTTTCTTCCCTTCAATTCACTCTTCTTTCCTTTATTTTTCATTTACATTAAATTCCACACAAAATCTCTAATCACACCAACTTAAATTTCTTTCCAAATTCTCTTCCAACTTTAAATCGTACACTTAGTATAACCCTAGAATGAACATTAAACTCCCATAACATACCCTAACTAGGGTTACATACGTTATAGGAAAATTTCTCGGGTGTTACATCCTCAGTCTCTCGCCGTCTCTCGCAGTCTCCAGTCGCCGACTCATAGCTCACCCTCTGTAACACCCGGTTCTATCAAACCGATTCCCTTTTCTTCTTTTTTTATTAAAATTAATGGCACACTTTATATGATAATAATAAAGGTAGGGTTAATGGATGTTTAGGCAAGGGCATAAGGGTAATGAGAAATTTGAAAGTGGATAACGTATTTAAGGAAAGGGGTTTTGGGTTTAATGCACTGTAGCTGCCACTATTTCCTATTTTCCCTCTCGGCCTTCAGCTCTCCAGCAAAAACCTCTAGGCGATTTCTTTCTTGCTCGACTCTCTTTCAACTTAGGTACGTTTTTCCTCATTCTCTTTCGTTTTAGCAGTTAGATAACTGAGGGAGTACAATGTGAGGATTTCAAGGATGCTGTAGATGAGATTAGGTTCGGGTTTTTGGGGATAAATGGAAATGTGCAAGCAGTAGAGTTCCAAAATGGTTTCCTTGTTCTTTTGGTTAATTTTTGGTAAAGTTTAGTGAAGGTTTGATTGATGTGTAACACCCGGTTTTCATTGGGTTTTCGATTTTCTGCATATGAATGCCATTTTCGTAAATATATCAAATTAAGTCCGTTCTACGAACGGGAAGATTCGTTAGAGCCCTAGTAATTAATGAGAAATTTTAGAAGAATAAGGAAATTTCGGAAATCCAAATTGACAGTATAACGCCCAAGTGTTCGATTTCCACTATAAGAGGTAATTTCGTAAATAATCGAAATATGTCCGTTTTGCGAATCGAGACTTTTAATGGAACCCTTATGATTTATAGGAATTTTAGGGAAAAGATGAGAATTTTTGAAATCCCAATCGATGGTGAAACGGTAAAGTTTTCTTTTTCGCCCCTATAGCGATTTAATTCGTAAAAATAGTAAACTAAGTCCGTTTGATGAACGGAGAGTTTTATTAGAGCCCTAATAATAAGTTGGAATTATTGGAGAAATAGAAAAATTTTAGAGAAACCGAACCGATAGTCGAACAATAGGATAAACGAAAAGTTGAAATGAGGGACGGACTTGTAATTTACCAATCCAATTCAATTAAAAGGCAAAACTCCCCTCATTTCTTCTCCAGCCCTTAACGAAAATCGCAGAGCACTCCTCCCTGGCGATTTTTCTTCTCCAACGTTGATTCTTCTCTCTTTCAACGATTCCTCCACCAATCGAGCCGAGTTCTTCACTATTTCTTCTCCAAGCGGCATTCTAGGTTAGATTCTAGTGTTATTTCAGCGTTAGTTCTCGACTTCTAGATTGTTAAACCGTTAGGGTTTTGTTGGTTTGTGTCGAAAATAACCGGGCTATGTTCGAAAATGTTAGATATTGCCGTATTGATGATTATTGAGCATTATTTGATGGATTGGTTGAATATTGGTTGAAGATTTAAATGTGCAAACTGGAAAAGGTTAGGGCAGCTTCGGTTTTTGATTTTCTGCCATTTATTGGGTTTGATTTTTGATAAATGAATAAGTCTATGTTAAACTAGACATTGTAAGGATTCTATGACATTTTGAATTATTGAATTCGGATATGTGTACGATTTATGGTGAATTTTCGAAGTTGGACAAAAGGTAATGATTTAAAAACAAAGCAGTTTCGGTTTTAGCTTTTCTGCCAGTATATATGAATGGTTTTTGATAAATGAGTTTCACCATTAGAAAGTAGACATTCTAAGGAGTCCATAGCAACTTGAATCACTCGATTTCGTTAAGAATTGATTTAGTTATGGATTTTTAAAGTTGTTGTGTAAAAACTGGAGAATTTCCGCGGTCAGTTCGGTTTTTGATTTTCTGGCGCTAACTGAGTTAGATACTTGGCAAATAGACTCCACCATGTTAAACTAGACATTTTAAGGATTCTATAGCATGTTGAATCATTGAAATCGGATAAGAATTGGAAAAGTTATGAATTTTCAAAGTTTAAGTGAAATTGTAAAACGAAATTCAAGGCAGGTTGCTATTCTGATGCTTTTGACCCTCCTTCTGATTTTAGTTTGTCTAAAATAGACATTTTAATGAATCTATGGGCTTTGGAATCGAAGCTTTTCGATATGTATAGAATTAGTTATGGATTTTTAAAGTTGGTATAATGTATTGTGATATAATCCGAAAATTTTGGTGTGCGTTTTAAGTGTTTGATTTTAATGTCTTGATTAGGTTACTTGCGATTAGCAAAGGTAAGACCAAAGACTTTCAAGCTCGGTGTTCAACGACGCGAGGTAAGTCTCTGTGATTTGTTTGGCCGTCTAGGCCTACACCGTATGAATTGAGTCGAATGAGGATATTGGAGATGTATTTGGGTAGATTAGAACGGGTAGCTAGTTTACATTCGGTTAGGTTATTAATTGTAGTGTTCATTGATTGTTAATGCTTTATTTTTCATTGTATCGTTATCGTTATTGCATCGAGCATGTTCATGCATTGTTTTCTAAGCATGCATGCAAAATGAATTTCAAAGTGTTTTACATAGAAAAAGGGTAAACAAAGTACGTAATTGAACAACAGAGATAATCACGCCGGGTGCGGTGGTTCAGGCATGGCTGTCGAAGGAAGCATGCTTTCCCCCCGTGTTAGATCCGAGGGGCTATCCAATCGCGGGATGTGCCACTCCTATCTAACGAGAGTGAAGCCCCGGGTGACACATAGACACAGAAACAAAGAAATGAAAAGAATGCAGAGTTTCAAAAGAACATAGCATAGCATAGCATACATTTGCATTCACTTAGATTCACTGAGCCTCTAGCTCACGTGTTTAATTCTATGGTGTAGGAGATATTGAGACAGGTGAGGAAGACGTCCCTCCGCCTGAAGTATGAGCAGATTGAAGGAGGAGGCCCGTGGGAGTGCGCTGGCAGTCGGTGCGTGATTTTGACCCGTGGGGACGCACATAGGTATTTTGGGTTATTTTGGATAGAAATTGTTAGAATATTATAGAATGTTTGGATCTGGACAGGAAATAGAAAGTATTTTGTAAAGTTTTAAACGTTTTAAAAACAGGCGAAAATGATAAACTTTTAAACGGAACCACGCGGTTCATTTTCATAAAATTTGGTTATGTTTTAAATGTATTTTGAGTCGGTGAACGGATAGCGAGAGTAACGTATGAAAGTGATAGTGCTATGGTGTAGAAATATGTTTTTGAAGAATGAGTGAAATGTGAGAAAATGGAATGAGAAAAGAGTATGTGGATTGTGTAAAAGGGGTGTAGTTGGTGCAAGAGGAAAGGAAAGAAGGAGAAGGAAAAGAAAATGAAGGAGCGACGGGTCGTAGGAGGAAAGGAGTTGGAACGCAGAACCCTCTGGTTTTCCAGAGAATTTGGCGTTCGGGCGCGGGTAGAGTGGCGCACGATCGATTAATGTTCGGGTTTCACGTTCTGGAAATCAGAACGTGAAGCGCCCGAACGCTTAAAGGCAGGCGTTCGGGCGGTTAGGCGAGGGGCGCCCGAACTCACAACTTCATGCGTTCGGTCGCCTGTGCATTTTCGGGCTTAATTGCCCCTTCTGTCCCTCCCCTGTTTCGATAGCCTATTACCGATGCATTTTTAGTTATTTTTAATGGTTTTTGAATATTGTTTTATTTGTTTTAAACTTCAATCCAATTGTTTTAATTTTATCCAAAGGCTTTCCAAAAGATTTTAACAAGTTTAATTCCGCTTAAACGTTCATAAGTTTAAATCGTGAAGTAGTAATCGAAAAAGAAAAAAAAAATTTGTACGGTAAATTAAGGGTTACGGGTTAGGGTCGTTACATGATGTTCTTTTATGAACTTAGGTGAGCGAGCTTCTAAAGTAGCTTACAGCCGAGCGATTTCCAGGAGAGCCAGGTAAGTAGAGTATGTTTGTGTAACACCCGGCATTTTGGCCGTGTAATAATATGTTGAATTATTGTATGGATTTAAACTACCATAAATACAATAACTATTTAATTGTAAATTTGGAGCATTTAGTGAGGGGAGAACCAGACTAATGTGTAACTAAACTAAACACTAAGTTTAGAATGCATGGAGGGGTAAATTAGGGAGAAATTAAGGTTGGTGGGAGGTTGGCAATGGTTGAGTGACATCTGGCAACTTGTTGAAGAAGCTAAGTTCTTCCTCCTACGTGAAACCCTCTTCATTTCACTTCTCTGCTCTCTCTCCATTCTCTTCTCGGCACTTTCTCTTCCAGTCGATAATCAGCCATTGAAGCTACTTCGATCTCCTTGGCTCCTTTCTGTTTTTCTACTAGGCTAAGCATCTTTTAAATGCTAACAAGTTTAAAGTGAGTTTTGGTTGGAGTGAAGGATAGTAATACTTTGGTAAAACTCACTGTTTTTGGATGAAAACACACCTATTTGTTTTCGAAGGGTTTGAATGAGTTGGAACGAATTCTTCTAACTTATTTGTTAGCATTTGCAGCTTGCTTATTTTCTGAACGTGCATGTACAGGTTCGAGCATTTTCGAGACGTTCAAGACTATCAACTCTGCAGCAACAGGTAAGTTCATATCCGTAGGTTGGCCCTTAAGGCCCTACATCTCGGAGGTACTAGGTTTTCTGTTCTGTCAGGTTGTTTTGGGTAGAAAGGTTATAGTTATGTTCTGAGTTGTCTATGTTCTGTTTCACCGTATATTCTGTTATTTCTGTCATCTGCTCTCTGCCTGTTTAAGTTCAAGCACTATTCATGTATACACGTTTTCTCTGAAAGACATGCAAATGTTTTCTGTACATTGTTTGAAACTAAATAAGATAAAATCTGACTGAAATGTACCGGTTAAGTGCGGGACGGGGACTGGCCTACTGTTTCTATTCTGAATCTGTTCTGAAAATCTGTTGTGCCTGTCGTGCACTGCCTGTTCCCATATAAGCCCCACTTATACCCCTCTGCTACTGAAACGTAATGTTCTGTACTGTCACTGTATTTCTGAAAACCACATGCATAACATTTTGCATCACTGCATATCTATTATGTTCTTACTGAGCATTAGGCTCATAGATGAACTCTCTGATGTAGGTACTGAACCCAAAAATGAGGACTTCGTGCCTCAGTCTGATGAATAGGTGGCTAGTGGATCGAGCTCATGGGGGTGTGGTTGCTGCAGCCAGACAAATTCTGACCCGAGGTTTAAGTTTTCTGTAATGTCTATATCCGTAAAGTCTTCTGGAAGTTCTGGTTGTGTTGTAAAATTTTGTAAAAACTCTTCTTTTGGTAGATTCTGCAATTGCATGTTAGGTTCTGTACTGTTTCAGAGGTTTTACCTTTAGAACAATGTATAAGTTCTGATGTCTCAGTTTTAGAAATCACTGTATTTGACAGTTGAACTCATGTCCTGAATGTTCTGAAATGTTTTAGAATATTTTCCTGTTTTAAGGTTTGCATGGATGGTCTCGAATTCTAGAGCTATCCATGCAGCCTGTTTCTTTGAATCTGTCAATTGTAAAGTATGTCCTACAACCTTGTTTAGAATCGGGTATTGAAGGTCTACAACTTTCATGCCTTCTGTTTGTGCTGTATTTGACAGTTGGATTAAGTTTTGAAGTATTCTGAAATGGTTTGGAATATTTTCCGTTAGCATATGCATGAATGATCTCTGGTTTTAGAGCTTTTATGTAGAGTGAAATTCCTTGATTTCTGTCATGTTTTCTGTTGTGTTCGAGAACCCCATTTTGATGTGGTTTGAGAAATCTGAAACTTCTATGTTTTCTGTATTCATGCTCTCTGTCTGTACGTCCTTCTGTTAAAAGTTGATAAGTTTCACCTTAGAAACCATGTCCTCTGATCACGTCCACCGCTACTTGTAAAATTTTCTCCACCGGTTGTCACTGCTTATTTCTGTTTTTTTTTAAAGTACATCCACCGCTGCCCGTTTCCTTCTTTTAAACTATATCTTCCGGCTGACGTCACACAAGTCTTCCGCCCAGTTTAGTTATATCTTCCGGCTGACGTCACACAAGTCTTCCGCCCAGTTTAGTTACCTCTTCCGGCTGACGTCATCCATCTTCCGGCTGACGTCATCACCTTCTGCCGATTCCGTAATTGCCTGTATCTACCGATTGACATCATCCATCTTCCAGCTGACGTCATCACCTTCTGCCGATTCCGTTATTGCCTGTATCTTCTGGCTGACGTCATCCATCTTTCGGCGGACGTCATCACCTTCTGCATATTCCGTTATTGCCTGTATCTTCCGGCTGACGTCATCACCTTATGCCGATTCCGTTATTGCCTGTATCTTCCGGCTGACGTCATCCATCTTCCGACTGACGTCATCTCTTTCTGCCGATTTCGTTTACTATCTGTATATGCCGATGATGTCATTACATCTTCCGATGACGTCATTACACACCCGATTTCATTATTTCCTTCGCCCTTTCTGTTCCCTGTTCCTCCCCGTCTTCTCTGTTATTCACTTCTGTTGATTTATTTTCTTCGCCACTTCTTCTCTTCTACTATCCATTATTGAAATCTGTTTTGCTATCAACTTCAAAGAACTCGATTCTGTTAACTGTTTTCCCGTTTGATTTCGAATCCAGAGAACTTTCTCTCTCTCTCTCTAAATGTTTTAAAAGTTCAATGTACAAAAAAAAATAGTCCCCGTTTTCTGTTATCTGTCCTGGAGTGATGGCTCCGATCCCAGGACCCCGATCGGGTTCGGTTTCGGGCTGTCACAGTTGTGCCTTCGGGCCTACATAACAAAACAGTAGGGTTGTGCATGCTTGAATGTGTTTGTATGTCATGCATCATATTTTGAAAGTTTTGCGAAAATGAATTTACATGAAATGATATGGTAAGGAATGAACAGACTGTAACAGTTGTTAAGGGAACTAATCTGCCCCTTAACCAAGAGAGAGGATGTATGACTTTGGGGAAAGTGATCCAAACCCCAATTTCACAGGGGGATCTGAACAGTTGTTAAGGGAACTAATCCGCCCCTTAATCAAGAGAGAGGATGAATGACTTTGGGAGAAGTGATCCAACTCCCAATTTCACAGGGGGATCAGATCAGAACGAATGCATATGCAACTGAGATGAGAAAGTAGAAACTGCATGATTAGGAATTTATGTTTTAGCATTCCATTTCATTATTGCTTTACTTACTTAGCATTAGGCTAATAGATGAGTTTTGTGATGTAGGTGAGGAGGCAACAGAAGGTGTGTTCTCTAAACATGTTGAGGATTAGGCTGTTGAGGGAGCATTTCAATGCCACAGATTGGTGATCTTGATGAGGTGGATTAACTGATGTCAGTAGATGTGAAGGTTTAGTGAACCATGATTTATTTTAGGTTTTGTTGAGTTTTCTAATAACAGAAGTGGTTTTAATGTTTTTGAATACGTTGGTGAGACTTTTCTGATAATGATACTCTGTTGGATTTATTAGTGGTGTTTACTAAATTTTGGAGTAATACACGGATTTAAATAGTTTGAACGATTTTTAGCAAAATGCTAAAATTCTTTTGGTAGTCGGAGTTTTATTTGTTGGAGCGAAAATGTTGCTATGCTGTTTTCGTTGAGTATTTTTGATCTATCGGTAGATGAAGTCTATCGGCAGATGTAGGGTTGTTGTTTTGTTGTCTATCGGAAGATGTCTTTAGTAAAGTCATCGGATGATGTCTTCATAGAAGCCATCGGAAGATATAAGTAGAAAATTTGTCGTTTTGTAACCAGGTGATGTCGAGTATTTTATCCATCGGATGATAAAGGTAAAAGTCCTTTGTCGTTTTGTAACAGGATGATGTCGAGTATTTTATCCATCGGATGATGAAGGTAAAAGTCTTTTGTCGTTTTGTAACCGGATGATGTCGAGTATTTTATCTATCGGAAGATGTGAGTAAGTGTATTTTGTCGTTTTGTGATCGGCAGATTATGGATGGATGATTCATCTGTGATGACCCGAATATGCACGTATGGGTACGATGGCTGCACGAACCGGAACTCGGATGGCTGTGCGTCCCCACGGGTTAACCGGAAGGTGACAGGTCGTAAAAAGGGGGTCGTCACAATCCCACATCGCTTGGGGAAGTATGTGGAAATGAAACATATGTAAAGAGACCCTCCCAAAATAGAAAGACGCATTTTGGAGCACGATTGGCAACGGATCCCATAAGAACTCTGAAGTTAAAAGTGCTTCGGCGAGAGCAATTTCAGGTTGGGTGACCTTCTGGGAAGTTCTCGCCAAACAAAGCCGTGAGGGGAGGATATTGGGCTGCGGCCCAATCCCTAGAGCGGACAATATCTTGCTGGGAATAGGGGTCGTTACAAATGGTATCAGAGCCTGTACCCAACCGGAAATGTGGCCAACGAGGACGTTGGGCCCCCGATGGGGGGTGATTGTGATGACTCGAATATACACGTATGGGTACGATGGCTGCACGAACCGGAACCCGGATGGCGGTGCGTCTGCGCGGGGCGAACTGGAAGGTGACAGGTCGTAAATTGTGGAAATGAAACATATGTAAAGAGACCCTTCCAACATAGCAAGATGCGTTTTAGAGCACAATTGGCAACGGATCCCATAAGAACTCTGAAGTTAAAAGTGCTTCGGCGAGAGCAATTTCAGGTTGGGTGACCTTCTGGAAGTTCTCGCCAAACAAAGCCTTTAGGGGAGGATATTGGGCTAAGGCCTAATCCCCAAAGCGGACAATATCTTGCTGGGAATAGGGGTCGTTACAAATGGTATCAGAGCCTGTACCCAACCGGAAATGTGGCCAACGAGGACGTTGGGCCCCCGATGGGGGGTGATTGTGATGACTCGAATATGCACGTATGGGTACGATGGCTGCACGAACCGGAACCCGGATGGCGGTGCGTCTGCGCGGGCGAACTGGAAGGTGACAGGTCGTAAAAAGGGGGTCGTCACAATCCCACATCGCTTGGGGAAGTATGTGGAAATGAAACATATGTAAAGAGACCCTTCCAACATAGCAAGATGCGTTTTAGAGCACAATTGGCAACGGATCCCATAAGAACTCTGAAGTTAAAAGTGCTTCGGCGAGAGCAATTCCAGATTGGGTGACCTTCCTGGAAGTTCTCGCCAAACAAAGCCTTTAGGGGAGGATATTGGGCTAAGGCCTAATCCCCAAAGCGGACAATATCTTGCTGGGATAAGGGGTCGTTACACATCCGACTGACGTCTTTGGTAGATGCAAGTAGCAAAACTTGTCGTTTTGTGATCGGCTGAAGTTGGAAGAATGATTCCTCCGGCTGACGGAGCCTTCAGTTTTATTTCTCCCCTTTTTCGTTGACCTTGTTTAGCGGTAGATGTGTTTGACTTTTTTTACGAATTTTGAGTATTTTACGCTTAAGCCTTCATCTCTTTTGTCCGGATTAATTCTTAGTATCTTAACTGATTATCCGAACACTATTTTATAGCTTTTCTTAACTCTGCTTTGCTCAAAGATTTTTCGATGCAAGTTTTATGTTTTAGCAAACGTTCCAATTTGACTTCCGAGTGAAGTTTAAATTTGGTCCAAAATTTCCTAGTTATGTTCAGGTCTATGAGTAACGAACTGAGTTTAGAAAACTCGGGACGTTACAGTATGGTATCAGAGACATTCAGTTAAACCGTTCAAAAGATTACTCATCAGTGCCGATCGTCGCATGGGAGTACTCCAACAACTGTAAGTATTCATGTTAACCTTAGTTATTAGATGTTTATGAGAGTAGTTAACCTTGAACAGAAGTATAGAAAATGGCTAGACGACCAGGAAGACCAAGAGTACCAAGAGAGATGTCCAACTTGAGAACTGAAGAAGATCCTAGCGTGATTAGGCAGCTGACAGAATTGGTGCGTCAGCAGACAGACCTGGTGCGTCAGCAGACAGACCTGGTGCGTCAGCAGACAGACCTGGTGCGTCAGCAGTCTGATCAGTTAGGAGTGCTGTTGTACCGAGAGGTACAAGAAAGTGCCAACTCGAGTTCTAGCAATGAACATTCTGGAGATAGATTCAGGAGGCTACGACTACCTACGTTTGATGGATAGTCATCTGATCCGGTTATTGCTGAAGGGTGGCTTAGAAAGATTGAGAGTATGTTTAGGTGCGCCAACATTGGGGAAGGAGACAAGGTCACATTGGCAACGTTTCATTTGGCTGGTGATGCACAACTCTGGTGGGAAACAATAGAGACCACCACTGATGTCTTGGCGATGCCTTAGTCACAATTCAAAGACATTTTCTACCAGAAGTATTTCAACAATACTGTCCAAACTGCAAAGAAGTTAGAATTTCTAAACTTGAAGCAGATAGGGTCTGTGGCCGAGTACAGTAGGCAGTTCGAGTCCCTGTCCAGGTTTGCTGGACATTTTGCTCACAGGGACGAGGATAAGGTGTTCAAATTTGTGCATGGACTGAAGCCAGAAGTTTACCGAGGAGTTAAATTTTGTGGTATTAACGGCTTGTCATTCAGTGAAGTTGTGTCTACTGCTCTGGAAGTGGAAGAAGTTGAAAGGAAGTGTACTGGACCAAAAGAGGTCCCACAAAAGTTGGTCCAGCCACACCATCAAAGGGGAATGAAGAGGCCTAGTGAAGGCCAGAGTAGCCAAGGAACAGGGGGAAGGTACAGAATGTCAGGAAATTCCCCCAGTGTCCCAAGTGCTTGAAGTACTACCCGGGCGAGTGCAGATTGGGCTTTGGGAAGTGTTTCAACTGTGAGGAGGTTGGACACACGATCAAAGAGTGCCCGAAGCCTAGAATCACCAGATGCTACAATTGTAACAAGATCGGCCATATTAGCCGAGACTGCCCAGCTCCTAAGAGTGGCCCTGCTATGGTTAAACTGAGGATATTCTCCATGATGGAGTCGGGCGATGATGAACAGCCAGCTGTTGTGTCAGGTACTATACTGGTCAACTCTTTACCCGCTTTTACATTGATAGATTCTGGTGCAACACATTCATTCATAGCATCTACATTTGCTGATAAGTTAGATGTAAAGCTTACCCCTACTGAGCACGTGTTTAACGTCGCATTACCCTATGGTGAACGTATGCACTCTAACCGAGTGATGCTTGATAGTGCTGTATTAGTAGGAAACATGAACCTACCTGCTAACCTCATAATGATGGATATAATGGAATTTGATGTAATCCTAGGAATGGACTAGTTGTTTAAGCACCACGCCACAATTGATTGTAGGACAGCAATAGTTAGTTTCCAACCCCCTGGTAGTTCGAGACATACCTTTCAAGTTTTAAGGAAGAGTAAGGAAATGTCCGTGATGACTTCTATTAATGCTAGACCTTCCCCATATGGAGAGTACCTGTGCTTCTTAGCTAGCGTTTTAAACACACAACTTGTAGGAAAAGCGATTCCTCAGAATGTCTTAGTTGTCCAAGATTTCCTAGAAGTATTCTTAGATGACCTTACTGGCTTGCCACCAGATAGGGAAATTGAATTTGTTGTGGATGTTTACCCAGGCGCTGAACCAATGTCTAAGAATCCCTATAGATTAGCACCTACGGAGCTTAAAGAATTAAAGAAACAGTTGGAGGAATTATTGGATAAGGGGTTCATACGCCCTAGCTTTTCACCGTGGGGTGCACTTGTTCTTTTTGTCAAAAAGAAAGATGGATCGATGCGTATGTGCATTGATTATAGGGAATTGAATAAGTTAACTGTCAAGAACAAGTATCCATTACCAAGGATTGATGACCTATTTGACCAACTCCGTGGTGAACGTGTTTTCTCTAAGATTGATTTGAGGTCAGGTTACTACCAACTAAAAGTCAAAACCGAAGATATTCCAAAGATTGCCTTTCGCACTAGGTTTGGACATTATGAATTTCTAGTTATGTCCTTTGGATTGACAAATGCACTGGCAGCCTTCATGAATCTTATGCATAGAGTGTTTCACGAGTATTTAGACAAGTTTGTTATTATGTTTATAGATGATATTTTAATCTATTCACGTTCTAGTGAAGAACATGCAGAACATTTGAACTTAGTATTGGAGGTGCTAAGGCAGCACCAACTCTATGCCAAGTTTTCCAAATGTGAGTTTTGGCTGGACAGAGTTCACTTCCTTGGTCATGTGATCTCTGGTGATAGAATATCTGTCGACCCAGCCAAGGTTCAAGCAGTCAAGGAGTGGCCCCAACCGAAGAATGCTGCAGATATTCAGAGTTTCCTTGGACTTGCAGGATATTACAGGAAGTTTATTGAAGGATTCTCAAAGATTGCAACACCCCTCACTCGGTTAACTAGGAAAAATATGAAGTATGTGTGGACTGAGGATTGTGAGCATAGTTTTTAGACCTTGAAACAGAAACTGACTAATGCTCCAATTTTGACCATTCCTGTTGATGATGGTAAATTTAGCATTTACTGTGATGCATCCAAGATTGGAGTTGGCTATGTCTTGATGCAAAAGGGAAAGGTAATAGCTTATGCCTCTAGGCAGTTGAAAACACATGAAAAGAATTACCCTACACATGACTTGGAATTAGCTGCAGTTGTATTCGCGCTAAAGATTTGGAGGCACTACCTGTATGGACAAACTTGTGATATATTCTCGGACCATAAAAGTCTGAAATATATCTTCACACAGAAGGAATTAAACATGAGGCAACGTCGATGGTTGGAATTTGTAAAAGATTATGATTTTGAGATTAAATTCCATCCCGACAAAGCAAATGTTGTGGCAGATGCCTTGAGTAGAGTGACAACTTCAGCCTCAGCCTTGATTCTTGATGTACCATTAGCCTTAAAGTCTGAATTCCAAAGGTTTAATCTAGAAGCAGTATCCAGTGTATCAGCTATACTCTCAGCCATAACCTTAAAGCCTACTATTTTGGAGAAAATAAAGGAAGCTCAGACGAATGATGACGAGTGTAACAAGTACAAGTTAAGCATGGATTCTACGGACAAAACAGATTTTAACTATTCTGCTGATGGAATCCTTAAGTTTAGAAATAGATGGTTTGTCCCTGCCGTTAAAGAACTTCGTGATGAGATTCTTTCTGAAGCACACTCTTCTAGGTTCTCTGTTCACCCTGGGAGTACAAAGATGTACAAGGATCTTAAACAGCATTATTGGTGGCCAGGTATGAAACGAAGTGTGGCAGAATATGTAGGATGGTGTTTGTGTTGTCAACAGATTAAAGCCGAGCATCAGATACCCTCAGGAACAATGCAACCTTTACCAGTTCCTAAATGAAAATGGGAACAAATAACGATGGACTTTGTTGTGGGGTTGCCTAGAACAACAAAAGGACATTATGCAATTTGGGTGGTAGTTGACCGTCTAACCAAATCAGCTCATTTCCTACCAATAAAGGTGACTTACTCGATGGATCAACTTGCTGAATTGTATGTGCAAGAAATCGTTAGGTTACATGGAGTTCCAAATACCATAATTTTAGACCGCGATTCTAGATTTACATCTAAGTTTTGGAAGAGTTTGCATCAGGCTATGGGTACACAGCTCAACTTTAGCACAGCCTTTCACCCTCAAACAGATGGACAGTCTGAAAGAACCATTCAAATATTAGAGGATATGCTTCGTGCATGCATATTGGATTTTCAAGGTTCCTGAAGCAAGTACCTATCCTTAGTAGAATTCTCTTATAATAACAGTTTTCAGGCAACTATCGGTATGGCACCGTATGAAGCACTGTATGGACGAAAGTGCAGATCTCTTTTGTACTGGGATGAAGTTGGTGAAGCACAGTTGCTTGGTCCTGACATTGTGCAACAAACTGTTGAGAAGGTTGCCCTCATCCGCCAGAGGATCTTAACAGCTCAAAGCCGACAGAAGACGCAGAGAACTAGAGTTTGAAGTAGGTGATGAAGGTTTCCTCAAGGTATCACCATTTAAAGGAGTTGTAAGATTCGGGAAGAGAGGCAAGTTGAACCCCAGATTTATGGACCATTCACTATTCTGAAGAGAGTTGGGAGAGTAGCCTATCAGTTGTAGCTACTGCCTTCTATGGAGGGGATACACAATGTGTTCCATATTTCCATATTGAAAAAGTGTGTACGGGATCCATCTCAGATTATGGAACAACAGAGTATTGAAGTTCATCCTACTCTTGCATATGAGGAGAAACCAGTAAGGATCTAACACTATGTTGTGAAAGTGTTGCGCAACAAAGAGGTTCCACTAGTTAAAGTCCTATGGCACAACCAGAACATAGAGGATTGGGAGCGCCAACAATACATGATGGACCAACATCCAGAATTATTCAGGTACTGAATTATGAGGACAAAATTATTTTAAGGAGGGTAGATTGTAACACCCGGTTCTATCAAACCGATTCTCTTTTCTTTTTTTTTTTTAAATTAATGGCACACTTTATATGATAATAATAAAGGTAGGGTTAATGGATGTCTAGGCAAGGGCATAAGGGTAATTAGAAATTTGAAAGTGGATAACGTATTTAAGGAAAGGGGTTTTGGGTTTAATGCACTGTAGTCGCCACTATTTCTTATTTTCCATCTCGGCCTCCAGCTCTTCAGTAGAAACCTCTGGGCGATTTCTTTCTTGCTCGACTCTCTTTCAACTTAGGTACGTTTTTCCTCATTCTATTGTGTTTTAGCAGTTAAATAACTGAGGGAGTACAATGTGAGGATTTCAAGGATGCTGTAGATGAGAGTAGGTTAAGGTTTTTGGGGATAAATGGAAATGTGCAAGCAGTAGAGTTCCAAACTGATGGTAACAAAATCTATGTGTACAACTTCTCATGGTTAAGTCGGGCTAATCTTATTAAGTCAGGCTACCCTTGGTGTAACTTCTTTCTTTCGATTAAGAGTCTTCCTCTTCGTACCGTGATTACTGGGAGCGACAAACCCAATATTTCGAGCTGACAAGATTGCCTAATTATGTGCTACGCTTGCTCGGTTGTCTCGATCATTCCCTTGATGCACTATATCTATAAATAACTCTTATAAAATTTAAAACAAGTATCTCTAAGAAACTGAAATCAATTAAAGCTATAAACATACTTACAGTTGATGAAGGATGTCCGCGTAGTGGCTGTGCAGTCGAGCAGTCTACAGAACCGATTTTAAAACCCGGGGGCTCTGATACCATAATTGTAACGACCCTCAAACTATTCCTAATTTACCGTACGAAATTTTTCTTTTTAAGCCTCTAAATCAATTAAAAACATATTCGAAAACCTTTAAAGAAAATTCATTTATCATACAAAAACAGTTTACATAAAACCACTCAACCTTCTATCATTCCTCAATTTATCAACTTATCACTTCTTCACAATATCATTTCTATCTCCATTTCAATTATACATTTTACATATACTTTCCAAACATTCATACGTTCTCGTAACTCTGCCCAAAACTGACTCGAAACACAACTATAACAAAGTACATTTTCACGAAAACGAACTGCATGGTTCCGTTTAAAAGTGTGACATATCCTCCTGTTTACAAAATCACCAAGCAGTTCATAAAAATCCAAATAAAAACCTTAACAAACATTTTATAAAACAAATCTATCAACTAAACAGAATCAAACACCCTAAAACGTACCAACTACCAATTAAACTAAAAAAAAACATTCCCATAATGTTAAATTAATGGTTTAAACAAAACATTTGAAACATCAACATAAAAATCTAACACCTAACCAGAACCAAGCATCCTATAATTTCTATACTGTTCACATTAGCCCAAAACACTCCAAAAAGAAACCCTCAAAACCTATACATACTTCGCCACGGGTCGGTCAAGCATCGACTGCGCCAGCGCACTCCCACGGGCCATCATCCATCAACTGCCTCAGACATCAGAAGGAGGAACGTCAGCCTCACCTGGATCTACGTCACCTATAACGTCACCTACACCATACAGACATCTATGAGATAATTAAATCTCAGTAAGCTTCGTAAATGCAGATGCATGCGTGCGTATGCCATTCAGAAAACATGCTCAGATTCAGATTACAGATTCATTTTCATTACGTCGCAGACAGATTGTTACCGAGATATCAGCCCTCTAAATGGAAAGGATACATTCCGCGGTCGAACTACCACTTTCCACCTAGAGGAGGGGGGTACATGCTCACAAACCCTACAGCCATGCCTGAGCCCCACCTCGCGTAACCAGATACAGATACAGATTACGTAGATTAATTACAGAGGTTCATTTCATTTTCTTAAAACACGTCCAGAAATTCATTTTCATGACTTTTGAAATACGTGATGCATGAACAGTTAATAGACATAAAGTAAACAACCAACATGCATACCATCAAGACCGAATAGCATAACCTAAAACAAATATAAACCTATCTACCCAACCAAAGCAATAAAACACACATTGCACCAAATATCCTCAACAACCAAAATCGACGTATGGTGTAGGCCAATCGGCCAGAGTAAGTCACGAGAACTTACCTGTCGTCCGTAGTTCGCTGGTTTTGGCACATCTCGTCGCCTATGGCTCGACCTATGACAAACATTCACACTTCATTAAATCAAGCTTACATTCACCAATTTACTCTCAAACTACTATTTCTAATATAATCCAACTAAAACCTAATTAAACGGGCCACAAATTCGAGTTTGATAAAACCGACCCGAAACTTCAAACGCGCGTAACTTTTGCGTCGGTTATCGGAATCGAACGATTCCGGCGGCCACGTACTCCTCTAATAACCTATTTTAATCTGCCAAAAGGAATTTTAAAACAAATGACCAGAGCTAGGTCAATTTATCAAAAACCCGAAACTGCCCTTTACCCGGAAAATCCTTCTTTTTGATTTTTCATCAAATTCCATCAATTTCTTCACCAATCTATCCTCCTAACATCCAATTAACATAAACTAACCTAAAATCGAAGTTACACTAAGCAAAACCCGAGTGCCCTAAATCGGGTATTCACTGTTTTCGCTCAATTTGAGCACAACGCGGCCAGGCGACATTCGCCGGCCAAAGCTCGGCCATTTGACGCTAAGAACGGCCTAAAGCCGCCGGAAATCGGAGCTCAATCGAGCTCGTCCTTCACGGCCCTAAATCGAACCGAAAACAGGTAAAAACCGAGCCATACCGTCGGTTTTTTGTATGCGAAGACGGCCGGAAATGTTAGTCCTTCCTTCGTAGCCGTCGTCTGGTCGGAGAACGGCGAGAATCGCCGGCGCTTCGTCGATCGTCGCCCGAGCTTCGTCGCGTTCTCCCCTGTTCTTCGTCGTTCACGGGGAGCTCGAACACAAACAACAATTTTTGTTGTTTGTGTTTAATTAAATAAATAATAATAATAATAATAATAATAACTATTAATTAAATCTTCATTTACCGTTTTTGCTCTTCCGTAAATTCCGTTAAATCTCGTTCTTAATTATAACCCACGGCTTAGTTTCTCCATTTAGAATACCCGAACACAATTTAATTGATCAATTATTTTAACCAATTTTATTCACGTTTCTTTTAAATTAATTAAAACGATTATTTTATTATTCTTTTATTTTCTCTCCAATTTTTCCTTTTAAAAATTCTCGGGCGTTACAGTATGTTTGTGCCTTCGGGCCTACATCACAAAACAGTAGGGTTGTGCATGCTTGAATGCGTTTGTATGTCATGCATCATATTTTGAAAATTATGTGAAAATAAATTTACAAGAAATGGTATGGTAAGGAATGAACAGACTGTAACAGTTATTAAGGGAACTAATCCGCCCCTTAACCAAGAGAGAGGATGTATGACTTTGGGGGAAGTGATCCAAACCCTAATTTCATAGGGAGATCTGAACAGTTGTTAAGGGAACTAATCCGCCCCTTAATCAAGAGAGAGGATGTATGACTTTGGGAGAAGTGATCCAACTCCCAATTTCATAGGGGGATCAAATTAGAACGAATGCATATGCAACTGAGATGAGAAAGTAGAAACTGCATGATTAGGAATTTATGTTTTAGCATTCCATTTCATTATTGCTTTACTTACTTAGCATTAGGCTAATAAATGAGTTTTGTGATGTAGGTGAAGAGGCAACAGAAGGTGTGTTCTCTGAATATGTTGAGGATTAGGCTGTTGAGGGAGCACTTCAATGCCACGGATTGGTGATCCTGATGAGGCGGATTAACTGATGTCAGTAGATGTGAAGGTTTAGTGAACCATGATTTATTTTAGGTTTTGTTGAGCTTTCTAATAACAGAAGTGGTTTTAATGTTTTTGAATACGTTGGTGAGACTTTTCTGATAATGATACTCTGTTGGATTTATTAGTGGTGTTTACTAAAGTTTGGAGTAATACACGGATTTAAATAGTTTGAACGATTTTTAGCAAAATGCTCAAATTCTTTTGGTAGTCGAAGTTTTCTTTGTTAGAGCGAAAATGTTGCTATGCTGTTTTCGTTGAGTATTTTTGATCTATCGGTAGATGAAGTCTATCGGCGGATGTAGAGTTGTTGTTCTGTTGTCTATCGGAAGATGTCTTCAGTAAAGTCATCGGATGATGTCTTCAGTAGAAGCCATCGGAAGATATAAGTAGAAAATTTGTCGTTTTGTAACCGGGTGATGTCTAGTATTTTATCCATCGGATGATGAAGGTAAAAGTCTTTTGTCATTTTGTAACTGGATGATGTCGAGTATTTTATCCATCGGATGATGAAGGTAAAAGTCTTTTGTCGTTTTTTAACTGGATGATGTCGAGTATTTTATCTATCGGAAGATGTGAGTAAGTGTATTTGTCGTTTTGTGATCGGCAGAGGCTAAATGGATGATTCTTCCGGCTGACGTCATTGGTAGATGCAAGTAGCAAAACTTGTCGTTTTGCGATCGGCTGAAGTTGGAAGAATGATTCCTCCGGCTGACGGAGCCTTCAGTTTTATTTCTCCCCTTTTTCGTTGACCTTGTTTAGCGGCAGATGTGTTTGACTTTTTTTTACAAATTTTGAGTATTTTACGCTTAAGCCTTCATCTCTTTTCTCTAGATTAATTCTTAGTATCTTAACTGATTATCCGAACACTGTTTTATAGCTTTGCTTAACTCTGCTTTGCTCAAAGATTTTCCGTTGCAAGTTTTATGTTTTAGCAAACGTTCCAATTTGACTTCCGAGCGAAGTTTAAATTTGGTCCAAAATTTCTTAGTTATATTTGGGTCTATGAGTAACGAACTGAGTTTAGAAAACTCGGGGCGTTACACCCTCTGTTGCACACGCCGACTCGCTGCTCACTGTTGAGTTTAACAGTCTACAGATCACTCATTTCTCAACCGACGAAGGTAAGGTAAACTTTTTTTTCCAGTTTCTGTCCTTAGAAGTTCGAATTTCTTTCTTTTTTTTTTTTCAGTTTCCTTACTCCTTACTAGTTAGTTGGATGTGCACAGATTTTCTCTTTAAAAGTTAGAAGTTAGAGTCTGTGCTCCCGGAGTCCGTGCATTTTTATTTTTTAAGAAGTTAGCAGTTAGAAGTTAAATTAGAGTCCTCTGTCGTTCTTTATTCCTAATTGCATTTTAATTTTCTAAGAATTTTGTTCCATATTCTAGAGTTCTCTATCGGTTCAATTAAAATCTAATTATGTTGAATTGAGAATAAAGAAACAACTTTATGAAATCTATTAGTTATTAATTCTTATACCCCTTGAATTTGATTTTGGTTTCAATTTTACTGTGTGTAATTTACTTTTTGTCAGATTATTAGATGTTTGTTAGATTGTTGGATTTGACTATTGATTGATTTTTGGTTTGATAAATTGTTGTATTTTATAGGATGGATGTAACGCTCCGAGTTTTCTGAACCCGGTTCGTTACTCATAACCCGAATATAACTAAGAAACTTTGAACCAAATTTAAAATTTTGTTCGAAAGTCAAAACTTGACGTTTTCTAAAACCTCGTAATATCTAAAAAGAACTAGCAGCGGAAATCATTTAAGCAAAAATAGTGTTAAACAAAACTATATAAAGAATGTTGAATAATCGGTCGGAATATTAAGAAACAATCGGCCAAAGGAAATAAGGGTTTAAATCGTGAAATACTTGAAAGGTTACAGAAGTCAAACATATCTACCGCTGAGCAATAGTCAACGGAAGAGGCTGAAACGGGAACCAGAAGGCTTCCCTGGTGACAAAGCGACAAAACTTTGGCTACATCATCCGGTCACAAAACGACAAAATACTTCCAACATCCACCGGTGACGTCAGCCGAATGATTCATTCATCCGATCGACTTTATCATACATCCACCGGTGACGTCAGTCGGATGATTCATTCATCCGATCGACTTTATCATACATCCACCGGTGACGTCAGCCGGATGATTCATTCATCCTATCGACTTTATCATACATCCACCGGTGACGTCAGTCGGATGATTCATTCATCCGATCGACTTTCACTTAGGACATCTTCCGATAGAGAATAGATTAACAACTCAACATATGCCGATAGACTTCATCTACTGACAGAGAATAGAACAACAAGTCTAACTTTGGAAAGGAATTTACTCACTTTACTGAAACCATTCAGAAACAATTCAAATTATTGCATTACTCAAATCCAGTAAGAACCAACATTTAAACTCCACAGAATACTATCATCAGAAAATCTCAAAACGTATTCAAAATATTAAAAAAAAACATTACTGTCATGAAAACTTAGCATACTCAGATCGAGACACTGTCAACTAAACCATTCCAACTACAGACATCAGTTAATCCGTCTCATCAGTTTTTCAGGCCGAAACATGGATGTACTCCTCCAACCACATCTATTCATCTGTGCACTCAAGAAAATCACCTGCAGTCTCCTCAACACCTACATCACAAAACTCATCTATTAGCCTAATGCTAAGTAAGTAAAGCAGTAAGAAAATGAAATGCTGAATCATAAATTCCTAAACATGCAAATTTCTACTTTCTCATCTCAGTTGCATTTGCATTCGTTTCTGTTCAGATCTCCCTGTGAAATTGGGAGTTGGATCACTTCTCCCAAAGTACAAGTATCCACTGACTCATTAAGGGTTGGATTAGTTCCCTTAACAGTAAATATGATGCACATAACTGTTCAGACCCCCCTGTGAAATTGGGAATTGGATCAATTTTTCCCAAAGTATAAGCATCTACTGTCTCATTAAGGGGCGGATTATTTCCCTTAACAGTGTATCTGTTCACATAGCTGTTTCAATATGTTCATTCCTTACCATGCCAACATGCATTCAAATTCATTTTCGTATATTTTTTTAAAACATGATGCATGATACACAGACACTTTCAAATAAACATAACCCTAATGTTTTGTGATGTAGGCCCGAAGGCACAAGCAAATTTCACTTACCTGGTCTCCTGGAAGTCGCTCGGTTTCAACTACTCTGGAAGCCCTTTTCACCTAATGTCATAAACAAAATACCATTCAGATCTTCACTAATCCTCATCCTACACCATTCACAAACCTAAGGAGCTAGTTTAGAAGTTTGGATCATCGCACACTTCTGATTCAACACTAACCCGAACTCAACTCACTCACTACATTCTAAAAAATACACACATTGCACTCTATTTGCTATCTAACCACTAAATCTCGAGAAAACGAAGGAAAAACTTACCTAGTTTGAGGAAATGGAGGTCGGAGGGGGAAAAATTGCCTGGAGCTCTGTTGAGCTTGAGCTGAATACCGAGAAGAAAAAATGAAGGAACAGTGGCGGCTAAACCTCATTAAACCCTTCCTTAAATACGTTATCCACAATAAATTTCAATTTACCATTTTGTCCTTACTCATTCACCTGTTAACCTAATCACTAATTCACCCAAAATTTCAATTTTACAACATTCTCTATAATTGGAAAAAGGTAAATCGGTTAATAGAAACCAGGTGTTACAATCTACCCTCCTTAAAAGAATTTTGTCCTCAAAATTCAGTACCTGAATAATTCTGGATGTTGGTCCATCATGTCTTGCTGGCGCTCCCAGGTTGTCTCCTCTATGTTCTGGTTGTGCCATAAGACTTTCACTAGAGGATCCTCTTTGTTGCGCAATATTTTAACTGCATAGTCTAAGATCTTTACTGGTTTCTCCTCATAGGTAAGAGTAGGATGAATTTCGATGTTCTGTTGTTCCACAATCTGATATGGATCCCTTATGCATTTCTTCAACATAGAAACATGGAACAAACTATGTACTCCCTCCATAGAAGTCGGTAACTGCAACTGATAGGCTGCTCTCCCAACTCTTTTCAGAATAGTGAACGGCCCAATAAATCTGGGGTTCAACTTGCCTCTCTTCCCAAATCTGACAACTCCTTTGAATGGTGACACCTTGAGAAAAACTTCATCACCTACCTCAAATTCTAATTCTCTACGCCTGCAATCTGCATAGCTTTTCTGTCGGCTCTGAGCTGCCAAAATTCTCTGTCGGATGAGGGCGACCTTCTCAACAGTTTGTTGCACAATGTCAGGACCAAGCAACTGCGTTTCACCAACTTCATCCCAGTACAAAGGTGATCTGCATTTTCGTCCATACAATGCCTCATAAGGTGCTATTCCTATTGTTGCCTGAAAACTGTTATTGTAAGAGAATTCTACTAAGGGTAGGTACTTACTCCAGGAACCTTGAAAATCCAATGTGCATGCACGAAGCATATCCTCTAATGTTTGAATGGTTCTCTCGGACTGTCCATCTGTTTGAGGGTGAAAAGCTGTGCTAAAACTAAGCTGCGTACCCATAGCCTCGTGCAAACTCTTCCAAAACTTAGATGTAAATCTAGAGTCTCGGTCTGAAACTATAGAACTTGGAACTCCATGTAGTCTAACAACTTTGTGCACATACAATTCAGCAAGCTGATCCATCGAGTAAGTCGCCTTTATCGGTAGGAAGTGAGCTGATTTGGTTAGGCGGTCAACTATCACCCAAATTGCATCATGTCCTTTTGCTGTTCTAGGCAGTCCTACAACAAAGTCCATCGTTATTTGTTCCCATTTCTACTCAGGAACTGGTAAAGGTTGCAATGTTCCAGAGGGTCTTTGATGCTCAGCTTTAACCTGTTGACAAACAAGGCACGATACCACATGTTCTGCCACACTTCGTTTCATACTTGGCCACCAATAATGCTATCTAAGATCCTTGTACATTTTTGTACTCCCAGGGTGAACAGAGAACCTGGAAGAGTGTGCTTCAGAAAGAATCTCATCACGGAGTTCCTTAATGGCAGGAACAAACCACCTATTTCTAAACTTAAGGATTCCATCAGCAGAATGGTTAAAATCTGATTTGTCCGTAGAATTCATGCTTAACTTGTACTTGTTACACTCTTCATCATTCGTCTGAGCTTCCTTTATCTTCTCAAGAATGGTGGGCTTTAAGGTTATGTCTGAGAGTATAGCTGATACATTGGATACTACTTCTAGATTAAACCTCTGGAATTCTGTCTCTAAGGCTAATGACATATCAAAAATCATAGATGAGGTTGATGTTGTTACTCTACTCAAAGCATCTGCCACAACATTTGCTTTGCCGGGATGGTATTTTATCTCAAAATCATAATCCTTGACAAATTCCAACCATCGACGCTGCCTCATGTTTAGTTTCTTCTGTGTGAAAATATACTTCAGACTCTTATGATCCGAAAATATCTCACAAGATTGTCCATACAAGTAATGCCTCCAAATCTTAAGTGCAAATACCACTGCAGCTAATTTTAAGTCATGTGTAGGATAGTTCTTCTCATGTGTTTTCAATTGTCTAGAGGCATAAGCTATCATTTTTCCATTCTGCATTAACACACAACCAAGACCAATTTTGGAAGCATCACAATAAATACTAAATTTACCATCTTCAACTGGAAGGGTTAAAATTGGGGCATTGGTCAGTTTCTGTTTCAAGGTCTGGAAACTATATTCACATTCATCAGTCCATATATACTTCACATTTTTCCTTGTTAACTTAGTAAGAGGTGTAGCAATCTTCAAAAATCCTTCAATGAACTTTCTATAATACCCAGCAAGTCCAAGAAAACCCCTGATATCTGTAGCATTCCTTGGTTGGGGCCATTCCTTAACTGCCTGAACCTTAGCTGGATCAACAGATATCCCATCCCCAGAGATAACATGTCCTAAAAAGTGAACTTGGTCCAACCAAAATTCACACTTAGAAAACTTGGCGTAAAGTTGGTGTTGTTTTAACACTTCCAACACCAAGGTCAGATGCCTAGCGTGCTCATCTTTAGTACGGGAATAGATCAGAATGTCATCAATGAACACTATGACAAATTTATCTAGGTATTCATGAAACACTCTATTCATAAGATCCATAAAAGCTGCTGGCGCATTTGTCAATCCAAAGGACATAACCAAAAACTCATAATGTCCATACCTTGTGTGAAAGGCAGTCTTCGGGATATCTTTAGATTTAACCTTCAACTGATAATAACCGGACCTAAGGTCAATCTTAGAGAAAACTCTTGCACCATTAAGTTGGTCAAATAAATCGTCAATTCTCGGCAATGGATACTTATTTTTGACAGTTAACTTATTCAATTCCCTATAATCAACGCACATACGCATTGATCCATCTTTCTTTTTGACAAAAAGGACAGGCGCACCCCACGGTGAGAAGCTTGGGCGTATGAACCCTTTCTCTAACAGATCCTCCAACTGCTTCTTTAATTCCTTAAGTTCGTTTGGAGCTAATCTATATGGGTTTTTAGACACAGGCTCGACTCCGGGGTAAACATCTACAATAAATTCAATTTCCCTGTCTGGCGGTAAACCAGGAAGGTCATTTAAAAATACTTCAGGGAAGTCTTGGACAATCAAGATATTTTGAGGATTTACTTTTCACATACGTTGTGTGTCTAAAACACTAGCTAAGAAGCACAAGTACTCTACACATAGGGAAGGTTTAGTGTTAATAGAAGTCATCACAGACATTTCCTTACTCTTCTTTGAAGCTTGAAAGGTATGTTTCAATTTACCAGGGGGTTGAAAGCTAACTATTCCAGTTCTACAATCAATTGTGGCGTGGTGTTTAAACAACCAGTCCATTCCTAGGATTACATCAAATTCTATAATATCCATAATAATAAGATCAGCAGATAAACTTACATTCCCTACTAACACATCACTGTCAAGCATCACTTGGTTAGAGTGCATACGTTCACCAGAGAGTAATGTAACATTAAACATATGCATGGAAGGAGTAAACTGTACATCCAACTTATCAGCATATGCAGAGGCTATAAATGAATGCGTTGCACCGGAATCTATTAAAGTAAAAGCAGACACATAGTTGATCAATATAGTACCTGACACAACAGCAGGCTGTTCCTCACTCGACTCCGTCATGGAGAATATTCTTGGTTTAATCATAGCAGGGCCACTCTTAGGAACTGGACAATCTCTGCTAATGTGGCCGACCTTGTTACAATTGTAGCATCTGGTGATTCTAGGCTTCGAGCATTCCTTGAACGTGTGTCCAACCTCCTCACAGTTGAAACACTTCCCAAAGCCCAGTCTGCATTCCCCCGGGTAGTTTTTCAAACACTTAGGACACTGGGAAAATTTCCTGACATTCTGTACCTTCCCTCCTGCTCCTTGGCTATTTTGGCCTTCACTTGGCCTCTTTGTTCCTCTTAGTTGGTGGGGCTGGTTGAACCTTTGTGGGACCTCCTTTGGTCTAGCACACTTCCCTTCAGCTTCTTCCACTTTCAGAGCAGTGGACACAACCTCACTGAATGTCAAACCTTTAATACCACAGAATTTAACCCCTCGGTAGATTTCTAGCTTCAGTCCATGCACAGATTTAAACACTTTATCCTTTTCCTTGTGAGCAAAATGTCCAGCAAACCTGGACAAGGACTCAAATTGCCTACTGTATTCGGCCACAGACCCTGTCTGCTTCAAGTTTAGAAACTCTAATTTCTTCGCGGTTTGGACTTTGCTGCTAAAATACTTCTCATAGAAAATGTCCTTGAATTGTGACCAAGGCATCGCCAAAACATCAGTGGTGGTCTCTATTGTTTCCCACCAGAGTTGAGCTTCACCAGCCAAGTGAAATGTTGCCAACGTGACCTTGTCTCCTTCTCCAATGTTGGCACACCTAAACATGCTTTCAATCTTTCTAAGCCATCCATCAGCAACAACTGGATCAGATGACTGTCCATCAAACGTGGGTGGTCTTAGTCTCCGGAATCTGTCTCCAGAATGTTCATTGCTAGAACCCGAGTTGGCACTTCCTTGCACATCTCGGTTCAGTAGTACTCCTACTTGGTCAGACTGTTGGCGCACTAAATCAGTTTGCTGACGCACTAAATCTGTCAGCTGCCTAATCACACTAGGCTCCTCTTCACTTCTCACATTAGGCATCTCTCTTGGCATTCTAGGTCTCCCTGGGCGTCTGGCCATTGTACTTAATTCCTGTACAGGGTTAATTATACTCTTAAATATCTAATAACTAAGGTTAACATAAACACTTACAGTTGTTGAAGTACTCCCATGTAACGATTGGCACTGATGAGTAATCTTTTGAACGGTTTAACTGAATGTCTCTGATACCATATTGTAACGCTCCGAGTTTTTTGAACCCGAATCGTTACTCATAACCCAAATATAACTAAGACACTTTGAACCAAATTTAAAATTTCGCTAGAAAGTCAAAACTTGACGTTTTCTAAAACCTCGTAATATCTGAAAAGAACTAGCAGCGGAAATCATTTAAGCAAAAATAGTGTTAAACAAAACTATATAAAGAATGTTGAATAATTGGTCGGAATATTAAGAAACAATCGGCCAAAGGAAATAAGGGTTTAAATCGTGAAATACTTGAAAGGTTATAGAAGTCAAACATATCTACCGCCGAGCAATAGTCAACGGAAGAGGCTGAAACGGGAACCAGAAGGCTTCCCTGGTGACAAAGCGACAAAACTTTGGCTACATCATCTGGTCACAAAACGACAAAACACTTCCTACATCCACCGGTGACGTCAGCCGAATGATTCATTCATCCGATCGACTTTATCATACATCCACCGGTGACGTCAGCCGGATGATTCATTCATCCGATCGACTTTATCATACATCCACCGGTGACGTCAGTCGGATGATTCATTCATCCTATCGACTTTATCATACATCCACCGGTGACGTCAGTCGGATGATTCATTCATCCGATCGACTTTCACTGAGGACATCTTCCAATAGAGAACAGATTAACAACTCAACATCTGCCGATAGACTTCATCTACTGACAGAGAACAGAACAACAACTCTAACTATGGAAAGGAATTTACTCACTTTACTGAAACCATTCAGAAACAATTCAAATTATTGCATTACTCAAATCCAGTAAGAACCAACATTTAAACTCCACAGAATACTATCATCAGAAAATCTCAAAACGTATTCAAAATATTAAAAAAAAAAACATTACTGTCATGAAAACTTAGCATACTCAGATCGAGACATTGTCAACTAAACCATTCCAACTACAGACATCAGTTAATCCGTCTCATCAGTTTACCAGGCCGAAACATGGATGTACTCCTCCAACCACATCTATTCATCTGTGCACTCAAGGAAATCACCTGCAGTCTCCTCAACACCTACATCACAAAACTCATCTATTAGCCTAATGCTAAGTAAGTAAAGCAGTAAGAAAATGAAATGCTGAAATGCTGAATCATAAATTTCTAAACATGCAAATTTCTACTTTCTCATCTCAGTTGCATTTGCATTCGTTTCTGTTCAGATCCCCCTGTGAAATTGGGAGTTGGATCACTTCTCCCAAAGTACAAGTATCCACTGACTCATTAAGGGTTGGATTAGCTCCCTTAATAGTAAATATGATGCACATAACTGTTCAGATCCCTTTGTGAATTTGGGAATTGGATCAGTTTTTCCCAAAGTATAAGCATCCACTGTCTCATTAAGGGGTGGATTATTTCCCTTAACAGTGTATCTGTTCACATAGCTGTTTCAATATGTTCATTCCTTACCATGCCAACATGCATTCAAATTCATTTTCGTATATTTTTTTAAAACATGATGCATGATACATAGACACTTTCAAATAAACATAACCCTAATGTTTTGTGATGTAGGTCCGAAGGCACAAGCAAACTTCACTTACCTGGTCTCCTGGAAGTCGCTCGGTTTCAACTACTCTGGAAGCCCTGTTCACCTAATGTCATAAACAAAATACCATTCAGATCTTCACTAATTCTCATCCTACACCATTCACAAACCTAAGGAGCTAGTTTAGAAGTTCGGATCATCGCACACTCCTGATTCAACACTAACCCAAACTCAACTCACTCACTGCATTCTAAAAAATACACACATTGCACTCTATTTGCTATCTAGCCACTAAACCTCATTAAACCCTTCCTTAAATACGTTATCCACAATAAATTTCAATTTACCATTTTGTCCTTACTCATTCACTTATTAACCTAATCACTAATTCACCCAAAATTTCAATTTTACAACATTCTCTATAATTGGAAAAAGGTAAATCGGTTAATAGAAACTGGGTGTTACAATGGAAACAGAAAGCACTAATGAAAATTAAAATGTAGAAATTCCTCCTATTACTAATTCTACAGTTAGTGTTCGTAGGGAAATGATAAAAAAATCTGATGTTTGGAATCATTTTATTGTTGTTGTTGATGATAACAATTCTAGAGCTAATTGTAATTATTGTGGAAGAACATATGCATTAATACACTGAAAAATGAGATATCAAGTTTTAAAAAACACATCCGTAGTTGTGCAAAATTAATCGCAATTTTAGATGTGAAGCAAAAGACTTTGAGCTTTCAGAATATGAATAATAGGGACAACAACTTTCATGTTTTAGTGTTGCTACTTGTCGAGAACTACTTGCGAAGATGATAATTATTGATGAATTGTTTTTGATGTTTGTTGAAGGAGAGAGTTTTAGAGCATATTGCATCTCCTTTCTTTTTGTCGATAGACTAATGTACAATGATTTATTTCTGAAATTTTCAGGATGAATTAACTTTTATAAGTTTTTTTTTAATTTGGATTTTGTTATAAATTTTTTTTTTGTCTAGGGAGGACCAGAACCGAGACCACATTTCTGATCCCGTTCTGGTTTGATCCAAGAAAATATTTTAAGTTTGAACCGAACCATGCTCACCCTTATAATGATTAGTTCACAAGTCAATGTTATTTTCCTGAGACCATTCTCCACAAAAAGCGGTGATGACATTGTTTTATTATACTCTACTATTTAATGTAGCATTGTTTTTGATTTTTGCATCACTAATAACTCTTTTGACTAGTTTTAAAATGATAATGTTTTGAATTTAAATTCATGGATGCATAATTTTTTTTACACATGTTTTATTTGATAACGAAAACCAGTTTTTCAAATATTTAGTATAGTGCTAGGAACTGCTATTTAGTTTAGTCAACTCATCCCGAATTACTATATTTTTCATATGAAAGAACCAATGTGGTAAAGATCAAAAGTTCCCTTTCTTTTAAGTTTCCATTTCGATTTTCATTTCTTTTGGTGAGATTTATTTTCATTTTTCTTTCTCTCTTTAATTTTGGGTTTATATAATTTATATTAGTATAACACACCTTTCTTTCATAGTATTATTTGTTAAATTTAATGTGATAGCCATGATTAATATTAACTGTAAACAATTAGAATAAATAATTGTGATCAAAATTTTAATAAGATTAATTGTAATAAAAACCTAGAAATATGGTAATTTCATTAAAAGTAATTGCATGGAATGACTTTAGGTACATGATTGATTAAGTAAATGAGATCGAATGCACAAATCAATTTTGGGTGTTGAATTAGAAACCCTAAGAAACATCTAAAGAAAAAATCGAGTGACTCATAACTGAAACGAATAAATTTCGCAAATTAAAAATTAATATATAACTTTAAAAATAGTTAAAAGCTGACTTTCAATTCTAGAAGGTTGAAAGATGGTGTTATCCTTGGGAATTGAGGAGTATAAAGAAGGTTATATGGACGTGTGGTGATGTAGTTTCGCTCTGGATGCAAAAAAATTTTATTGACCAATGAGACTTGTCATTGATTAATTACGTTTATTTTAATTAACTTCGGCTGTATTGTAATTTTGACAAAATCGAAAGGCAAATTGGGAATTTAATAAAAGAAAAAATTGATTCTATGATAAATTAAAATTTAAATAAACAAATATTAAATAAAAATATGATTAAACAACAACATTTTGTTGATGTTATCGTGATAAATAGAAGAAGAATCGAGAGGTGAGAGAAACATGAGAGAAAAAGAGAAAGGGGGAGGGAAAAATCCAAAGATCTGTTAGGTTTTGACGAGAAATTTCAATTCAAAAAGTGTTCTTGGCATTGAGAGGAATATTTTAATACAAAAAACTCAAAACAAAATCGAAATTTTAGGTAAGTTACTATTTACCCTATCAATTTATTAATACATACGAAAACTCATTGAATTTACTATAATTCATGAAAATAAATTGTATATTAATGTTCATGATGTTGAATTATGCATATTATGATATTTGGAATATATAGAAATCAAAAAATTGATAGAAATCGAGTGAAATCTAATTAGGAATCATGGAAAACTAAAATGAGGTTTTGTAGCAAACGACCGCTGAAGATTAGCGGGCATTCAGAATTGTAATAACGGGCATACGAAACAGGGGAATGCTAGCAAACGCAGTGGAAATGCAGGCAATTGGGTTTGAAACTTTGCACTTGTTTATTGTAACACCTGGCATTTTTGACTATGTAATTATTCCCTAAATTATTAAACGGGATTAATTTGATATTAATACAATGAACGTTTTAGTGGAAATTGTTGGAGTGTTTATAGAAAAAGAGAGATTCGTGAGACCAAATCGACGAACTAAATAACGGTTTAGTTAGAAACCAATAGAAGGGCATCATCAGAAAGCAATTAAGGTGGTTGGGAGGGAGCCAATGAGGGCTTGTCACATGTTCAACTTGTTGAAGAAGCCATGTTCTCCTTCTCTTCTCTTCCCTCCTACGTGAAACACTTCTCATTTTCTCATTTCTCTGTTTCTCTCTTTCACGCAAACCAGACAACCTCCTCTCCACGCCAACAATCAACGAAGCTCTTCCTTCCTTCCGATTTCTTCTGATTTCTCTTTCTAAGTAATCCTCTATGCTCGTTAACAAGTTTTGACTAGTTATACGTGAGTTCCGTTGAGTTTTAGGGTTAAGGTTTTGGAGAAAACTTATCATTTTTGTACAAAAAACATGCTAGAATGTTATCTAAGGGTTTGAATGGAACTTAGAGAAAGTTCTACTAAGTTTGTTAGTTAGCATTTTTCAACGTGGTTTACGTTCGATCGTGCATGATATAGGTTTGTGAATTGCCAAGGACGTACGTGCGTGTTGCAACTCTACGGACATCAGGTAAGTTCATGCGTATAAGTTGGCCCTTAAGGCCATACATCACGGAGATACTAGATTTTTACGTAGTTAGGGGTTGCTGTTAGGGTAGTTAGGTCGTAGGTTATCTCTAGGTTAAACGTGTTCTGTTTTATGTCTAGCTTTTATAACCTATCGCCTGTTTAAGTTACGTTTAAGCACTGTATATGTTCATTCATAACGTTTTCTTGAAAGGCATACCAATGTTTTATGCACGCGATTTGAAGTTAAGAAAGATAAAATGTGAATGTAATGTACGATTAAGTGTGGGACGGGGACTGTTATCATGTTATCTTGTTATCCTGTTATGTACCTATTGTGTACTCTTGTTGTGCCAATTCCTCTATAAGCCCCACTTATACCTCTGTCCACTTGAATGTAATGTAAAGTAATGTTCATGTATTTCAAAAGTTCATGCATAGCATATGCATCACTGCATTGTGGGTCCTTACTAGGCTCTAAGCTCGTAGTTGAACTCCTTGTTGTAGGTATGAATCCTCCTGATGAGGACTTTGTGCCTCAGGCCGACGAGTAGGTGCAGTTGGCGGGACGAGCTCGTGGGGTTGGTTGTGATAGTCAGACGTATTTTGACCTGTTGGGTGTGGTTTTGAAGTGTATGTCGAGTTTTGTACAGTTTTGGTATTCATGTGATGTATAGGAGTTGTATTGATGTTTTAAAACCTTTGTTCTGACAGTTGTAATTTTCTTGAAATATATTGGAATTGTTTGGAATCTTCTCCTTTTAGGTTGTGCATGGATTGTCTCGAGTTTTAGAGCTATCCATGCAGTAAGATTTCTTGAACTTCTTTCATGTTTTCAAACACGTTTAAAAATTACGTTTTGAATCGAGTTTTTGGGGTTTAGAAGTATTTTGTGTCTAAAGAGGTTGGGAAGAAGTTTGATAGTGAGTTGTGAGGTTATTAGGAGATGTAGATGTGAAACAGAGAGGTAGCCGATCAATCGACAGGGTAGCAGATCAATCGCTGGAGTGTTGAATTCTGTTCTGTAAATAGTCGTCCATTCTGTTCTGTAAACAGTCGTCAATTCTGTTCTTTAAATAGTCGTCCATTCTTTTCTGCAAACAGTCGTCCATTCTGTTCTGTAAATAGTAGTTCATTATGTTCTTTAAACAGTCGTCCATTCTGTTATGTAAATAGTCGTCCATTCTGTTATTTAAACAGTCGTCCATTCTGTTTTGTAAACAGTTGTCCATTCTGTTCTTTAAACAGTTGTCTATTCTGTCTTGTAAACAGTTGTCCATTCTGTTCTGTAAACAGTAGTCCATTTCTGCAGTCGTCCATTTCTGCCGTAGTCCAGTTCTATAGTCGTCCATTTCTGTAGTAGTCCATTTCTGTCCAGTTCTGCAGTCGTCCATTTCTGCAGTAGTCCATTTCTGCAGTAGTCCATTTCTGCAGTCGTCCATTTCTGCAGTCGTCCATTTCTGCAGTAGTCCATTTCTGCAGTAGTCCAGTTTTACCGTAGTCCAGTTCTGCAGTAGTCCATTTGTGCAGTAGTCCAGTTCTGCAGTCGTCCATTTCTGCAGTAGTTCATTTCTGCAGTAGTCCATTTCTGCAGTCGTCTATTTCTGCAATAGTCTATTTCTGCAATAGTCCAGTTTTGTAGTCGTCCATTTCTGTAGCAGTCTATTTCTGCAGTAGTCCAATTCTGAAGTCGTTCATTTCTGCAGTAGTCCATTCTGTTCTGTAAACAGTAGTCCATTTCTGCAGTCGTCCATCTCTGCAGTCGTCCATTTCTGCTGTAGTCCAGTTCTGTAGTCGTCCATTTCTGCAGTAGTCCATTTCTGCAGTAATCCAGTTCTGCAGTCGTCCAATTCTGCAATAGGCCATTTCTGTAGTAGTCCATTTCTGCAGTCGTCCATTTCTGTAGTAGTCCATTTCTGCAGTAGTCTAGTTTTGTAGTTGTCCATTTCTACAGTAGTCTATTTCTGCAGTAGTCCAATTCTGCAGTCGTCCATTTCTGCAGTAGTCAAGTTCTACAGTCGTCCATTTCTGCAGTAGTCCATATCTGTAGTAGTCCAGTTCTACAGTCGTCCATTTCTGCAGTCGTCCAATTCTTTCTTCCAGTTTAAGTCTTCCAGTTTTTCTTATGTTCTCCATTTTACGTCGTCCATTTTAAGTCTCCCATTTTATGTCCACTTTATGTCTTGCCATTTTAAACATTCAAGAGTTTTAAAAAGTTCAAAAATTTTATGTCAAAAAATGTGTAAGTCAAACTCAAAGTCCAGTCGAGTACCGTGACGGTCTCGGCGGGTCAGGGGTCATCAAAGTTATGGTATCAGAGCTCACGGGTTTTAAAAGTGGTTCTGTAGACTATCTGACTGCGTAATCTGCCACATGAGATCGCTTCACCAACTGTAAGTGTTTAAGTTTCTGTACCCGTTTTAGTTTATTAAATTGAATTCATTATTATGTATAGGATTTTCATAAAAAATAGTGAGAGGACGGCAAGGTGAGACGAATGATAGCTGTGAAGCCATTAACCGTTTAACCGAGTTGGTGGGTGTACAGTCCCGCATGGTGGAACGTATGATGGCCAGGAAGGATAATGGAAACAACAACAACAACAACAATCATGCAAATGTTCCACGTGACACCAGTGGAGATAGATTCTGACGGCTCCAACCGGCTACGTTTGATGGATTATCGACGGACCCAACTCACGCTGAGAAATGGATCCGACAGATCGAGCGAATGTTTAACTACGCAGAAGTGGAAGAAAGTAAGAAAGTGGTGTGTACCACGTTTCATCTCACCAAGAATGCTGGATTTTGGTGGGACACTGTACAGTCGACTACAGTGGGGATGGATTGCGGTGGATTCAAAAGGATTTTCTATGAGAAGTACTTCGACCGCAGCGCAAGGAAGGAGAAGATAATGGAATTCTCTCGACTACGGCAATATGGATCTGTTGCCGAGTATGTTCAGAAGTTCGAGTCACTATCCCACTACGCACCTCATCTGGTGGCCATCGACGAAAACAAGGTACACCAGTTCATCCATGGTCTGAAGATGGACCTTTTATGGGGAATCACGACGGGGGGTTTTGATGAGGCCCCGTATACGAAAGTGGTGGCCAAGGCTTATCAGTTGGAATCCTTAGAAATGAAGTTTCAGAAATAGAGGGATTCATCAAAGAGATTCCTTCGTGATGCCCCTCAACAACAACAACGGGGTCAGGATTGGCAACCACAACAGCAACAGAACAGGGGCGTTAAGAGGCCCAATGAGACTGCTACTTATCAGGACATGGGGAAAAGACCAATGGGGGCTCCTTAGCTTCCTATATGCCCGCGTTGCCAAGGAAGTCATATAGGTGACTGTAGGCTCTTTACTAGCCGTTGCTTCCGATGCGACAAAGAGGGCCATCACGTCTAAGATTGCCCTATGCCAGAAAGATGGCCGAAACGTGCCATGCCAAGGGTGTTCGCTATGATTGAGGATGATGATGACGCCCAGCACACAACGATCACAGGTGCTATCTTGATTTGTAATTCACCTGCCTATACTTTGTTGGACACGGGGGCCACACATTCGTTTGTGGCAACGGACTTCATGGATAGGGAAAAGTTATGTATTGTGTCGTCAGATCAACCCTACAGTGTCATGCTACCGTTCGGAGAGTTTATGCACTCCGAGTAGGCAGTACAGGGCGATATAGTGTCGGTTGGGGACTAGAAATTGCATGCCAATCTTATCATCATCGGTATGAAAGGATACGATGTAATTCTGGGAATGGATTGGCTGTTTAGACATCACGCCACCATTAATTGCGGGTCCGGGCTGGTGTCTTTTAAGCTCCTGAACGAGGAAGAGTTCTCCTATCAGACTATACCAAAGCAACATATTATGCCTGTTATATCCTCCCTGAAAGCTCAACAGCTGATGAGGTCAGGATGTGTTGGATTTCTGGCCCAAGTAGTGGATGTGCAAAGGTAAGGTGGGGTGGAACTTCAAAATATTCCGGTAGTTCGAAACTTCTCAAAAGTTTTCTTAGATGACGTACCGGGGTTGCCACCAGATCGTGAAATCGAGTTCGAGATCGAAGTATGTCCTGGTGCTGAACCGGTATTAAAGAACCCGTACCGAATGACGCCAATTGAGCTGAGGGAGTTGAAGACCCAGCTGAAGGAATTGGTAGACAAAGGCTTCGTACGCCATAGCTTCTCTCCGTGGGGTGCTCTAGTCCTATTTGTTAAGAAGAAGGATGGGTCCCTACGTATGTGTATTGACTACCAGGAGCTGAACAAGTTGACTATAAAAAATAAGTACCCGTTGTCGAGGATCGACGATTTATTTGACTAGCTACAAGGGCTCGGGTATTTTCAAAGATTGATTTGCGCTCCGGTTATTATCAATTGAAGGTCAGTGGCAATGATATTCCAAAGACCGTATTCAGGACTCGATACGGACACTATGAATTCTTGGTGATGTCTTTTAGGTTGACTAATGCCCCGGCGGCGTTTATAGACCTGATGAACAGGATATTCCAGGATTTCTTGGACAAATTTGTGATCGTTTTCATAGATGACATCCTGGTTTATTCTAGGAGTGAAGTAGACCACGAAGAGCACTTGGCGATTATACTATCGATGTTGAGACAACACCAATTATATGCCAAATTGTCGAAGTGTGAATTCTGGTTAAGCAGGATTAACTTTCTAGGCCATGTGGTGTCTGTAGAAGGAATTTTCGTGGATCCGGCCAAGATTCCGGCTGTGAAAGAATGGCCGAGGCCAAGGAATGCCAGCGAGGTACGGAGTTTTATTGGGCTAGCTGGCTATTACAGAAAGTTTATCAAGGGATTTTCTGGGATAACAAAGCCTATGACCAGCTTAACGAGGAAAGACATCAAGTTCAAGTGGTCTCAAGCTTGCGAAGAGAGTTTTCAGACGCTTAAGCAGAAATTAACCACTGCTGCTTTGTTAGTATTACTGATCGAAGATGGCAAATTTAGTGTATATTGTGATGCGTCGAAGGTTGGTTTGGTATACGTATTAATGCAAGAAGGAAAAGTGGTGGCATACGCACCTAGACAATTGAAGAATTATGAGCAAAACTACCCTACTCATGATCTGGAGTTAGCGGCAGTTGTCTATGCACTGAAGGTATAGAGACACCACTTATATAGACAGTCATGTGAGGTGTTTTCTGATCACAAAAGCTTGAAGTATATATTTACCCAGAAAGAGATAAACATGAGGCAACGGTGGTAGCTCGAGTTTGTGAAAGATTATGACATCGAGATTAAATACCACTCCGGGAAAATTAATGTTGTAGCTGATGCATTGAGCATGATGCCGGCTACTATGCAACAAGCTATGTTGGCCGTATCAATGCCTTTGAGGACAGAAATTCAGAAGTTCGATATGGAGGTAGTTTCTAAGTTATCGACCGTGCTGGCGGATTTGACATTTCGGCCAACCATCTTAGACCGAATTAAAGAGGCTCAAAAGATCCATTTGAAGGAGATGGGTGATATTGTGAGTAAGTTGGCCAATGCCTCCTCCGATTTCAGTTATTCGGGCAATGGTATTATGAAGTTCAGACATAGGTGGTATGTTCCAAAAGATGAAGAGCTACGAAAGGACATTTTATCAGAAGCCCACTCGTCTTCTTTCTCAGTACATCCGGGGAGCACGAAGATGTATCGAGACTTGAAACTACACTTTTGGTGGCCAAATATGAAAAACGAGGTTGCCAAACATGTGGAGTCTTGTATGATATGTCAACAAGTGAAGGCTGAACATCAACGGCCGGGTGGGGTTCTTGAGCCTCTTCCAATCCTTAAATAGAAGTGGGAGAACATCACTATGGATTTTGTTGTTGGCCTACCGAGAACGGCTAGGGGCCACAATAGCAATGGGTCATTGTGGACAGACTGACGAAGTCAGCCCATTTTATACCTGTGAAGACCACATTCTCTATGGATCAGTATGCAGAGTTATACATTAGCGAGATTATCAAGCTACATGGTATTCCGGTGTCGATCGTTTCAGACCGGGATCCTAGATTTACTTCTAGGTTTTGAAAAAGTTTGCAAAGCTCCTTGGGTACTAAGTTAAATTTCAGCACGGCGTTTCATCAACAAACGGACGGACAATCCGAGAGGACGATTCAAATAGTGGAAGATATGTTAAGGTCGTGCGTGTTGGAACTTCATGCTCCTTGGAGTAAATATCTGCCGTTAGTGGAGTTCTGTTATAACAATAGCTACCAGGCTACGATCGGTATGGCCCCATATGAGGCTCTTTATGGCAGAAAGTGCAGATCTCCATTGTGTTGGGATGAAGTTGGAGAATCTAGGCTTGTCGGCCTCGAGCTATTACAGCAGATGTCTGAGGTGGAGGTTGCTATCCGACAACAAATTAATGCTGGTTAGAGTCGACATAAGAGTTATGCGGATCAGAGGAGAAGAGACTTGGAATTCGGTGAAGGCGATGAAGTATTCCTGAAGGTGTCACCTTTCAAGGGCGTGATGAGGTTTGGTAAGAAAGGAAAGCTCAGCCCAAGGTTCGTTGGGCCATTTCCCATCTTGAAGCGAGTAGGATGCACAGCTTACAGACTACAGCTGCCAGCGTCCATGGACGGAGTTCACAACGTATTTCACGTTTCGATGCTGAGAAAATGTGTGCAAGATCCTACTCAGATCGTGGAACCGGTGGACATAGATATCATGCCAACGTTGACGTATGAAGAAAGGCCCATAAAGATTTTGGATTCTTCAATCAAAGTGTTGCGCAACAGGGTGATCCCATTGATGAAGGTTTTATGGAGAAATCATAACGTGGAGGAAGCCACTTGGGAAAGACAACGGGACGTTAAGGCCCAATACCCAGAGATATTTGATTAAGCAAATTTTGGGGACAAAATTCTGTTAAGGTGGGTGAGATGTAACACCCGGCATTTTTGGCCATGTAATTATTTCCCGAATTATTAAACGGGATTAATTTGATATTAACACAATGAACTTTTTAGTGGAAATTGTCGAGTGTTTAATAGAAAAAGAGAGATTCGTGAGACAAAATCGACGAACTAAATAAAGGTTTAGTTAGAAACCAATGGAAGGGCATCATAGGAAAGCAATTAAGGTGGTTGAAAGGGAGCCAATGAGGGCTTGACACATGTTCAACTTGTTGAAGAAGCCATGTTCTCCCTCTTTTCTCTTCCCTCCTACGTGAAACACTTCTCATTTTCTCCTTTTTTTTTCTCTCTTTCACGCAAAGCAGACAACTTCCTCTTCACGCCAACAATCAACGAAGCACTTCCTTCCTTTCGATTTCTTCCGATTTCTCTATCTAAGGTAATCCTCTACGCTAGTTAACGAGTTTTGACTAGTTATACATGAGTTCCGTTGAAGTTTTAGGGTGAAGGTTTTGGAGAAAACTTATCATTTTTGTACAAAAAACACGCTAGCATGTTATCTAAGGGTTTGAATGGAACTTAGAGAAAGTTCTACTAAGTTTGTTAGTTAGCATTTTTCAACGTGGTTTATGTTCGATCGTGCATGATATAGGTTTGTGAATTGCTAAGGACGTACACGCGCGTTGCAACACTACAGACATCAGGTAAGTTCATGCGTATAAGTTGGCCCTTAAGGCCCTACATCACGGAGATACTAGGTTTTTACGTAGTTAGGGGTTGTTGTTGGGGTAGTTAGGCCGTAGGTTATCTGTAATACCCGACTTTACGGGATATTAATATTATATTATATGATGGCATTTTTGTAAATATGTCAAATCAAGTCCGTTTTGTGAAAAGAAAGCATCATTAGAATCCTAACGATTAATGGAAATTTTAAGGAATTTACGAGAATTTTCGGAGTATTAACGCTACACTTCGAGTAATTAAGTTTCTCGTAAAATAAAGGACGTTTTAGTAAAAATAGTAAACGGGGTCCGATTTGCGAACGGTCAGTTTTAATAAATCTCGAATAATAAGAATGACTTATTTGTGAAATAAGGAAATTTGGAGAAGCCGAATCGTTAGAAAATTAACGAAACAAAGGACGAAACAAAATAGAAATAAGAGCTAAGGGCATTTTGGTAATTTATCAAACCAAATTATATTAAATCAAGGTTTTTCTTCTTCTCCCTCACTTCTTCTTCTTCTCTATTTTCAAGAAAACGCCAGAGGCGATTTCTCCCTCGGCCGTTGGCGATTCTCAACATTCCGACCTCCGATTCGTCCTCCGATCGTCTCGTTTTCTTCGCGTTTTCTCCTTCTCTCGCTACCCTAGGTATGAATCTATGATTCTAGAGCGTTAGTTTTCAATTTTCGGCCTGATTTAACGTTAGAGTTTCGTTAGGGTTTAGGTTAAAAATTCGATTATGGTTTAAAAATCAATAGGTTATCGTAGTTTATGAACGTATAGAACGTATTAGACGTTATTGGATGAAACTAGATTAATTTGTAGAAAATGTTAAAATTCGAGAAATTTCGAGATTTAGGGAAAAACTCGTAAATTGGGAATTGAGTTGCCGAGCGTGTATTGCTTGATGAAATAGCTCAATGAATCGGATTAAAGCTTTAGGAAATTTCTTTAGTTGAGGTTTTGTCAATTTGGACGTTTAGAAGCTTAAACTCGTTTTAACGTTGATCATTCTAAATTGCTTTAGGTGAACGACTCTCGTGGATAGAGCTCGAATTTCAGCGCGCTCAAGGTAAGTTCTAGTGACTTACTCTGGTCGATTGGCCTACACCGTACTTCGATGTCGCGTCGAGGATCTTAGTGGATTGCTCATTTTAAGTCGCTTTGGTTGGGTAGTTAGGTTTAAACGTTTTGTAGGTTATTTCCTTTACAGTCTTGATGGTACGCATGTTTGTTTGTTTACATTTATATTGAACTGTTCATGCATCACGTATTTTAACTAAGCATGAAAATGAATTTCGTCACGATGTTTTCATAAAACCTGTGTGCCCCAGAGATTGGGGGCTATCGATCTATCGTGCGGGCCGATTAAGGGTCTGGACGATACCACATATCATGTAATGTAATTAATGAACGTAATCTGTTATCTGGTCACGCGAGGTGGGGCTCAGGCACGGTTGTACGTGTTGTAAGCGTGTACCCCCTCCTCTAAACGCACGGGGTAGTCCGACCGCTGGATGGGCCCCCTTCGGTTAGGGGGATGAGATCTCGGTGACATTCTGTCTGCGACGCTCTTTATGTTATGATTGGTTTCTGAACTCCATATGCACTGCACGCGTCTGCATTTACGTAGGATTTATTGAACCTTTAGCTCATAGTGTGTCTGTATGGTGTAGGTGACGTTTTAGGTGACATTGAGCCAGGTGAGGACGACGTTCTTCCTCCTGATGTGTGAGGCAGTTGACGGAAGATGGATTGCGGTGGTGTGTTGCGCAGTCGATGCTTAACCGACCCGTGGGGATGTGAGGGTATTGGCTTATTCTGGGTATATTTGCACAGATAGAACATATTAAGATGCTTGGTTCTGGTTAGGTGATAGACTGATGTTTTCCATGTTTTATAAACCGTATTTGTAAAATGTTTTATTGAAGCTTTAAATTGCACGCTATGGAAATCGTTTGAAATGTTTTTAGGTTCGATATGGATATGCTCGATTTTTAGAGCTATCCACGCAATTGGATTTCACAAAGTCCACTGCAAATTGGTTGAGTTTAAGTTACAAGGTCTATGTGTTTATTGATGAAGAATGTATAGAAGTGGTAAGAAAGGGGATGAGGAAATGGTGTAAAAATATAGGAAGTTTTGCTCTATGGAATCGGATTCCAGAGAGCGTATTGAAGTGTTTGCTCTCTGGAATTCCAGAGAGCAAATCGTATTGTAAAATGAAAGGCGACGGGGCGCCAGTGTGAGGGGCGACTGATCGCCCCTCCCTTCTTCTTGGTTGGCGACCGGGCGCCGAGATGAGAGGCGACTGATCGCCCCTCCTGGTCTCAATACAGCGACTGATCGCTGCAATGTGCAGCGATCGATCGCTGAGACCGATCGCTGATGCAGCGATCGGTCGCTGCTTCCTTTTCCGGCAGAATGTCAATTCTGCCCTCCCTTTTGTTTTACTTGTAAATTATTTTAAAATTATAGTTTTATTTAATAGTTTTAATTGTTTTAAATAGTTTTATCTTAATTGTTTTAAGTTGGTTTTAAACGGTTTAAAAACAACGCTAACGATTTCAATTCCGATTTAAATTCCGCTTAGAGTTTAGTTAAGTATAAGGATAAAAAAAAAATATGTACGGAAAAATGGTTACAGTTTTAGGGATATTACATTTATGGTATCAGAGCTCCCGGGTTTTAAAATCGGTTCTGTAGACTGCTCGACTGCACAGCCACTACGCGGACATCCTTCCTCAACTGTAAGTACATTTTCTGCTTTGTCTGATTTAGATTTCTTAGAATTGTTTGCTTTGATTTTATAGGAGTTATAAATTATGGTTCAAGGAAAAGATCCTCGGGATGACGCGCTTGATCGACTTACGGTGGTGCTAGACCGCCAGTCTCAGCACATGGACTGCCAAGCACAACAAATCGAGAGTCTAGTAAATCGGGAGAATCAGAGGGCCCAGGATTTTATAGTTCCCAATAATCAGGGTATGCAGAAGTTTCAGAGTCTACGGCCTCCAGTGTTTGATGGCCAATCATCGGATCCAAATATTGCGGAGGAATGGATTCGAGTGATGGAGGATATGCTGAGTTATGCAGAGGTAGGGAACGGGAGTAAGATGGCTTATGTTACCTTCCACCTGGCATTAGACGCCCGTTTCTGGTGGGATTCAATCAAGTCGACGACGGATGTATCAGTTATGACTTGGGAACGGTTCAAGACCGTGTTCTTTGACAAGTATTTTAGCCGCACAGTGAGAGTGGCGAAGAGGAATGAGTTTACGCAGCTGAAGCAGACAGGTTCAGTTGCAGAGTATATCCAGAAGTTCGAGTCCCTATCGCGATTTGCTCCGCACCTCGTCAGCGACAATGAAGAGAAGGTGCACCAATTTATGGAGGGACTTAATCCAGAGATTCGGATGCACGTTGTTGTATCAGGTATTATCGATGTGCCCTATTCTGATGTCATAGCTAGAGCTCTGGATATTGAGGCTGCCAGAGCTACTTGTGTTAGACCGAGGGAGCCAGCTAAGGGCTTCTTCCGAGAGATTCGTCCTCAGTCATGGGGTTGGCAACCCAGAGCACCACAGCCCCAACAGCAGCAAAGGGGTGTAAAGAGACCTCTAGAGGGAAGCAACGATAGAGGCAAGGGCAAGCAGGTACAGGGGACTTCTCAGATACCGTGGTGTCCCATATGCCAGAGGGAGCACAGTGGTGAGTGACGTGTTGGCACTAATAGATGTTTCAGATGTGGAGAGCTTGGCCATTACGTCAAAGATTGCCTGAAGCCCGACCGAGATCTGTCAGGCGGTGATCAGAGGAGAGTTATGCCGAGGATCTTCGCATTTATAGAGCCTGGTGATGTCGATGACGAGGATCAACCTGCCGTGATAGCAGGTACTATCTTGATTATAGGCGTAGCTGTGTTTTCTTTGTTAGACACGGGGGCTACGCACTCTTTTGTTTCCACTGCTTGTGTGTCTAGATTGAAGCTTGCGCCTGAGTTAGCTGAATGCGAATATAGTGTGATGCTACCTTCGGGAGAGCGTATGCAGTCAGGTCGTGTGGTCCAGGGCAGTATTATCTCGATTGGGGACAGAACCCTCTATGCTCGCCTTATTGTTATGGGCATAGAGCATTATGATCTTATCTTGGGGATGGATTGGCTGTCACAGCACTTCGCCACCATCGATTGTCGATCCGGGATTGTCACCTTTTGACCCTCGGGTAAAGCCGAGTTTTCTTATCAGGCGATGAACAGATTGAGTAGCTCGCCTATTTCTTATTCCATGATGGTCAACGAGCAGTTTAAAGGTCAGTGCTCTATTTATTTGGCCTCCGTATTTGATGTTCAGTTGCTCAGCAAAATAAAGCCGAGCGACATTCCTATAGTCAGAGAGTTCTCTGGTATATTCCTCGATGATCTTCCCGGGTTACCGCCAGACAGGGAGATTGAGTTCACTATTGATGTCTATCTGAATACCACGCCAAGGTTTAAAAACCCGTATCGGTTGGCACCAGCTGAGTTGAGAGAGCTGAGGACTCAGCTTGATGAGTTGTTAGAAAAGGGTTTCATTCGACCCAGTGTTTCGCCCTGGGGTGCGCCCGTTCTGTTTGTCAAGAAGAAAGACGGGACCCTCAGGATGTGCATCGATTACAGAGAGTTGAATAAGCTTACAGTGAAGAATAAGTATCCACTGCCCCGGATTGATAATTTATTTGATCAGCTGCAAGGTGCCCGAGTATTCTCGAGGATTGATCTACGCTCGGGTTACAATCAGTTGAAGGTCCGGAAGGATGATATACTGAAAACGGCATTCCGAACGAGGTATGGGCATTACGAGTTCCTTGTCATGTCTTTTGGACTTACTAATGCCCCTGCAGCGTTTATGGATTTGATGAACTGTGTTTTCAAGGAGTATCTGGACAAGTTCATGGTGGTTTTCATCGACAACATTCTGATATACTCTAAGACGAAGGAAGAACACGAGGAGCACTTGAGGATAGTCCTGAGGACCCTATGTCAGCACCAGTTGTATCCAAAGTTCTCCAAATGCAATTTTGGTTGGATCAGATCAGCTTTCTTGGCCATGTCGTGTCGCAGGATGGAGTTTCTGTTGATTTGAGCAAAGTTCAGGTGGTCAGAGATTGGCCGCAGCCGAAGAAGGTACGTGAGGTGCGTGGATTTCTTGGATTAGCCGGTTATTATCGGAAGTTCATAGAGGGATTTTCGAAGATCGCTTTTCCTCTTTCACGATTGACCCGGAAGAATGAGAGATTTATGTAGTCGCCTGCTTGTGATAGCAGTTTTATGGAATTAAAGCAGAGATTGACCACCGCTCCAGTATTGGCGTTACCTGTTGAGGGTGACAAATTCAGTATTTATTGCGATGCGTCAGGAGTTGGACTAGGTTGTGTGTTGATGCAGGAGGGGAGAGTTATTGCTTATGCTTCTCGGCAGCTGTGGTCTTCGCACTGAAGATATAGAGACATTATTTATATGGGCAGCAATGCGAGATATTCTCAGACTACAAGAGATTGAAGTATCTATTTATGCAGAAGGAGCTGAATATGCGACAGAGAAGGTGGCTTGAGTTCGTCAAAGACTACAATTTTGATATCAAGTACCATTCAGGAAAGGCGAACAAGGTTGTTGATGCCTTGAGTATAATGCCTTCTGCGAGTCAGCCTTCATTAGCAGCGATGTCAATTACGCTGCGGTCTGAGATTGAGAGGTTCGACGTTGAGATAGTGGCAGAGTTGTCCAGTATGCTCACCAACATTTCTCTCAGGCCGACTATTCTGGATCGGATACGTGAGGCTTAGCAGAATGATACGGAGTGTGAGGAGCTTCGATCCAGCATGACATTGGGAGACTCGTCAGATTTTCATTTATCAGAGGATGGTATTCTGAAGTTCAGGCATAGGTGGTACGTGCCTAACGACGAGGATCTGAAGAAGGATATATTGGCCGAGGCATATTCTTCGGCATATTCTGTACCCCCGGGAAGTACTAAGATGTACCGAGATTTAAAGCAACATTTTTGGTGGCCGAACATGAGGAGAGAGGTCGCCAAGTACGTTGAAACCTGTTTAGTCTGTCAGCAGGTAAAGGCAGAGCACCAGAGACCGGCCGGAACATTATTGCCACTGCCGATTCCGGAGTGGAAGTGAGAGCAGATTTCCATGGATTTCATTGTGGGGCTCCCGAGGACGACGAAGGGCCATGACGGCATATTGGTTATTGTGGACCGATTGACAAAGTCGGCCCACTTCTTATCTGTGAGGATGGCGTCTTCTATGGATCAGCTTGCCGAGCTTTACGTGCAGGAGATTGTTAGTTAGACTTCACGGTGTGCCAGTTTCGATTGTCGCAGACAGAGATCCGAGATTTACGTCGAAGTTCTGGAAGAGTCTGCACAAAGCTATGGGGACTCAGCTTAATTTCAGCACAACATTTCATCCTCAGACTGATGGTCAGACAGAGAGGACGAATCAGATTCTGGAGGATATGCTCAGAGCTTGTGTGCTGGAGTTTCAGGGCTCGTGGAGCCGATATCTGCCTCTGATTGAGTTCTCGTACAACAACAGCTTCCAGGCTACGATTGGCATGGCACCGTACGAGGCACTGTATGGTCGGAAATGTAGGTCTCCGTTGTATTGGGACGAGGTTGGCAAGGCCAGCGTCGTTGGTCCAGAGATTCTACAGCAAACAGTAGAGAAGATTGCCATTATCCGACAGCGTATCGAGGTAGCTCAGAGCAGGCAGAAGAGCTATGCAGACACGAGACGGAGAGAGCTAGAGTTCGAAGAAGGTGACGAGGTTTATCTTAAAGTTTCTCCGTTCAAAGGCGTTGCGAGATTTGGAAGGAGGGGCAAGTTAAACCCTCGTTATGTGGGGCCCTTTCCTGTTCTGAAGAGGATCGGGAAGTTGGCGTATAGACTACAGCTTCCGGCTTCTATGGAGGGTATCCACGACGTAATTCATGTGTCCATGCTTTGAAGGTGTTTGCGTGATCCATCACATGCCGTGGAGCTACAGAGATCGAGGTACAGCCTACCTTGACTTATGAGGAGAGGCCGGTACGTATTTTGGAGGCTTCCATTAAAGTTTTGCGCAACAAAGAGATTCCGCTAGTCAAAGTCCTATGGCGGAACCACGAGGTGGAAGAGGCTACGTGGGAGCGACAGCAGGATATGATGACTAAATATCCTGAATTGTTTGTATGATTTAATTTTGTGGACAAAATTCTAAATAAGGTGGGTGGAATGTAATACCCGGCTTTACGGGATATTAATATTATATTATAGTATGGCATTTTTGTAAATATGTCAAATCAAGTTTGTTTTGCGAAAAGAAAGCGTCATTAGAATCCTAACGATTAATGGAAATTTTAAGGAATTTACGAGAATTTTCGGAGTATTAACGCTATACTTCGAGTAATTAAGTTTCTCGTAAAATAAAGGACGTTTTAGTAAAAATAGTAAACGGGGTCCGATTTGCGAACAGACAGTTTTAATAAATCTCGAATAATAAGAATGACTTATTGGTGAAATAAGGAAATTTGGAGAAGCCGAATCGTTAGAAAATTAACGAAACAATGGACGAAACAAAATAGAAATAAGAGCTAAGGGTATTTTGGTAATTTGTCAAACCAAATTATATTAAATCAAGGTTTTTCTTCTTCTCCCTCACTTCTTCTTCTTCTCTGTTTTCAAGAAAACGCCAGAGGCGATTTCTCAACATTCCGACCTCCGATTCGTCCGTCGATCGTCTCGTTTTCTTCGCGTTTTCTCCTTCTCTCGCTACCCTAGGTATGAATCTATGATTCTAGAGCGTTAGTTTTCAATTTTTGGCCCGATTTAACGTTAGGGTTTCGTTAGGGTTTAGGTTAAAAATTCGATTTCGGGTTTAAAAATCAATAGGTTTTCGTAGTTTATGAACGTATAGAATGTATTGGACGTTATTGGACGAAACTAAGATTAATTTGTGGAAAATGTTAAAATTTGAGAAATTTCGAGATTTAGGGAAAAACTCGTAAATTGGGAATTGAGTTGCCGAGCGTGTATTGCTCGATGAAATAGCTCAATGAATCGGATTAAAGCTTTAGGAAATTTCTTTAGTTGAGGTTTTGTCAATTTGGACGTTTAGAAGCTTAAACTCGTTTTAACGTTGATCATTCTAAATTGCTTTAGGTGAATGACTCTCAGTGGATAGAGCTCAAAGTTCAGCGCGCTCAAGGTAAGTTCTCGTGACTTACTCTGGCCGATTGGCCTACACCGTACTTCGATGTTGCGTCGAGGATCTTAGTGGATTGCTCATTTTAAGTCGCTTTGGTTTGGTAGTTAGGTTTAAACGTGTTGTAGGTTATTTCCTTTACAGTCTTGATGATACGCATGTTTGTTTGTTTATATTTATATTGAACTTTTCATGCATCACGTATTTTAACTAAGCATAAAAATGAATTTCCGCACGATGTTTTCATAAAACCTGTGTGGCCCAGAGATTGGGGGCTATCGATCTATCGTGCAGGCCGATTAAGGGTCTGGCCGATACCACATCTCATGTAATGTAATTAATGAACGTAATCTGTTATCTGGTCACGCGAGGTGGGGCTCAGGCACGGTTGTACGTGTTGTAAGCGTGTACCCCCTCCTCTAACCGCACGGGGTAGTCCGACCGCTGGATGGGCACCCTTCGGTTAGGGGGATGAGATCTCGGTGACATTCTGTCTGCGACGCTCTGTATGTTATGCATGGTTTCTGAACTTCATATGCACTGCACGCATCTACATTTACGTAGGATTTACTGAGCCTTTAGCTCATAGTGTGTCTGTATGGTGTAGGAGACGTTTTAGGTGACATTGAGCCAGATGAGGACGAGGTTCTTCCTCCTGATGTGTGAGGCAGTTGACGGAAGATGGATTGCGGTGGTGTGTTGCGCAGTCGATGCTTAACCGACCCGTGGGGATGTGAGGGTATTGGCTTATTCTGGGTATATTTGCACAGATAGAACATATTAAGATGCTTGGTTCTGGTTAGGTGATAGACTGATGTTTTCCATGTTTTATAAACCGTATTTGTAAAATGTTTTATTGAAGCTTTTAATTGCACGCTATGGAAATCGTTTCAAATGTTTTTAGGTTCGATATGGATATTTTTCGATTTTTAGAGCTATCCACGTAGTTAGATTTCGCAAAGTCCGCTGCAAATTGGTTGAGTTTAAGTTACAAGGTCTATGTGTTTATTGATGAAGAATGTATAGAAGTGGTAAGGAGAGAGAATGATGTAAAAATATAGGAAGTTTTGCTCTCTGGAATCGGATGCCAGAGAGCGTATTGAAGTGTTTGCTCTCTAGAATTCCAGAGAGCAAATTGTATTGTAAAATGAAAGGTGACGGGGCGCCAGTGTAAGGGGCGACTGATCGCCCCTCCCTTCTTCTTGGTTGGCGACCGGGCGCCGAGATGAGAGGCTACTGATCGCCCCTCCTAGTCTCAATACAGCGACTGATCGCTGCAATGTGCATCGATCGATCGCTGGAGACCGCTGATGCAGCGATCGATCGCTGATGCAGCGATCGATCGCTGATGCAGCGATCGATCGCTGATGCAGCGATCGATCGCTGATGCAGCGATCGATCGCTGATGCAGCGATCGATCGCTGATGCAGCGATCGATCGCTGATGCAGCGATCGATCGCTGATGCAGCGATCGATCGCTGATGCAGCGATCGATCGCTGATGCAGCGATCGATCGCTGATGCAGCGATCGATCGCTGATGCAGCGATCGATCGCTGATGCAGCGATCGATCGCTGATGCAGCGATCGATCGCTGATGCAGCGATCGATCGCTGATGCAGCGATCGATCGCTGATGCAGCGATCGATCGCTGATGCAGCGATCGATCGCTGATGCAGCGATCGATCGCTGATGCAGCGATCGATCGCTGATGCAGCGATCGATCGCTGATGCAGCGATCGATCGCTGATGCAGCGATCGATCGCTGATGCAGCGATCGATCGCTGATGCAGCGATCGATCGCTGATGCAGCGATCGATCGCTGATGCAGCGATCGATCGCTGATGCAGCGATCGATCGCTGATGCAGCGATCGATCGCTGATGCAGCGATCGATCGCTGATGCAGCGATCGATCGCTGATGCAGCGATCGATCGCTGATGCAGCGATCGATCGCTGATGCAGCGATCGATCGCTGATGCAGCGATCGATCGCTGATGCAGCGATCGATCGCTGATGCAGCGATCGATCGCTGATGCAGCGATCGATCGCTGATGCAGCGATCGATCGCTGATGCAGCGATCGATCGCTGATGCAGCGATCGATCGCTGATGCAGCGATCGATCGCTGATGCAGCGATCGATCGCTGATGCAGCGATCGATCGCTGATGCAGCGATCGATCGCTGATGCAGCGATCGATCGCTGATGCAGCGATCGATCGCTGATGCAGCGATCGATCGCTGATGCAGCGATCGATCGCTGATGCAGCGATCGATCGCTGATGCAGCGATCGATCGCTGATGCAGCGATCGATCGCTGATGCAGCGATCGATCGCTGATGCAGCGATCGATCGCTGATGCAGCGATCGATCGCTGATGCAGCGATCGATCGCTGATGCAGCGATCGATCGCTGATGCAGCGATCGATCGCTGATGCAGCGATCGATCGCTGATGCAGCGATCGATCGCTGATGCAGCGATCGATCGCTGATGCAGCGATCGATCGCTGATGCAGCGATCGATCGCTGATGCAGCGATCGATCGCTGATGCAGCGATCGATCGCTGATGCAGCGATCGATCGCTGATGCAGCGATCGATCGCTGATGCAGCGATCGATCGCTGATGCAGCGATCGATCGCTGATGCAGCGATCGATCGCTGATGCAGCGATCGATCGCTGATGCAGCGATCGATCGCTGATGCAGCGATCGATCGCTGATGCAGCGATCGATCGCTGATGCAGCGATCGATCGCTGATGCAGCGATCGATCGCTGATGCAGCGATCGATCGCTGATGCAGCGACCGATCGCTGATGCAGCGATCGATCGCTAAGACCGATCGCTGATGCAGCGATCGATCGCTGATGCAGCGATCAGTCGCTGCTTCCTTTTTCGGCAGAATGTCAATTCTGCCCTCCCTTTTGTTTTACTTGTAAATTGTTTTAAAATTATAGTTTTATTTAATAGTTTTAATTGTTTTAAATAGTTTTATCTTAATTGTTTTAAGTTGGTTTTAAACGGTTTACAAACAACGCTAACGATTTCAATTCCGATTCAAATTCCGCTTAGAGTTTAGTTAAGTATAAGGATAAAAAAAAATGTACGGGAAAATGGGTACAGTTTTAGGGATGTTACATTATCTCTAGGTTAAACGTGTTCTATTTTATGTCTAGCTTTTATAACCTGTCGCCTGTTTAAGTTACGTTTAAGCACTGTATATGTTCATGCATACACGTTTTTCTTGAAAGGCATACCAATTTTTTATGCACGCGATTTGAAGTTAAGAAAGATAAAATGTGAACGTAATGTATGGTTAAGTGTGGGACGGGGACTGTTATCCTGTTATCCTGTTATGTACCTGTTGTGTACTCCTGTTGTGCCAGTTCCTCTATAAGCCCCACTTATACCCCCGTCCACTTGAATGTAATGTAAAGTAATGTTTATGTATTTCAAAAGTTCATGCATAGCATATGCATTACTGCATTGTGTGTCCTTACTGGACTTTAAGCTCATAGTTGAACTCCCTGTTGTAGGTATGGATCCTCCTGATGAGGACTTTGTGCCTTAGGTCGACGAGTAGGTGCAGTTGGCGGGACGTGCTCGTGGGGTTGGTTGCGACAGTCAAACGCATTTTGACCTGTGGGGTGTGGTTTTGAAGTGTATGTCGAGTTTTGTATAGTTTTGGGATTCATGTGATGTATAGGAGTTGTGTTTATGTTTTAAAACCTCTGTTCTGACAGTTGTAATTTTCTTGAAATATACTGGAATTGTTTGGAATCTTCTCCTTTTAGGTTGTGCATGGATTGTCTCGAGTTTAGAGCTATCCATGCAGTTGGATTTCTTGAACTTCTGTAATGTTTTCTAACACGTTTAAAAATTACGTTTTGAATCGGGTTTTTAGGGTTTAAAAGTATTTTGTGTCTAAAGAGGTTGGGAAGAAGTTTAATAGTGAGTGGTGAGGTTATTAGGACATGTAGATGAGAAACAGAGGTAGCCGTCGAGTGGTCCATTTCTGCAGTAGTCCAGTTTTGCAGTCATCCATTTCTGCAGTAGTCCATTTCTGCAGTAGTCCAGTTCTACAGTCGTCCATTTCTGCAGTAGTCCAGTTTTGCAGTCATCCATTTCTGCAGTAGTCCAGTTCTACAGTCGTCCATTTCTGCAGTAGTCCAGTTTTGCAGTCATCCATTTCTGCAGTAGTCCATTTCTGCAGTAGTCCAGTTCTACAGTCGTCCATTTCTGCAGTAGTCCATTTCTGCAGTAGTCCAGTTCTACAGTCGTCCATTTCTGCAGTAGTCCATTTCTGCAGTAGTCCATTTCTGCAGTAGTCCAGTTCTACAGTCGTCCATTTCTGCAGTAGTCCAGTTCTACAGTCGTCCATTTCTGCAGTCGTCCATTTCTGCAGTAGTCCATTTCTGCAGTAGTCCATTTCTGCAGTAGTCCATTTCTGCAGTAGTCCAGTTCTACAGTCGTCCATTTCTGCAGTAGTCCATTTCTGCAGTAGTCCATTTCTGCAGTAGTCCATTTCTGCAGTAGTCCAGTTCTACAGTCGTCCATTTCTGCAGTAGTCCAGTTCTACAGTCGTCCATTTCTGCAGTAGTCCAGTTCTACAGTCGTCCATTTCTGCAGTAGTCCAGTTTTGCAGTCATCCATTTCTGCAGTAGTCCATTTCTGCAGTAGTCCATTTCTGCAGTAGTCCAGTTTTGCAGTCATCCATTTCTGCAGTAGTCCATTTCTGCAGTAGTCCAGTTCTACAGTCGTCCATTTCTGCAGTAGTCCAGTTCTACAGTCGTCCATTTCTGCAGTAGTCCATTTCTGCAGTAGTCCATTTCTGCAGTAGTCCAGTTCTACAGTCGTCCATTTCTGCAGTCGTCCATTTCTGCAGTAGTCCAGTTCTACAGTCGTCCATTTCTGCAGTAGTCCAGTTCTACAGTCGTCCATTTCTGCAGTAGTCCAGTTCTACAGTCGTCCATTTCTGCAGTAGTCCAGTTTTGCAGTCATCCATTTCTGCAGTAGTCCAGTTCTACAGTCGTCCATTTCTGCAGTAGTCCAGTTCTACAGTCGTCCATTTCTGCAGTAGTCCATTTCTGCAGTAGTCCAGTTTTGCAGTCATCCATTTCTGCAGTAGTCCATTTCTGCAGTAGTCCATTTCTGCAGTAGTCCAGTTCTACAGTCGTCCATTTCTGCAGTAGTCCATTTCTGCAGTAGTCCATTTCTGCAGTAGTCCATTTCTGCAGTAGTCCAGTTCTACAGTCGTCCATTTCTGCAGTCGTCCATTTCTGCAGTAGTCCAGTTCTACAGTCGTCCATTTCTGCAGTAGTCCATTTCTGCAGTAGTCCAGTTCTACAGTCGTCCATTTCTGCAGTAGTCCATTTCTGCAGTAGTCCATTTCTGCAGTAGTCCATTTCTGCAGTAGTCCATTTCTGCAGTAGTCCAGTTCTACAGTCGTCCATTTCTGCAGTAGTCCAGTTCTACAGTCGTCCATTTCTGCAGTCGTCCATTCTGTTCTGTAAACAGTCGTCCATTCTGTTTTGTAAACAGTCATCCATTCTGTTCTGTAAACAGTCGTCCATTTTGTTCTGTAAACATTCGTCCATTCTATTCTTTAAACAGTCGTTCATTCTGTTATGTAAACAGTCGTCCATTCTGTTATTTAAACAGTTGTCCATTCTGTTCTGTAAACAGTTGTCCATTCTGTTCTTTAAATAGTCATCCATTCTGTCATGAAAACAGTTGTCCATTCTGTTCTGCAAACAGTAGTCCATTTCTGCAGTAGTCCAGTTTTGCAGTCATCCATTTCTGCAGTAGTCCAGTTCTGCAGTCGTCCATTTCTGCTGTAGTCCATTTTTGCAGTAGTCCATTTCTGCAGTAGTCCAGTTCTACAGTCGTCCATTTCTGCAGTAGTCCATTTCTGCAGTTGTACATTCCTGCAGTGGTCCATTTCTGCAGTAGTCCATTTCTGCAGTAGTCCATTCATGCAGTGGTTCATTTCTGCAGTAGTCTATTTCTGCAGTAGTCCAGTTCTACAGTCGTCCATTTCTGCAGTAGTCCATTTCTGCAGTCGTCCATTTCTGCAGTCGTCCAATTCTGTCTTCTAGTTTAAGTCTTCCAGTTTTTCTTATGTTTTCCATTTTAAGTCTCCCATTTTATGTCCATTTTTTGTCTTGCCATTTTAAACGTTCAAGAGTTTTAAAAAGTTAAAAAAATTTACGTCCAAAAATGTGTAAGTCAAACTTAAAGTCCAGTCAAGTTTTGTGACGGTCCCGGCGGGTCCGGGGTCATCACATTTATAGTATTTCGAACACACACAATAACAAAAAACGAATAAAAAGAATTAAATAATATCTTAATAAAGATATTAATACAATTTATAAATTATATATTAGTTGCACGATTTATTATACACACAACACTAACATTCATAACTATAAATGAGTGAGTTGGATGTCTTGATGTTTGGGAAAATAGACATTGATAAGAAATGTCTAGTGAGTCATATAAAGAACAGTGAACTAGACATCAATTAGAAATGTTTAGAAAATTTTATAAAAAGTATGAGTTTAGACGTTAATAGAATATGTCTAGATTGTTTTGGTAAATATGAACCATGAAATAAATGTGTGAAATAGTATTAGACATTAAATAAAATGTCTAGACACTTTTATGAAATATAAACTTTGATTAAATGTAAACCATGGAATCAAATTGATATAATACAAGATGAGGGATAATGGCCTCTTGCCCGGCGAGTAGCACTTGAAGAAGAATGGTTAGGTTGGCAAATGTCATGAAATGTGGGATGATTGAATGAAAATAAATTGTGTGAAAGGAAGAGTGCATAGATAATTAAGGGTCAAATGACATGACTCTTGACAAGGAAATTGGTGGGAATAGACATAACTCTTGGGTAGGAATTTAAGGGAAATGAGTTTAGCATATGAATGGTTAGGAAAAAGGTTCCATGACTAACCAATATTCGAGGTAGTTAATGGAATGAAGGGGTGTGACTAACCAATAATCAAGAGTTGTGACTCTTGGGTAACTAATGGCATGAAGGGGTATGACTAACCAATAGTCAAGAATTGTAACTTTAGGGTAGTTAATGGAATAAAGGGGTGTGACTTACCAAGAGTTGAAAGTTGTGACTCTTGGGTTGACTAATGGAATGAAGGGTTGTTGATAATCAAGAGTTAAGAATTGTGATTTTTGGGGTGGCTAATGAAATGATGAAACTTCAAGTTGGATCACTTGATGTTGTGGTTTCATCAACGACCTCAATGCCCTCTTCGCAAGAAATGCCAACTTGGATCAACAAATTGTTCTCTATCTTCTAGTCGAACTCACTCCAGAGAAAAGATAGATCTGATCAATTAATATTTGGAGACTCATTCGCCAATTACCAGAAGATCAACCAATTTTTCAACTTTATCTCACACCAAGATGTAGGAAAGGTTCTTCACATATCTAATCCAATCTCACAACAGAAAAATTCATGTGGGTTTTCTAGAACTCACTTCAAGAAAGAAATATAGAATCAATATATAATGGTAGACAAACTACTATATTTTTCAATTATTTATTATCTAAAAAACTGTTTAGGAAATGCAACCAAGGGAGTTTGTGTAGCTACAAGGAAGGAAAAAAAATCAAGACTTAACAAATAAGACAATAAAACCAACATGACACTAGACCTTATAGATTTGATCATGCTAACAAAAAACCTAAAAATAAATATGTGGTTACAAGACCATAAGCATAACTTAAATAAAGACATAACAAAATTTACATAAGGTAACAAAAATATAAATGAAAATCTTAATAATTTCCAATATGAGTTCGATCATCCATATTACATCATCCTTCTGTGGTTGTTTGGGATTTGACCTCAAATCAAAGAATTGGCTCCTCTCTTCATTGCCTTAAGATTTTCAATCACTTGGGTTTGTTGTAGGGGAGCGAGTATTACTGCTTGGTCACTATTCTGAATGGAGATGCTATTGGTGTATCCATTATGCATGACTTTTTTATCGAATTGCCATGACCTTCCTAAGAGTAGATGTGTTGCATTCATGACACCCGTCACAAAGTACTTGGTCTTCCATGGTTCATATAGAGAGCCAATGGATGAGTGCCAAGTGTCCAAGCTTGTCGAAGAAGCCATGCTATCTCTCTTCCTCTCTTTTCTTCTCTTCTCTTCCACGTGAAAACACTTCTCATTTCCATTTTTCCTCTCCATTTTCTCTCTTCCAGATGACGTGCGACGATTCCCAAACTCTTCTCCTATTTCCTCCCATTTCTCCGTTAAAGGTAACCTTCTACGATAGTTAACGAGTTTAGGTTAGTTATTTGTTAGTTTTGTTAAGTTTAAGGGTTAGTGGTCCGATTATACACAATATAGGTTCGTTAATCGCCAAGGACGTACGTGCGAGGCTTGCAACTCTACGGCATCAGGTAAGTTCATACGCATAGGTTTGACCCTTAAGGCCCTATATCATGGAGATACTAGGTTTTGGTTGTCGGGTAGTTAGGTCGTAGGTTACGTTCTAAGTTAAATGTGTTTGCTTTATGTCCTGCTTTGATATCCCGTCGCTTGTTTAAGTTACGTTTAAGCACTGTATATGTTCATGCATACATGTTTTCTTGAAAGTCATGCAAATATTTTATGCACGCGATTTGAAGTTAAGAAAGATAAAATTTGAATGTAATGTACGGTTAAGTGTGGGACGGGGACTGACATCCTAATATGTACCTATTATGTACGCTATGTACTCCTGTTATGTACGTCATTTACTCCTGTTGCGCTTGTTCCTCTATAAATCCCACTTATACCTCCTGTCCACTTGAATGTAATGTAAAATAATGTTCATGTATTTGAAAATATTCATGCATAGCACGTGCATCACTTCGCATTTTATGATCTTACTGAGCTCTAGGCTCATAGTTGAACTCCCTGTTGTAGGTACGGATCACACGGATGAGGACTCTAAGCCTCAGGTCGATGTGTAGGTGCAGTTAGCAAGACAAGCTGGCGTGGTTGGTTGCAGCAGTCAGGCACATTTTTGACCTGTGGGGTGATGTTTTGAAGTGTATGTTATGGTTGTATAGTTTTTGGGATCTAGGTGATGTATAAGCTTCCTGTCGATGTTTTAAAACCTCTGTTTTGATTGTTGTCTTTTGAAATGTATTGAAATTGTATGGGATATTTTTTTCAGTTGTGCATGGCTTGGTCTGAGTTTTAGAGCTGTTCATGCAGTTAGATTTCTTGAACTTCCGTCATGTTTTCTAACACGTTTAAATTTTTTTTTTGAATTGGGTTTCTGGGGTTTAGAAGTATTTTTGTGTCTAAAGAGGTTGGGAAGAGGTTTAGTAGTAAGTTGGGAGGTTATCAGGTCATGTAGATGTGAAACAAAGAGGTAGTCGATCGATCGGTTGTGGTAGCAAATCAATCGGCGGAGTGTTGAATTATAAAATGTCCACTTCTGTCGTCCACTTCTGTCATCCACTTTATGTCATCCATTTTATGTCGTCCACTTCTGTCATCCACTTTACGTCATCCACTTTATGTCGTCCACTTCTGTCATCCACTTTATGTCATCCACTTTATGTCGTCTACTTAATGTCATCCACTTTATGTCTTCTAGTTTACGTCTTCCAGTTTACGTCTTCCACTTTATGTCGTCCACTTCTGTCATCCACTTTATGTCATCCACTTTAGGTCTTCCACTTTAGGTCTTCCATTTTATGTCTTCCACTTTTATGTCTTCCACTTTATGTCTTCCACTTTATGTCATCCACTTTATGTCATCCACTTTATGTCTTCCAGTTTACGTCTTGCACTTTACGTCTTCCACTTTACGTCTTCCACTTTACGTCTTCCACTTTATGTCTTCTAGTTTATGTCTTCCACTTTATGTCTTCCACTTTACGTCATCCACTTTATGTCTTCCAGTTTACGTCTTCCACTTTATGTCATCCACTTCATATCATCCAGTTTATGTTTTCCACTTTATGTCTTGTACTTTATGTCATGTATTCCACTCTATGTTTTCCATTCTACGTCTTCTATTTTATGTCTTCAATTTTATGCCTTCAATTTTATGTCTTGTCATTTTAAATGTTCAAGAGTTTTAAAAAGTCAAAAAAAAATTTTACGTCCAAAATGTCAAAGTCCTAGCGAACGTTATGTCAAGTCCCGTGACGGTCCGACGTGGGTCTGGGGTCGTCACAGTTATGGTATTAGAGCTCCCGGGTTTTAAAAGCGATTATGTAGACTGTCTGACTGCGCAATCCGCCACATGAGATCGCTCCACCAACTTTAAGTGTTTAAGTTCCCGTATAAGTTTAAGTTTATTAAATTGAGTTTATTATTATTATAGGATTTTCGTAGAAATGGTGAGAGGACACCAAGGTGAGCCAAACGACAGGGGCAACCCCTCGACCATCTAACCGAGTTGGTCGGCGTCTAATCCCGCATGATGGAGCGTATGATGGCTCAGAAAGATAATGGGAATAACAATCATGCAAATGCTTCACATGACACTAGTGGGGACAGATTTCAGCAACTCCAACCGGCTATGTTTGATGGATTATTGACAAACCCAACCCATGCCGAGGTGTGGATCCGAATGATAGAGAGAATGTTCAACTACGCAGAGGTGAAAGAAAGTAAGAAAGTGGTGTGTGCCACGTTCTATCTCACCAAAAATGTTGGATTTTGGTGGGACACTGTGCAGTCGACTACAGTAGCTATAGATTGGAGCAGATTCAAGAGGATCTTCTTCGAGAAGTATTTGGACCGCAGTGTGAGGAAGGAAAAGATGATCGAATTCTCTCGACTGTGGCAATATGGATCAGTGGCCAAGTATGTTCAGAAGTTTGAGTCGCTATCTCGCTACGCACCTCATCTAGTGGATACCGACGAAAACAAGGTACACCAGTTCATTCATGGTCTGAAGATAGAACTCTTACGGGGAATCACAATCGGGGGATTTGACGAGGCCCCGTATACGAAATCGGTGGCCAAGGCTTTTGTAATATCCCATAAAATTTTAATTATTTAAGTTAATAGATTAGGTTAAACTTATTGGTTAATTAATTTGTGTTCGGATATTCTAATTAGAGAACTTAAGCCGTGTTTAGTGTGAGGGTCAGTTTATAATTGAAGCACAAAATTTAACGAGGTTTCTAAGAGACCGAAAGTACGAGAGGGCAAAATAGTAAATAATATTTTTTTATTAATGTTTTAATAGGAAATAGTTTATTTATTAATTTTTTTTATTTATTATTGTTTTTATTTAAAAAAAATAATAATAAACGACAGAATGGTTTCAAACCATTCTGTCGTTCAAGCGCTGAGGACCCAATGAAGGGAGGGATGCACGAGCAGCGATCGGCGGTCTCCTCGCCGCGATTTTTCCGACGTTCCCCGGCCAGAGGATGTCGGCGATTCTAAGGCTGCCGTCTCCGGCCGTCTTCGCGCACAGGACTGATTGGTAAGCCCTATTTTTGCCCTGTTTCGGTTCTATTCATGGCCGAGGGTGGCGAGCTTGATTAAGCTCCGATCACCGGCCGTTTTTAGGCGGTCTTGGCCTGAGAATGCTGGACATTAGGCTAGCAATAATCGCCGGCCGTGAAGAGCCCTTTTTGGGCGAAAATCAGTAAACTCTCAGTTTGGGCATTTTGGTTTTTACTGTGTGTAGCCTTGGTATTTGGTTAGATTATGTTAATTAGGTGTGGGGGTGGTTGATTGGTGAAGAAATGAGTGGAAATTGATGAAAAACCGAGATGGAGAAATTTTCCGAGTAAGGGCAGAATCGGGTTTTGCCAATTTTGACCTAGCTACGGTTGTTTGTTTTAAAATTCCTTTTAACATGTTAAAATAGGTTATTAGAGGAGTACGTGGCCGCTGGAATCGTTCGATTTCGATAACCGACGCAAAAGTTACGCACGTTTGAAGTTTTGGGTCGGTTTTTACCGAACCCAAATTAGTAGCCCGTTTAGTTAGGTTTTAGTTGGATTAGGCTAGAAATAGTAGTTTGAGAGTAATTGGTGAATGTAAGTTTGATTTTAATGAAGATTAAATATTTTACGTAGGTCAAGCCGTAGGTGAACAGGAAACCGAGCATCCTCGGCGAGCTAGGACGCTAGGTAAGTAGTAGTGTGATTGAGAATGTTTGAGAGTCGCCCAGAAGGGCCTACACCACAGTTGTTTGCATGTTGTGAGTCGTGTGAATTTCGTGTGTAGTGAATGTCGTGTGTAGTTGTATGTCGTAGGTAGGTGGTGAGCCATGTGAGGGTTGTAGGACAGTCGTAGGTAGGTGGTGAGCCATGTGAGGGTTGTAGGACAGTCGTAGGTAGGTGGTGAGCCATGTGAGGGTTGTAGGACAGTCGTAGGTAGGTGGTGAGCCATGTGAGGGTTGTAGGACAGTCGTAGGTAGGTGGTGAGCCTTGTGAGGGTTGTGGGACAGTCGTAGGTAGGTGGTGAGCCTTGTGAGGGTTGTGGGACTAGGTGGTGAGCCATGTGAGGGTTGTAGGACAGTCGTAGGTAGGTGGTGAGCCATGTGAGGGTTGTAGGACAGTCGTAGGTAGGTGGTGAGCCATGTGAGGGTTGTAGGACAGTCGTAGGTAGGTGGTGAGCCATGTGAGGGTTGTAGGACAGTCGTAGGTAGGTGATGAGCCTTGTGAGGATTGTGGGATAGTCATATGTAGGTGGTGAGCCATGTGAGGGTTGTAGGACAGTCGTAGGTAGGTGGTGAGCCATGTGAGGGTTGTAGGACAGTCGTAGGTAGGTGGTGAGCCATGTGAGGGTTGTAGGACAGTCGTAGGTAGGTGGTGAGCCTTGTGAGGGTTGTGAGACAGTCGTACGTAGGCGGTGAATCTTGTGAGGGTTGTGGGACAGTCGTAGGTAGGTGGTGAGCCTTGTGAGGGTTGTGAGACAGTCGTACGTAGGCGGTGAATCTTGTGAGGGTTGTGGGACTAGGTGGTGAGCCTTGTGAGGGTTGTGGGACTAGGTGGTGAGCCATGTGAGGGTTGTAGGACAGTCGTAGGTAGGTGGTGAGCCTTGTGAGGGTTGTGGGACAGTCGTAGGTAGGTGGTGAGCCTTGTGAGGGTTGTGGGACAGTCGTAGGTAGGTGGTGAGCCATGTGAGGGTTGTAGGACAGTCGTAGGTAGGTGATGAGCCTTGTGAGGGTTGTGAGACAGTCGTACGTAGGCGGTGAATCTTGTGAGGGTTGTGGGACTAGGTGGTGAGCCATGTGAGGGTTGTAGGACAGTCGTAGGTAGGTGATGAGCCTTGTGAGGGTTGTGGGACTAGGTGGTGAGCCTTGTGAGGATTGTGGGATAGTCATATGTAGGTGGTGAGCCATGTGAGGGTTGTAGGACAGTCGTAGGTAGGTGGTGAGCCTTGTGAGGGTTGTGGGACAGTCGTAGGTAGGTGGTGAGCCATGTGAGGGTTGTAGGACAGTCGTAGGTAGGTGGTGAGCCATGTGAGGGTTGTAGGACAGTCGTAGGTAGGTGGTGAGCCATGTGAGGGTTGTGAGACAGTCGTACGTAGGCGGTGAATCTTGTGAGGGTTGTGGGACTAGGTGGTGAGCCATGTGAGGGTTGTAGGACAGTCGTAGGTAGGTGGTGAGCCATGTGAGGGTTGTAGGACAGTCGTAGGTAGGTGGTGAGCCATGTGAGGGTTGTAGGACAGTCGTAGGTAGGTGGTGAGCCTTGTGAGGGTTGTGGGACTAGGTGGTGAGCCATGTGAGGGTTGTAGGACAGTCGTAGGTAGGTGGTGAGCCATGTGAGGGTTGTAGGACAGTCGTAGGTAGGTGGTGAGCCATGTGAGGGTTGTAGGACAGTCGTAGGTAGGTGGTGAGCCATGTGAGGGTTGTAGGACAGTCGTAGGTAGGTGGTGAGCCATGTGAGGGTTGTAGGACAGTCGTAGGTAGGTGGTGAGCCATGTGAGGGTTGTAGGACAGTCGTAGGTAGGTGGTGAGCCATGTGAGGGTTGTAGGACAGTCGTAGGTAGGTGGTGAGCCATGTGAGGGTTGTAGGACAGTCGTAGGTAGGTGGTGAGCCTTGTGAGGGTTGTGGGACAGTCGTAGGTAGGTGGTGAGCCATGTGAGGGTTGTAGGACAGTCGTAGGTAGGTGGTGAGCCATGTGAGGGTTGTAGGACAGTCGTAGGTAGGTGGTGAGCCATGTGAGGGTTGTAGGACAGTCGTAGGTAGGTGGTGAGCCTTGTGAGGGTTGTGGGACTAGGTGGTGAGCCATGTGAGGGTTGTAGGACAGTCGTAGGTAGGTGGTGAGCCTTGTGAGGGTTGTGGGACAGTCGTAGGTAGGTGGTGAGCCATGTGAGGGTTGTAGGACAGTCGTAGGTAGGTGATGAGCCTTGTGAGGGTTGTGAGACAGTCGTACGTAGGCGGTGAATCTTGTGAGGGTTGTAGGACAGTCGTAGGTAGGTGGTGAGCATGTGAGGGTTGTAGGACAGTCGTAGTAGGTGGTGAGCATGTGAGGGTTGTGAGACAGTCGTACGTAGGCGGTGAATCTTGTGAGGGTTGTAGGACAGTCGTAGTAGGTGGTGAGCATGTGAGGGTTGTGAGACAGTCGTACGTAGGCGGTGAATCTTGTGAGGGTTGTAGGACAGTCGTAGGTACGTGTGTGATGTGATGTGGATGAGAAGTTGTCGTTAGTTGGACATGTTGTGTAGGTCGTGAGTAGCTTGTATGTGATGTGTACGTGCAGACGTCGTCAGTGGTATGATGTGAGTTTTGTGCAGAATGTGGGGCAGTTGTATGTAGGTGGTGAGCCATGTGAGGGTTGTAGGACAGTCGTAGGTAGGTGATGAGCCTTGTGATGGTTGTGAGACAGTCGTACATAGGTGGTGAATCTTGTGAGGGTTGTGGGACTAGGTGGTGAGCCTTGTGAGGATTGTGGGATAGTCATATGTAGGTGGTGAGCCATGTGAGGGTGTAGGACAGTCGTAGGTAGGTGGTGAGCCTTGTGAGGGTTGTGGGACAGTCGTAGGTAGGTGATGAGCCTTGTGAGGGTTGTGAGACAGTCGTACGTAGGCGGTGAATCTTGTGAGGGTTGTGGGACTAGGTGGTGAGCCTTGTGAGGATTGTGGGATAGTCATATGTAGGTGGTGAGCCATGTGAGGGTTGTAGGACAGTCGTAGGTAGGTGGTGAGCCTTGTGAGGATTGTGGGATAGTCATATGTAGGTGGTGAGCCATGTGAGGGTTGTAGGACAGTCGTAGGTAGGTGGTGAGCCTTGTGAGGGTTGTGGGACAGTCGTAGGTAGGTGGTGAGCCTGTGAGGGTTGTGAGACAGTCGTACGTAGGCGGTGAATCTTGTGAGGGTTGTGGGACTAGGTTGTGAGCCTTGTGAGGATTGTGGGATAGTCATATGTAGGTGGTGAGCCATGTGAGGGTTGTAGGACAGTCGTAGGTAGGTGGTGAGCCTTGTGAGGGTTGTGGGACAGTCGTAGGTAGGTGATGAGCCTTGTGAGGGTTGTGAGACAGTCGTACGTAGGCGGTGAATCTTGTGAGGGTTGTGGGACTAGGTGGTGAGCCTTGTGAGGATTGTGGGATAGTCATATGTAGGTGGTGAGCCATGTGAGGGTTGTAGGACAGTCGTAGGTAGGTGGTGAGCCTTGTGAGGGTTGTAGGACAGTCGTAGGTAGGTGGTGAGCCATGTGAGGGTTGTGGGACAGTCGTAGGTAGGTGGTGAGCCTTGTGAGGATTGTGGGATAGTCATATGTAGGTGGTGAGCCTTGTGAGGATTGTGGGATAGTCATATGTAGGTGGTGAGCATGTGAGGGTTGTGAGACAGTCGTACGTAGGCGGTGAATCTTGTGAGGGTTGTAGGACAGTCGTAGTAGGTGGTGAGCCTTGTGAGGGTTGTGAGACAGTCGTACGTAGGCGGTGAATCTTGTGAGGGTTGTAGGACAGTCGTAGTAGGTGGTGAGCCTGTGAGGGTTGTGGGACTAGGTGGTGAGCCTTGTGAGGGTTGTGGGACTAGGTGGTGAGCCTTGTGAGGATTGTGGGATAGTCATATGTAGGTGGTGAGCCTGTGAGGGTTGTGGGACAGTCGTAGGTAGGTGGTGAGCCTGTGAGGGTTGTGGGACTAGGTGGTGAGCCATGTGAGGGTTGTAGGACAGTCGTAGTAGGTGGTGAGCCTTGTGAGGGTTGTAGGACAGTCGTAGTAGGTGGTGAGCATGTGAGGGTTGTAGGACAGTCGTAGGTAGGTGGTGAGCCATGTGAGGGTTGTGGGACTAGGTGGTGAGCCTGTGAGGGTTGTGGGACTAGGTGGTGAGCCATGTGAGGGTTGTAGGACAGTCGTAGGTAGGTGATGAGCCTTGTGAGGGTTGTAGGACAGTCGTAGGTAGGTGATGAGCCTTGTGAGGGTTGTAGGACAGTCGTAGGTAGGTGATGAGCCTTGTGAGGGTTGTAGGACAGTCGTAGGTAGGTGGTGAGCCATGTGAGGGTTGTGGGACTAGGTGGTGAGCCATGTGAGGGTTGTAGGACAGTCGTAGGTAGGTGATGAGCCTTGTGAGGGTTGTAGGACAGTCGTAGGTAGGTGATGAGCCTTGTGAGGGTTGTAGGACAGTCGTAGGTAGGTGATGAGCCTTGTGAGGGTTGTGGGACAGTCGTAGGTAGGTGGTGAGCCATGTGAGGGTTGTGGGACTAGGTGGTGAGCCATGTGAGGGTTGTAGGACAGTCGTAGGTAGGTGATGAGCCTTGTGAGGGTTGTAGGACAGTCGTAGGTAGGTGATGAGCCTTGTGAGGGTTGTAGGACAGTCGTAGGTAGGTGGTGAGCCATGTGAGGGTTGTAGGACAGTCGTAGGTAGGTGGTGAGCCATGTGAGGGTTGTGGGACTAGGTGGTGAGCCATGTGAGGGTTGTGGGACAGTCGTAGGTAGGTGATGAGCCTTGTGAGGATTGTGGGATAGTCATATGTAGGTGGTGAGCCTTGTGAGGGTTGTGGGACAGTCGTAGGTAGGTGGTGAGCCATGTGAGGGTTGTAGGACAGTCGTAGTAGGTGGTGAGCCTGTGAGGGTTGTGGGACTAGGTGGTGAGCCTTGTGAGGGTTGTGGGACTAGGTGGTGAGCCTGTGAGGGTTGTGAGACAGTCGTACGTAGGCGGTGAATCTTGTGAGGGTTGTAGGACAGTCGTAGGTAGGTGATGAGCCTTGTGAGGGTTGTGGGACTAGGTGGTGAGCCTGTGAGGGTTGTGAGACAGTCGTACGTAGGCGGTGAATCTTGTGAGGGTTGTAGGACAGTCGTAGGTCGGTAACGTTAGTTGATAGCAACGTGCGTAGAGATGTGCATGTGTTAGGATTGCATAACCAGTTTTCATGCTTTATGTTTATATTTCAGCACTATACTTGCTAAGCTTTGAGCTTATGGTGTGTTCTGTGGTGTAGCTGCCGAGGTGAAGGAGGGTGAGTACCGAGAGCTTGACCAGGAGTAGGTAGCAGTTGGTGGTGTGCGACCAGGGCCCCGGTTGATGGCAGTGTTAGGGCGACCCGACCTAGTAGGAATTGCAGTATGTTGTCGTTCAGGAGTAGGTTACTTTGCGAGGGCATTGAGTATTTTGTTGTATATAACCATAGTTAGGGTGGCGTGTCACCATTATAATGTGGACTCTCTTCATTATTGGTTGGTAGCTCCGTTTTTCTTACTGGTATGATGATTGTCTGGAGATTTCGTATGTTGGTTAGATGGTTAGGAACATTCTGGAATTGTTGAGGATTTGTTTGCAGGTACTTAGCATTTCGGGGGCGCCATTTTCAGGCGTTACTCTGCCGAAATTTTCGGGGAGGACGCCGTGGTGCCTAACGGTTAAGATTAAATTAACGAGTCTAGGCAGTTAGGTAAGGCATAAGAGAGTTTCAGAAGGTTAGTTTTAATTCTGCTGCGTGAGCCTTATTGGAAGTGTAAGCAAATGAGATAGTTGAGAGAGTCATACAGTATCAGTGCAGTACTAGTGAGTTTCTGTAGCGAACCGGGTCGTGGAGATTCGGGGCGTTACAGCTTTGCAGCTGGAAGCCTTGAAGACGAAGGTCTAGAAACAGAGGGATTCATCAAAGAGATTCCTTCGTGATGCCCCTCAGCAACAACAATGGGGTCAGGTTGGGCAACCACAGCAGCAACAGAACAGGGACGTTAAAAGGCTTAATGAGACTGCTGCTTATCAGGACAAGGGAAAAAGACAAATGGGAGCTCCTCAACTTCCTATATTCCCGCGTTGCCAGAGAAGTCACATAGGTGAATGTAGGCTCTTTACCGATCATTGCTCCCAGTGCGACAAGGAGGGCCATCACGTCTGGGATTTTGATATGTAATGCACCTACCTATACATTGTTGGACACGGGAGCCACACATTCGTTTGTGGCTAGAGACTTCGTGGTTAGGGAGGATATTTGTCTTGTGCCGACAGATCAACCCTACAGTGTCATGCTACCATTCGGAGAGTTTATGCACTCCGAGCAGGCAGGGCAGGGCAGGGCGATATAGTATCAGTAGGGAACCAGAATTTGTATGGCAATCTTATCATCATCGGTATGAAAGGATACGATGTAATTCTGAGAATGGATTGACTGTTTAGACATCACGCCACCATCAACTGCAGGTACGGGCTTGTGTCTTTTAAACACTCGAACGAGAAAGAGTTCTCCTATCAGGATATACCAAAGAAACACAATATGCCTGTTGTATCCTCTTTAAAAGCTCAACAGCTGATGAGGTCAGGATGTGTTGGATTCCTAGCCTACGTAGTGGATGTTCAAAGGCAAGGTGAGGCAGAACTTCAAGAAATTCAGGTAGTTTGAAACTTCCCTGAGGTTTTCTTAGATGACTTACCGGGGTTGCCTCTGGACCGTGAGATTGAGTTTGAGATTGAAGTATGTCCTGGTGCTGAATCCGTATCGAAGAACCTGTACCGAATGGTGCCAATAGAGCTGAGGGAGTTGAAGGCTCAGCTAAAGGAATTGGTGGACAAAGGCTTCGTACGCCCTAGCTTCTCTCCGTTGGGTGCACCAGTCCTATTTGTTAAGAAGAAGGATGAGTCCCTACGCATGTGTATTGATTACCGTGAGCTGAACAAGTTGACTATCAAGAATAAGTACCCATTGCCGAGGATCGACTTGACCAACTACAAGGGGCTCGGGTATTTTCAAATATTGATTTGTGCTCCGGTTATTATCAATTGAAGGTTATGGCCAGTGATATTCCAAAGACTACCTTTAGGATCCGATACAGACACTATGAATTCTTGGTGTTGTCGTTTGGGTTGACTAATGCCCCGGCGACATTTATGGACCTGATGAGCAGGATATTCTAAGATTTCTTGGATAAATTTGTGATCGTCTTGATCGACGACATCCTGGTTGATTCTCGTAATGAAGGAGAGCACGAAGAACACTTGACGATTGTGTTATCGATGTTGAGACAACACTAATTGTACTCCAAATTGTCGAAGTGTGAAATTTGGTTAAACCGGATTAATTTTCTAGGCCACGTGGTGTCTGCAGAGGGAATTTTCATTGATCCGGCCAAGATTCAGGCTGTGAAGGAATGGCCGAGGCCGAGAAATGCAAGTGAGGTGCGGAGTTTTATCGGGCTAGCTGGTTACTACAGAAAGTTTATCAAATGATTTTCTGTGATAGCAAAGCCTATGACCAACTTAATGAAGAATGACATCAAGTTCAAGTGGTCTGAAGCTTGCGAGGAGAGTTTTTAGACGCTTAAGTAGAAATTAACCATTACTCCTTTGTTGGTATAGTCGAACGAAGACGGCAAATTCAGTGTATACTGTGATGCGTCAAAGGTTGGTTTGGGATGCGTATTAATGAAGGAGGGAAAAGTGGTGGCATACTCGTCCAGACAATTGAAGAATTATGAGCAAAACTACATACTCACGATCTGGAGTTAGCGGTTGTTGTCTATGCACTGAAGGTATGGAGACACCACTTATATGGACAGTCATGTGAGGTGTTTTCTGATCACAAAATCTTGAAGTATATAATTACCTAGAAAGAGTTAAACATGAGGCAACAGCGGTGGCTCGAGTTTGTGAAAGATTATGACATCGAGATTAAATAACACCCCGGGAAAGCTAATGTGATAGCCGATGCGTTGAGCAGGATGCCGGCTACTATGCAACCAGCTATGTCGGCTGTATCAATGCCTTTGAAGAAAGAAATTCAGAAGTTTGATATGGAGTTAGTTTCTAGGTTATCGGCCATAATGGCGAATCTAACAATACGGTCAACCATTCTGGACCGAATTAAGGAAGCTCAGAAGATCGATTTGAAGGAGATGGCCAATATAGTAAGTAAGTTGCCCAAGGCCTCTTCCGAGTTCAGTCATTCGGGAGATGGTATTTTGAAGTTCAAGGACCGGTGGTATGTTCCGAGAGATGAAGAGCTACGAAGGGACATTTTATCGGAAGCCCACTCGTCTTCTTTCTCAGTACATCCGGGAGGCACGAAGATGTATCGAGATTTGAAACTTCACTTCTGGTGGCCAAATATGAAGAGCGAGGTTGCCAAATATGTAGAGTCTTGTATGGTATGTCAACAAGTGAAGGCTGAACATCAACGACCAGGTGGAACACTTCAGCCTCTCCTTATCCCCGAATGGAAGTGGGAGAACATCACTATGGATTTCGTTGTTGGCCTACCAAGGATGACTAGAGGCCATAATAGCATATAGGTCATTGAGGACAGACTGACGAAGTCGGCCCACTTTCTACCTGTGAAGATAATCTTCTCTATGGACCAATATGCTAAGTTATACATCGGCGAGATTATCAAGCTGCATGGAATACCGGTGTCAATCATTTTGGACTGGAATCTAAGATTTACGTCGAGGTTTTGGAAAAGCTTGAAAAGCTTCTTGGGTACCAAATTAATTTTCAGCACTGCATTTCATCCACAAACTGACGGACAATTCGAGAGAACGATTCAGATACTGGAGGATATGTTAAGGTCGTGTGTGCTGGAGTTTCAAGCTTCTTGGAGCAAGTTTTTGCCATTAGTAGAGTTCTCTTATAATAACAACTATCAAGCTACGATCGGTATGACTCCGTATGAGGCTCTTTACGGCAGAAAGTGCGGGTCTCCCTTGTGCTGGGATGAAGTTGGAGAAGTCAGGCTTGTTGGCCCTGAGTTATTACAACACATGTTTGAGAAGGTGGCAATTATCACAGAGAATTCAAATTGCTCAAAGTCGACAGAAAAGTTATGCAGACCATAGGAGGAGAGACTTGGAGTTCGCTGACGGCGATGAAGTATTCCTGAAGGTATCGCCTTTCAAGGGCGTGATGAGGTTTGGTAAGAAAGGGAAGCTCAGTCCAAGATTCGTTGGGCCATTTCCCATCTTGAAGAGAGTAGGAAGCACAGCTTACAGACTGCAGCTGCCAATGTCTATGTATGGAGTTCACAATGTTTTCCACGTTTCGATGTTGAGAAAATGTGTGCGAGATCCTACTTAGATTGTGGAACCGGTGGACATAGAAATCCAGCCGACACTGACGTATGAAGAAAGGCCCGTGAGGATCCTTGATTATTTAATCAAAGTGTTGCGCAACAAGGTGATCCCATTGGTAAAGGTTTTATGGCACAATTATAACATAGAGGAAGCCATTTGGGAGAGAGGACGTGATATTAGAGACCAGTATCCGAAGCTTTTTGATTAAGCAAATTTTAGGGACAAAATTCTATTAAGGTGGGTGGGATGTAGCACCCGGTATTTTTGGCCATGTAATTATCCCTAGAATTATTGTGCGGGATTAATTTAATATAATGAGTATTTTATTGGATGTTGTTGGAATGTTGTGGAAAAAGAGAATTTCGGAGAAACCGAATCGACGAACTAAGTAGCGAAATTGGTAGAAAACAATGGAGAGGCAATTAGGGAAGGCAATTAAGGTGGTTGGGAGGGAGACAATGGATGAGTGCCAAGTGTCCAAGCTTGTTGAAGAAGCCATGTTATCTCTCTTCCTCTCTTCTCTTCTCTTCCACTTGAAAACACTTCTCATTTCCATTTTTTCCTCTCTATTTTCTCTCTTCTAGACGACGTGTGACGATTCCCAAACTTCGTCTTCTCCTGTTTCCTCCCATTTCTTCATTAAAGGTAGCCCTCTACGTTAATTAACGAGCTTAGGTTAGTTATTCATTAGTTTTGTTAAGTTTAAGGGTTAATGGTCCGATTATACACAATATAGGTTCATTAATCACCAAGGACATACGTGCGAGGCTTGCAAGTCTACGGCATCAGGTAAGTTTATACGTATAGGTTTGGCCCTTAAGGCCCTACATTACGGAGATACTAGATTTTTGTTGTCGGGTAGTTAGGTTGTAGGTTACGTTCTAAGTTAAATGTGTTTGCTTTATGTCCTGCTTTGATATCCCGTCACTTGTTTAAGTTACGTTTAAGCACTGTATATTTTCATGCATACATGTTTTCTTGAAAGTCATGCAAATATTTTATGCACGCGATTTGAAGTTAAGAAAGATAAAATGTGAATGTAATGTACGGTTAAGTGTGGGACGGGGACTGGCATTCTGTTATGTTCCTATTATGTATGCTATGTACTCCTGTTATGTACGTCATGTACTCCTGTTGCGTCTATTCCTCTATAAGCTCCACTTATACCTCCTGTCCACTTGAATGTAATGTAAAGTAATGTTCATATATTTGAAAATGTTCATGCATAGCACGTGCATCACTTCGCATTGTATGATTTTACTGAGCTCTAGGCTCATAGTTGAACTCCCTGTTGTAGGTATGGATCGCACAGATGAGGACTCTGAGCCTCAGGCTGATGTGTAGGCGCAGTTGGCGAGACGAGCTGGCAGGGTTATTAGATACTTATGGGGGTAATTAACCTTGAACAGGAATATAGCGAAATGGCTAGATGACCAGGAAGACCAAGAGTATCGAGAGATATGCCAAATTTGAGGAGTGAGGAGGATCCTAATCTGATTAGGAAGCTGACAGCTTTGGTACGTCAGCAGTTTGAACAATTGGGACTGCTTCTGAACCGAGATGTGCAAAGGAGTGCCAACTCGTGTTCCAACAATGAGCAATCGGGAGACAGATTTTGGAGATTACAACCACCCACGTTTGATGGACAGTCATCTAATCCGGTTGTTGCTGAGGGATGGCTAAGGAAGATTGAGAGTATGTTCAGATGTGCAAACTTTGGAGAAGGAGACAAAGTCACTTTGGCAACGTTTTATTTGGCTGGGGATGCTCAACTTTGGTGGAAAACAATGGAGACCACCACTGATATTCTAGCAATGTCTTGGACGCAATTCAAGGAGACTTTTTATGAGAAATACTTTAACAGCACCGTCCAGACTACAAAGAAGGTGGAGTTTCTGAACTTGAAGCAGATAGGGTCCGTGTCTGAGTACAATAGACAATTTGAGTCCCTGTCCAGGTTTGCTGGACACCTCGTACACAGGAATGAGGATAAGGTGTTTCAATTTATGCATGGACTGAAGCCAGAGATTTACAGAGGAGTCAAGTTTTTGGGTATTAAAGGTTTGTCTTATGGTGAAGTTGTGTCCACAGCACTGGAAGTGGAAGAAGCATAAATGAAGTGTACTGGACTAAGAGAAGCCCCACGAAAGTTTATTCAGCCACACTGACAGAGAGGGATGAAGAGGCCTAGTGAAGGCCAAGGTAGTCTGGGAAAGGAGAAGAAGGTGAAAGACACCAAGAGATTTCCTCAGTGCCCGAAATGCTTGAGATTTCACCTGGGAGAGTGCAGAATGGGTTCGGGAAAGTGTTTCAACTGTGAAGAAATTGGACATACGTTCAAAGATTGCCCCAAGCCCAGAGTCATTCGTTGCTACAACTATAATAAGGTTGGTCATGTTAACAGGGACTGTCCAGCTTTAAAGAGTGGCCCTGCTAAGTTGAAGCCAAGGATATTCTCTATGATGGAGTCGGGTGATGATGATCAGCCCGCTGTAGTGTCAGGTACTATATTGATCAATTCTAGGCCTGCTTTTACTTTAATAGATTCTGGTGCAACACATTCTTTTATAGCATCTGCATTTGCTGTCAAGTTAGATGTATGGCCTACGCCAACTGAACATGTGTTTAATGTCACGTTACCTTCTGGTGAATGCATGCACTCTAATCGAGTGATGCTTAATAGTGTGGTGCCAGTGGAAAGCGTGAATCTACCTGCTGATCTCATTATCATGGAGATAATGAGGTTTGATGTAATCCTAGGAATGGATTGGTTGTTCAAGCATTATGCCACAATCAATTGTAGGATTGGAATAGTTAGTTTTTACCCCCTGGTGGTTTGAAACATACCTTCCAAGCTTTGAAGAAGTGTAAAGAAATGTCTGTTATTGCCCCTATCGATGCTAGACCTTCTCCATGCGAAGAGTATTTATGTTTTTTGGCCAGTGCTATAGACACACAGGTTGTAGGAAAATCGAGTCCTCAAAATGTCTTAGTTGTCCAAGACTTCCCAGAAGTATTCCTAGATGACCTTCCTAGCTGGCCGCCAGATAGAGAAATTGAGTTTGTTGTAGATGTTTACCCAGGCGCGGAGCATGTATCTAAGAATCCTTACAGATTAGCACTAACAGAGCTTAGGGAGTTAAAGAAACAATTGGAGGAATTATTGGAGAAAGAATTCATACGCCTGAGTTTTTCACTGTGGGGTGCACCTGTTCTTTTTGTTAAGAAGAAGGATGGATCATTGCGTATGTGTGTTGATTATCGGGAATTGAACAAATTAACTATCAAGAACTGTAACGCCCGGTTCTTTACTGGATTTTATTATTTTAATATATAAGGGCATTTTTGTAAATATGTTAATTTATGTCCGTTTTGCAAACGGGAGGTGTTATTACGATCCTAATAATTAATATAGATTTTAAGAAAATTCCGGGAATTTTAGGAGTTGTAACGCTAAATTACGAGAATTACGTTTCTCGTAATATAATGGACGTTTAAATAAAAAATAGTAAAAGAGGTCCGTTTTGCGAAAAGACAGTTTTAATAAGGCCCAGATAATAAGTTGGAGTTATTGGTGAAATAAGGAAATTTGGAGAAACCGAATCGTTAGTTAATTAACGAAACAAAGGACGAAACAAATAGAAAATCAAAGGAAGGGCAAAATAGTAATTTGACAAGTTAATTGTTATTAAAAATCACAAACCACTCTTCTCCAGAAACACTTCACGAAATTTCTGCATTTTCTCTCCTCTCCTCTCGGCGACATTTCCTCTCCTGTGGCTCTTTCCCCTTTCCGACGACGATTCGTCCTCCGGCGACTCGGTTTTCTTAATGTTATCTTCTCCAATTCAAACCCTAGGTATGATTTTATAGTTTTGGAAGGTTTATGTTTTGTTTTCACGAAGTTAAACAATTAGGGTTTCGTTTAGGGTTTTGTGAAAAACGTGATTTAGAGTTTGAAATCGATAGGTTTACTATATTTATGAATATAATGGACGCATTGGTGGTTATTGGACGAAGTTAGTAGAATTATTGATGAATATTAGAGTTTTGGTTAGATTGGAATACTTAAAAACTCCGTTAATGGAGGTTTTGAGGTGTCGAGCGTGGATTGCTCGATAAAATGCCTCAATGAGTTGAATTAGAATTTTAGGAAATTTCTTTAGTTAGGGTTTCGTTAATTTGGACGTTTAACGGTTTAAACTCGTTTTAACGACAAATGTTGTGGTTTGCCTTAGGTGAACAACGCTCGTGGACGGAGCTAGAATTGCAACGGACGCGAGGTAAGTTCTCGTGACTTACTATGGCCGATTGGCCTACACCGTACGTCGAAGTCTTGTCGGGGAACATTGGTGATTTGTTTGTTTAAATATTTTGGTTGGGTAGTTAGGATTGGTTGCCTTTAGAGGTTATGTTTTTATCGTCTTGATGGTACACATGTTGGTGGTTTACTTTATTTATTGAATTGTTCATGCATCATGATTTTCGAACGAGCATAGAAAATGAATTTTCGCACTACGTTTTCAGGAAAAGTGGTGTGGCCCGAAAAGAGGTTATTGATCTATCGTGGAGACTGAGAGGAGCTTGTCACAATACCACACCTAATGAAACTAATATACGTAATCTTTTATCTTGTCATGCAAGGTGGGGTTCAGGCGTGGCTGTTACGGATGTAAGCATGTCTCCCCCCCCCGCTATGTGGAAAGGGTTGTCTAACCACAGGACGTGTCCTCTCCATCTAGTGGGCTGAGATCTCGGTGACAATTTGTCTGCCACGATCTGTTATGTATTCTGCATGATTTTCAAACTTCATATGCACGACATGCATTTGTATTTACGAAACTTGTTGAGCCTTTAGCTCATAGTTGTCTGTATGGTGTAGGTTATCTTGATACAGGTGAGAACGAGATCCCTCCACCCGAGGAATGATCAGTTGAAGAAAGATGGCCCGTGGGAGTGTGCTGGGCAGTCGGTGCTCTTTTGACCCGTGGGGATGTTTGTAAGTATTTTGGGAATGCGATAGTGGATGAGATTGTATAGGTAGAACATTTTAGGATGTTTGGAAATCTGGATAGCTGATAGTTTGATGTTTTGGTAAACCTAATTTATAAAATGTTTTGTTAAGGCTTTTATTCGGATTTTAGGGAACTTCTTGGAATTTTCTTTTAAACAGGAGGAATTGTTTAGGTTTTAAATGGATCTACGCAGTTCGTTTTTACGAAAGTTTACTATGTCTTTTAAACACGTTCTAGGATGTGTTTCGGGTTGTTTATTTGGCAATTTACGAAAGGGAGGAATATGTGAAATTATAAATGATTTATGTTGAAAAGTTTTAGGGTGTATGTGTAGTAAGGAAATTATGCAGGGAAGAAAGAGGAAAGAAAGAAGAAGAGGGAGGCGAACTCCCTTGAAATTTTAGATTTCTAGGGGGATTGCCGATAAATTGCCTAAGGTGGTGATCAATCGGGAATTGTGGTCGCCACTCTCTGGAAATTCCAGAGAGTGTGCCGATCGATCGCCCAAATGGGGGGCGATCGATCGGTTGGGGCGATCGATCGCCAGTGTGAGGGGCGATTGATCGCCCCTCCATTTTTTATTCGGGCGATCGATCGCCTGGCATTGCGGCGATCGATCGCCCCTATATTTTGTGGGAAAATTGTCCTTTTTGCCCTCTACCGTTTGTCTGTTACTTTAAGTTTTATTTAAATGTTTTGTAAATTGTTTTATGGTTTTATTTTAAATTGTTTTCATTAGTTCCTTTACTTTAAATACGTTTTCCTAAAAGGTTTTCAAATAGTTTTCCACTTAAACGTTAAGTTTAAAAGTCTAAAAGAAAAAGAAAAATTTATACGGTAAAATTAGGAATAGTGTAAGGGTCGCTACAGTTATGGTATCAAAGCCCCCGGGTTTAAAAAACGGTTCTGTAGACTGCTCGACTGCACAGCCACTACGCAGACATCCTTCCTCAACTGTAAGTGTGTTTAATGCATTATTTGATTTCGATTTCTTAGATTATTTGTTTTAACTTTTATAGGAATTATATATAAAAAAAAAAGGTTCGAGACAAAGATCCTAGAGATGAAGCCCTAGACCGACTTACGTAATTGCTGGAGCATCAGGCCCAGCACATGGACAGGCAAGCACAACAAATTGAGCGTTTGGTAAATTGAAAGGATCGTTAGGCCCGAGAGGTGGTCGTTCCAAACCATCAGGGCATGGAGAGAATTCAAAAGTTGCAACCCCCAGTATTCAACGGACAATCATCGGACCCTACTTTAGCCGAGGAGTGGATCTGAACGATGGAAGATATGCTAGAGTACGCTGGCATAGAGAACGGGAACAAGGTTGCCTACGTCACCTTCCATTTAGCGTTGGATTCCCGTTTTTGGTGGGATTCGATTAAAGCAACAACGGACGTGATAATTATGACTTGGGAGCGGTTTAAGACCGTGTTTTTCGACAAATATTTCAGCCGCACTGTGAGGGTGGCAAAGAGGAATGAGTTTATGCAGCTGAAGCAGACAAGTTCAGTTGCGAGTATATTCAAAAATTTGAGGCATTATTGAGATTTGCACCACACCTAGTAAGTGATAACGAAGACAAGGTGCACCAGTTTATGGAGGGGCTGAACCCGGAGATCTGGATGAACATTATTGTATCAGGAATTATAGATGTGTCCTATTTAGACATCGTAGCTAGAGCTCTAGACTTCAAGGCTGCCAAGGCAACTTGTGTTAGGCTGAGGGAGCCAGCTAAGGGCTTCTTCCATGAAATCCGTCCTCAATCGCAGAACCGAGGTTGACAGCCTAGAGTACAGCAACCCCAGCAGCAACAGAGAGGGCGTGAAGAGACCTTCAGAGGGAGGTAGTGATTGAGGGAAAGGGAAGCAGGTACAAGGGGCTCCTCAAATACCTTGGTGTCCTAAGTGCCAGAAAGAACACAGTGGCGAATGCAGAATATGCACAAATAAAAGCTATCAGTGCGGTGAAGTCAGCCATTTTGTTAAAGATTGCCCAAAGCCGGGCCGAGATCATTTGAGCGGAGATCAGAGAAGGGTCATGCCACGATCTTTGCCTTTATTGAGCCTTGTGACGTCGACGACGAGGCTCAGCCGTCCGTGATATCAGGTACTATATTGATTATGGGCATAGCTATACTTTCTTTGATGGATACGGGAGCTACGCACTCCTTCATTTCAACTGCTTGCATGACTAGATTGGGATTAGAGTCTGAGTTAGCAGAGTTTGAGTATAGAGTGATGCTGCCTTCGGGAGAGCATATGCAGTCAGATCGTATTTTCCAGGGCAATGTTGTCTTAGTGGGGAATAATACCCTTTATGCTTGTCTGATAGTTATGAGCGTAGAGCGGTACGACCTTATCTTAAGGATGGACTGGCTGTCACAGCACTTCGCCACCATCGATTGTCGATCTAGGATTGTGACTTTTCGGCCCCCAGATAAAGCCGAGTTTGCTTATCAGGCGATGAACAGGTTGAGTGGGTCACCTACTTCCTATTCCATGAAGGTCAACGAGCAGTTTAGAGGTGAATGCTCGATCTATCTGGCCACAGTAGTTGATACTCAGTTGCTCAGCGGAGTAAAGCCAAGTGATCTTCCTATAGTCAGAGAATTCTCTGATATCTTCATTGATGATCTTCCCGGATTACCGCCGGATAGGGAGATCGAATTTACCATTGATGTGTATCCGAGCTCCGTGCCAGTGTCTAAGAATCCATATAGATTGGCGCTTGCTGAATTGAGAGAGTTGAAAACTCAGCTTGAGGAGTTGGTGGATAAGGGTTTCATCCGACCTAGTTTTTCTCCCCAGGGTGCGCTCGTTCTGTTCGTTAAAAAGAAGCACGAGACTCTCAGAATGTGCGTGGATTACAGAGAGCTGAATAAGCTTACAGTGAAGAACAAGTATCCACTGCCCCGGATAGATGATTTATTTGATCAACTGTAGGGTGCCCGAGTGTTTTCCAGGATTGATCTACACTCAGGTTATTACCAGTTGAAGGTCCGAAGAGAAGATATTCAGAAAATGGCATTCCGAACGAGGTATGGGCATTACGAGTTCCTTGTTATGTCTTTTGGGCTTACTAATGCCCCTGCAGCGTTTATGGATTTGATGAACCGTGTTTTCAAGGAGTATTTGGACAAGTTTGTTGTTGTTTTCATTGACGACATTCTGATCTATTCTAAAACGAAGGAAGAACACGAGGAGCATCTGAGGAATGTTTTGAGAATTATGAGTCAACACCGTCTGTATCCAAAGTTTTCTAAGTGTGAGTTCTGGCTGGACAAGGTCGGTTTTCTTGGCCATATCATATCACAGGAAGGAGTTTCTGTGGAGCCGAGTAAAATTTAGGTGGTCAGGGATTGGCCACAGCCTAAGAACGTGCGTGAGGTACGTGGATTTCTCGGGTTGGCTGGCTATTATAGGAAGTTCATAGAGGGATTTTCGAAGATTGCAGTTCCTCTCTCACGATTGACTCGGAAGAATGAGAAGTTTATATGGTCGGCTGCTTATGACGGGAGTTTTATGGAGTTAAAGCAGAAGTTGACCACAACTCTAGTTCTAATGCTGCCTGTTGAAAGTGATAAATTCAGTATTTACTGTGACGCGTCTGGAGTTGGACTTGGTTGTGTATTGATGCAGGAGGGTAGAGTTATTGCTTATGCTTCTCGGCAGTTGAAGCCATATAAGCATAACTATCCTACACATGACTTGGAGTTAGCAGCCGTGGTTTTCGCACTGAAGATTTGGAGACATTATTTATATAGGCAGCAGTGCAAGATATATTCAGATCACAAAAGCTTGAAGTATTTGTTTACGCAGAAGGAACTTAATATGCGGCAGAGAAGGTGGCCAGAAGTCGTCAAAGACTATGAGTTTGAGATTAAGTACCACCCGGGAAAGGCGAACAAGGTCGCTGATGCTTTGAGCCGAATGCCTACTGTGAGTCAGCCTTCACTTGCAGCGATGTCGGTTACGTTGAGGTCTGAGATTGAGAAGTTTGATGTGGAGATTGTGGTAGAGTTGTCCAGTATGCTCACCAACATTTGTCTCCGGCCGACTATTCTGGATAAGATACGTGAAGCTCAACAGAAAGATATGGAGTGTGAGGAACTTCGATTAAGCACGACGTCTGAAGACTTGTCTGATTTTAACTCGTCATATGATGGAATTCTGAAGTTCAGGCATAGATGGTACGTCCTAACGACGAAGAATTGAAGAAGGAGATTTTGGCCGAAGCATATTCTTCAGCTTACTCTGTACATCCAGGAAGCACAAAAATGTACAGAGATTTAAAGCAACACTTCTGGTGGCCGAACATGAAGAGAGAGGTCGCTAGGTACGTGGAAACCTATTTAGTTTGTCAACAGGTAAAGGCGAAACACCAGAGGCCAGTCGAAACATTACAGACACTGCCGATTCTGGAGTGGAAATGGGAGCAGATGTCCACGGATTTTATTTTGGGGCTCCCGAGGACGACGAAAGGGCATGATGGCATCTAGGTGATTGTGGACCGATTGACAAAGTCGGCTCATTTCTTATCTGTGAAGATGACATCTTCTATGGATCAGCTAGATGAGCTTTATGTGCAGGAGATTGTTAGGCTGCATGGAGTACCAGTTTCGATTGTCTCAGATCGAGATCCGAGATTTACATCGAAGTTCTGGAAGAGTCTGCACAAAGCTATGGGAACTCAGCTAAATTTCAGCACAGCATTTCATCATCAGACTGATGGTCAAACAGAGAGAACGAATCAGATTCTGGAGGATATGCTCAGAGCTTGTGTGTTGGAATTTCAGGGATCGTGGAGCAGGTACTTGCCACTGAACGAGTTCTCTTACAATAATAGCTTCCAGGCTACCATCGGTATGGCTCCGTACGAGACAATGTATGGTCGAAAGTGTAGATCTCTGTTATATTGGGACGAGGTTGGCGAAGCTAGTATTGTTGGTCCCGAGATTCTAAAGCAAACGGAAAAGAAGATTGTCGTTATCAAACAACGTATTGAGATAGCTCAGAGCCAACATAAGAGCTATGCTGACACTAGACGGAGGGAATTAGAGTTCGAAGAAGGTGACGAGGTTTATTTGAAGATTTCTACGTTCAAGGGAGTTATGTGATTCGGAAGAAAGGGCAAGCTAAGCCCTCGTTATGTGGAGCCCTTCCCTATTTTGAAGAAGATCGGGAAGATGGCGTATCGACTGCAGCTTCAGGCTTCAATGGAAGGTATCCACAATGTATTTCACGTATCTATGCTACAGAAGTGTTTGCGCGATCCGTCGCATATCGTGGAGTCTTCCATCAAGGTATTGCGCAACAAAGAGATTCCGCTAGTCAATGTTTTATGGCGGAACCACGAGGTGGAAGAGGCTACGTGAGATCGACAGCAGGATATGATTTCAAAGTATCCTGAACTGTTTGTATGATTAAATTTTGAAAACAAAATTTAAATAAGGTGGATAGAATGTAACGCCCGGTTCTTTACGAGATTTTATTATTTTAATATATGAGGGCATTTTTGCAAATATGTTAATTTATGGCCGTTGTGCAAACGGGAGGCGTTATTACAATCCTAATAATTAATATAGATTTTAAGAAAATTCTGGGAATTTTAGGAGTTGTAACGCTAAATTACGAGAATTACGTTTCTCGTAATATAATGGACGTTTTAATAAAAAATAATAAACGAGGTCCGTTTTGCGAACTCACAGTTTTAATAAGGCCCAGATAATAAGTTGGAGTTATTGGTGAAATAAGGAAATTTGGAGAAACCGAATCGTTAGTTAATTAACAAAACAAATAGAAAATCAAAGGAAGAGCAAAATGGTCATTTGACAAGTTAATTTTTATTAAAAATCACAAACCTCTCTTCTCCAGAAACACTTCATGAAATTTCTGCATTTTCTCTCCTTTCCTCTCGGCGACATTTCCTCTCCCGTGGCTCTTTCCCCTTTCCGACGATGATTCGTCCTCCGGCGAATCGGTTCTCTTCACGTTTTCTCCTCCAATCCCGACCCTAGGTATGATTCTATAGTTTTGGAAGGTTTATGTTTGGTTTTCACGAAGTTAAACAATTAGGGTTTCGTTTAGTGTTTTGTGAAAAACGTGATTTAGAGTTTGAAATCGATAGGTTTACTATATTTATGAATATAATGGACGCATTGGTGGTTATTGGACGAAGTTTGTAGAATTATTGATGAATATTAGAGTTTTGGTAGGATTGAAAAACTTAAAAATTCCGTTAATAGAGGTTTTGAGGTGTAGAACGTGGATTGGTCGATAAAATGCTTCAATGAGTTGAATTAAAATTGTTGAAAATTTCTTTAGTTAGGGTTTCGTTAATTTTGATATTTAACGGTTTAAACTCGTTTTAACGAGAAATGTTGTGGTTTGCCTTAGGTGAACAAAACTCGTGGACGGAGCTAGAATTGCAACGGACGCGAGGTAAGTTCTCGTGACTTACTATGACTTATTGGCCTACACCGTACGTCAAAGTCTTGTCGGGGAACATTAGTGATTTGTTTGTTTAAATGCTTTGGTTGGGTAGTTAGGATTGGTTACCTTTAGAGGTTATGTTTTTATTGTCTTGATGGTACACATGTTGGTTGTTTACTTTATATATTAAATTGTTCATGCATCATGATTTTCGAACGAGCATAGAAAATGAATTTCTGCACTACGTTTTCAGGAAAAGTGGTGTGACCCGAAAGGGGGCTATTGATCTATCGTGAAGACTGAGAGGAGTTTGTCACGATACCACACCTAATGAAACTAATATACGTAATCTGTTATCTTGTCATGCGAGGTTCAGGCGTGGCTGTTACGGATGTAAGCATGTCTACCCCCCCGCTATGTGGAAAGGGTTGTCCAATCGCAGGACGTGTCCTCTCCATCTAGCAGGCTGAGATCTCGGTGACAATCTGTCTGCCACGATCTGTTATGTATTCTACATGATTTCCGAACTTCATATGCATGACATGCATTTGCATTTACGAAACTTGCTGAGCCTTTAGCTCATAGTTGTCTGTATGGTGTAGGTTATCTTGATACAGGTGAGAACGAGATCCCTCCACCCGAGGAATGATCAGTTAAAGAAAGATGGCCCGTTGGAGTGTGCTGGGCAGTCAGTGTGCTTTTGACCCGTGGGGATGTTTGTAAGTATTTTGGGAACGCGATAGTGGATGAGATTGTATAGGTAGAACATTTTAGGATGTTTGGAAATCTGGATAGCTGATAGTTTGATGTTTTGGTAAACTTAATTTATAAAATATTTTGTTAAGGCTTTTATCCAGATTTCAAGGAACTGCTTAGAATTTTCTTTTAAACAGGAGGAATGTTTAGGTTTTAAATTGATCCACGCAGTTTGTTTTTACGAAAGTTTACTATGTCTTTTAAACACGTTCTAGGATGTGTTTCGGGTTGTTTATTTGGCGATTTACAAAAGGGAGGATTAAGTAAAATTATGAATGATTTATGTTGAAAAGTTTTAGGGTGTATGTGTAATATCGGCAATTGTGGTCGCCACTCTCTGGAAATTCCAGAGAGTGTGCCAATCGATCGCCCAAAAGGGGGCGATCGATCGCCAGTGTGAGGGGCGATTGATCGCCCCTCCATTTTTCATTCGGGCGATCGATCACCTGGCATTGGGGTGATCGATCGGCAATTGTGGTCGCCACTCTCTGGAAATTCCAGAGAGTGTGCCAATCGATCGCCCAAAAGGGGGCGATCGATCACCTGGCATTGGGGTGATCGATCGGCAATTGTGGTCGCCACTCTCTGGAAATTCCAGAGAGTGTGCCAATCGATCGCCCAAAAGGGGGCGATCGATCGCCAGTGTGAGGGGCGATTGATCGCCCCTCCATTTTTCATTCGGGCGATCGATCACCTGGCATTGGGGTGATCGATCGGCAATTGTGGTCGCCACTCTCTGGAAATTCCAGAGAGTGTGCCAATCGATCGCCCAAAAGGGGGCGATCGATCGGCTGGGGCGATCGATCGCCAGTGTGAGGGGCGATTGATCGCCCCTCCATTTTTCATTCGGGCGATCGATCACCTGGCATTGGGGTGATCGATCGGCAATTGTGGTCGCCACTCTCTGGAAATTCCAGAGAGTGTGCCAATCGATCGCCCAAAAGGGGGCGATCGATCGGCTGGGGCGATCGATCGCCAGTGTGAGGGGCGATTGATCGCCCCTCCATTTTTCATTCGGGCGATCGATCACCTGGCATTGGGGTGATCGATCGGCAATTGTGGTCGCCACTCTCTGGAAATTCCAGAGAGTGTGCCAATCGATCGCCCAAAAGGGGGCGATCGATCGGCTGGGGCGATCGATCGGCTGGGGCGATCGATCGCCAGTGTGAGGGGCGATTGATCGCCCCTCCATTTTTCATTCGGGCGATCGATCACCTGGCATTGGGGTGATCGATCGGCAATTGTGGTCGCCACTCTCTGGAAATTCCAGAGAGTGTGCCAATCGATCGCCCAAAAGGGGGCGATCGATCACCTTTGTTAAGGCTTTTATCCAGATTTCAAGGAACTGCTTAGAATTTTCTTTTAAACAGGAGGAATGTTTAGGTTTTAAATTGATCCACGCAGTTTGTTTTTACGAAAGTTTACTATGTCTTTTAAACACGTTCTAGGATGTGTTTCGGGTTGTTTATTTGGCGATTTACAAAAGGGAGGATTAAGTAAAATTATGAATGATTTATGTTGAAAAGTTTTAGGGTGTATGTGTAATAAGGAAATTATGCAGGGAAGAAGGAGGAAAGAAAGAAGAAGAGGGAGGAAAACTCCCTAGAAATTTTAAATTTCCAGGGGGATTGCCGATCGATCGCCTAAGGTGGTGATCGATCGGCAATTGTGGTCGCCACTCTCTGGAAATTCCAGAGAGTGTGCCAATCGATCGCCCAAAAGGGGGCGATCGATCGGCTGGGGCGATCGATCGCCAGTGTGAGGGGCGATTGATCGCCCCTCCATTTTTCATTCGGGCGATCGATCACCTGGCATTGGGGTGATCGATCGCCCTTATATTTTGTGGGACAATTGTCCCTTTTGCCCTCTACCGATTGTCTGTTACTTTAAGTTTTATTTAATTGTTTTGTAAATTGTTTTCGTTAGTTCCTTTACTTTAAATACGTTTTCCTAAAAGATTTTCAAATGGTTTTTCGCTTAAACGTTAGGTTTAAAAGTCTAAAAGAAAAAGAAAAATTTATACTGTAAAATTAGGAATAGTGTAAGGATCGCTACAAGAACAAGTATCCATTACCAAGGATTGATGATCTATTCAACCAACTTAATGGTGCACGAGTCTTCTCTAAGATTGACCTTAGGTTCGGTTATTATCAATTGAAATTCATGCATCTTATGAATAGGGTGTTTCACGAGTATCTAGATAAATTTGTCATAATGTTTATTGATGATATTTTAATCTATTCACGTACTAAGGATGAGCATGCAAAACACTTGAACTTGGTGTTAGGAATACTTAAGTAGCACCAACTTTATGCCAAGTTTTCCAAGTGTGAGTTTTGGTTGGACCAAGTTCACTTTTTGGGTCACGTTATCTCGGGAGATGGGATATCTGTCAATCCAGCCAAGGTTCAAGCAGTTAAAGAGTGGCCCCAACCGAAGAATACTACAGATATTTGGAGTTTCCTTGGATTAGCAGGATATTACAGGAAGTTCATTGAAGGATTGTCGAAAATTTCTACACCCCTCACTTGGTTAACAAGGAAAAACACGAAGTATGTATGGAATGAGGAATGTGAGAATAGTTTTCAGACATTGAAATAGAGATTAACTAATGCCCCAATACTAACACTCCCTATTGATAATGGAAAGTTTATCATTTATTGTAATGCTTCCAAAGTTGGCCTCGGTTATGTGTTGATGCAATATGGAAAGGTAATAGCTTATGCTTCTAGACTACTGAAAACACATGAGAAGAATTATCCTACACATGATTTGGAATTAGCTGCGGTAGTTTTTGCGTTGAAAATTTGGAGGCATTACTTGTATGGACAATCTTATGAAATATTCTCGGATCATAAAAGTCTGAAATATATTTTCACATAGAAAGAGCTAAACATGAGGCAACGTCGGTGGTTGGAGTTTGTCAAGGATTATGATTTTGAGATCAAATACCACCCCGGCAAGGCGAATGTAGTGGCTGACGCATTGAGTAGAGTAACAACATCAGCCTTGACATTGATTCTTGACATACCGATAGCCTTAGAGACAGAATTCTAAAGATTTAACCTGGAAGCTGTGTCTAGCGTGTCAGCCATGCTTTCTGCCATATCCTTGAGGCCTACTATTTTGGAGAGAATAAAGGAAGTCCAAGTAAATGATGCTGAATGCAATAAGTACAAGTTAAGCATGGATTCTTCTGATAAATCAGATTTCAACTTTTCTACTGATGGAATTCTCAAGTTTCAGAATAGATGGTTTGTTCCGGCTATGGATGAACTTCGGAAGGAGATCCTTTCAGAGGCACATTCTTCTAGATTCTCTGTTCATCCTGGAAGTACAAAAATGTACAGAGACCTTAAACAACATTATTGGTGGCCAAGTATGAAAAGAAGTGTGGCAAACTACGCAGGATCGTGTTTAGTTTGCCAACAGATTAAAGTTGAATACCAGAGACTTGCAGGAACATTGCAACCATTACCAGTTCCCGAATAGAAATGGGAACAAATAACGATGGACTTTGTTATAGCATTGCCTAGAACAACATGGGGACATGATGCAATTTGGGTGATAGTAGATCGTCTAACCAAATCTGCCCACTTCCTACCAATAAAGATGACTTACTCGATGGATCAGCTTGCTGAATTGTATGTGCATGAGTTTGTGCGACTGCATGGAGTTTCGATCACAATAGTTTCAGACCGAGATTCTAGATTTACATCTAAATTTTGGAAGAGTCTGCATAAGGCTATGGGTACGCAGCTCAACTTTAGTACAGCTTTTCACCCTCAAACATATGGATAATCCGAGAGGACTATTCAAACATTGGAGGATATGCTTCGTGCATGTGTATTAGAATTCCAAGATTCTTGGAGTAAGTATTTATCATTGGTGGAATTCTCTTATAACAACAGTTTTCAGGCAACAATAGGCATGACACCATACGAGGCATTATATGGACGAAGGTGCAGATCTCTATTGTACTGGGATGAAGTTGGAGAAGCACGATTGATTGGTCCTGACATTGTGCAACAGACAGTGGAGAAGATTGCTCTATCCGACAGCGGATCTTGACAGCTCAAAGCCGGCAGAAAAGCTATACCGATAGAAGACGTAGAAAATTAGAGTTTGAAGATGGTGATGAAGCTTTTCTTAAAGTTTCACCGTTCAAAGGAGTTGTAAGAATTGGGAAGAGAGGCAAGTTGAATCCCAGATACATCGGACCTTTCTCAATCTTGAAGAGGATTGGGAAAACAGCTTATCAATTACAGTTACCAGTCTCTATAGAGGGAATTCACAATGTGTTCCATGTTTCTATGTTGAAGAAATGTATGTAGAATCCAATTCGGGTTGTGGAACAGCAGAATATTGAAATTCATCCTACCCTTACCTATGAAGAGAAACCAATGGAAATTCTGGAATATGCAACAAAAGTGTTACGTAACAAGGAAGTTTTAACTAGTGAAAGTTTTGTGGCGTAATCAGAATATAGAGGAAGCAACTTGGCAACGCCAGCAGGACATGATGAGCCGGTATCCTGAGTTGTTTAAGCATTGAATTTTGAGGACAAAATTCTTTTAAGGAGGGTGGATTGTAGCAACCGGTACGTGGCTTATATTTTATGGAATTAAGTGATTGGTTGCCTAAATAGGTTAAAGTTGGTTAACTAAGGGCATATGTGTAATTTATAAAGCTTGTAATATAAAAGGAAGGTTTAGTGAAGGTTTAGCCGCCACTGTTTTCATTTTTCCTTTTTCGGCATTCAGCTACAGCTTAACAGTTTCCTCTCGGCGATTTCCCCTCCGATATTTCTAGGTGAGTTTTACTTTGATTTCTTTCTGTTTTAGTGATTATAGATAATAAGGGGGATTGTATATGCGTATTTTGGAATGCTGTATGTGTGAGTTGAGTTCGGGTTTGTAGCGAATCGGGAATGCACGATGAACAGAGCTCCCAACTAGTTCCCTTACACTCCTGGATAGTTTAGAATGAGGTTTGGTGAAGATCTAATTAATTTTCTGTCTATGGCTTTAGGTCCGAGCAAACTCCCGAAGTAGCTTGCAACCAGATATTCTCTAGGAAGCCAGGTAAGTAGAGTATGTGTGTGCCTTCGGGCCTACATCACAAAACAGTAAGATTTATGCTTGTTTTGTATGATTACAGTATGTTATGCATCATGTTTATGAAAGAACACGAAAAAGAATTTACATGTAATGGCATGGTAAGGCATGAGTAGTTTGAATCAGACAAACTATTAAGGGAAATAATCCGCCCCTTAATCGAGTAGAGGATGTAGACTTTGAGAAAAATTGATCAACTTCCTATCGAACAGAGGAGTCAGATCAGCTATTAATGGAACTAATCCGCCCCTTAATCGAGTAGAGGATGTAGACTATAGGAAAAATGATCCACTTCCCATTGTACAGAGGGATCAACAGAGAACAAATATAACTGAGTTGTGAAAGTAGAAACTGCATAAATAGGATTTATGATTCAGCATTTCATTTCATTATGCTCTACTTATTTAGCATTAGGCTAATAGATGAGTTTTGTGATGTAGGTACTGAGGTTTCAACAAGTGATTTCTCTGAGTTTAAAGAAGGATAGGCAAATTTGATGGAGCACATCTATGCCACGGTTTGGTGCACTGATGAGGCGGTTTAACTAATGTCAGTATGAGAAGTCTAAATAGATAGATGTTTTGTCGAAGTGTGCTTAGATTTTTCATGACAGTGGTTGTTTTAATATTTCTGTTATGTTTTTCTTTAGTTACTCTGATAGTGATACATTGTTGATTTTAACTGTGGTTTTTACTGGATTTCGAGCATTTCATGGAGTCAAGTTGTTTTGAATGATTACAGTAAAATTTATAAGTTCTTTTAGTAGTCAGAGTTGTTCATTGTTTAGAGTGTAATGGTTAATATGTTGTGATGTTGTCGAATCGGCAGATGTGATCGGCAGATGTCGATCGGCAGATGTCGTTTGGCAGAGGCGATCAGTAGATGTTTGAAACCAGAAGATGTATTCTGTTTCTGCTTCTACCGCTGAGACTATTTAGCGGAAGATGTATTTTGTTTCTGTCTCTACCGCTGAGACTATTTAGCAGAAGATGTATTCTTTTTCTGCTTCTACTGCTGAGACTATTTAGCGGAAGATGCATTCTGTTTCTGCTTCTACTGCTGAGACTATTTGGCGGAAGATGTGTTCAAATTTAAGACATTTAAATATTCAACACCTTTATGCCCTAGGTTCTTTTGACCGATTGTTTCTATAATTTTAATTGTTATATAAGTATTGTTTTAGTGTTTTGTTTTAACCCTATTTTACACAAATGATTTTTCGCTGCAAGTTTTTGATAATTTTTAAATAAATGTCGAATTTTGACCGTTGAGTGAAGTTTTAAAAATTTTCCCAGAACGACTTAGTTCTGTTCAGTGTTATGATTAGCGAACCGGGTTTACAAATTCGGGGCGTTACACTTCTACTTTACGTCATCCACTTTATGTCATCCACTTTATGTCTTCCAGTTTACGTCTTCCACTTTATGTCATCCACTTTATGTCATCCACTTCATGTCTTCCAGTTTATGTCTTCCACTTTATGTCATGTTTTCCACTCTATGCCTTTCACTCTTTGTCTTCCAATATACGTCTTCCATTTTATGTCTTCCATTTTATGCCATTTAAATGTTCAAGAGTTTTAAAAAGTTGAAAAAAAATTTTACGTCCAAAATGTCAAAGTCCTAGCGAACGTTATGTCGAGTCCCGTGACAGCCCGGCGTGGATCTGGGGTCGTCACAGAAGGAAATGAGGACTTGGTTGTCAATTGAAATGTTGTCGTGCTCATTTAGGCACCCCAATTTTTATGGGTAGGGTGTTTGATGGCCTCCAGTTTCAATCCTAGCACCATATCTAATGAAGCCACGTTAGAACAGCTACCACTATCCACAATTAGAGTACAAACCTTGTCTTTAATTTTGCATCGGCTATGGAATAGATTTTCTCTTTGCTCCCTCAAAGGATGGGTTTGTATGGTTAGAGTCCTTCCCATGATCATGAGAAATAAACCTTCTTGTGGGTAGATGATTTCTTCTATAGGCTCTTTCTTTACATTATTTTGTTCATTTGACTCATTTTCACTCTCAATTTCATTGGTTTTCTCGCTAATAATGATAATAGTTTTTTTGTTCAGACATTTGTAAGAATAATGGCCTGCTCTTTCTTTGTATTCTCTTGTTCATTTGACTCATTTTCACTCTCAATCTCATTGCTTTCATCCCTAATGATCATAGTCTTTTTGTTCAGATATTCGTAAGAATAATGGCCTATACCATGACATTTGTAGCACTTGAGCTCTCTTGCTCTCGGTCTTGGTGCTTCCAATGATAGCTTGTGACAGTCCAAGGGATTTTGTGAGGTTCCCTTTGAAGTAGCTCCTTTTCCTTCAATTGATGATTGCAGCGTTGACATGCTTGGTGGCTTAGCAGTGAATCGACCGACGATAACCTTACCTTTTCTCTTTCTTTGATGTTCCACTTTCATTGCTATCTAGACAACCTCTTCTAATGTCTCATAAGATTGCAATTCAACTATGTCATCAATTTCTTTGTTAAGGCCATTGATGAATTGAACAATGACTTGTTCTTCGGGTTCCACAACATCACATCTAATCTTCAAGGTTTCAAAATGGTCAAATACTCAATCGTGGTTGATTCTTGCTTCAAACTTTAAAGTTGAGCAAACAATTCTTGGTTGTAGTAAAATGACACAAATCTTCTTCTCATTAAAATTTTCATTAACCTCCAAGTTCGGATTTCATTTTCTCCTTCTCGTCTCCTCTTCTTTTTCAAGTTATTCCATCAAGGACTAGCATAACCAATAAATTCAAGGGTCATAAGTTTGATTTTCCTCTCCTTCGAGAAAGTGTAACAATCGAAGATCCTATCCAATTTTTCCATCCAATCAAAAACTTTGTCCATGTTAGAAGAACCATTAAGCGAGGGAATAGTTACCTTAATATTATGCATGTCGTTTATAAGATTAAGTCTCCTTCTAAAATTTATGGGTTTTCTAAAATCGGATGCTGCATCAAAGCTTTCATCTTCAACCTCAGTTTGAAGAGGATTTCTTTCATTTTCAGGAGCTTGATTATTCCTTGCATCGTGTGTAGTGATGTTTCTCATTTGTTGAATAAAGTTGATCAACAAGTCACATAGTTCATATAGTTGGCCTTGAATGCTTGATTCGGCTTCTTTCCTAGGAGATATATCAGGTTCGAGACTATTAGGAGGATTAGATTCTTTTACCTTTGCTGCTTTGGTTTTCTCCCTCGTCATCATTTTGTAAATCACAATCACTGAAAATTAGAATAAGCATTAAGAAAAAGAAGTAACAAGGGTGCACATATATAACTGGCAGCAAAATGAAGAAGGGCGGCGTGCTTCATTGAAACTAGGGAGAGAACTTGGTACATCTAAATTTATGTAGGGAATCGCGGCTCTGATACCAAATGATGTAAGATGAGATGAGGGACAGTGGCCACTTGTAAGGGAAAGGCCCGACAAGATTATAAATGATATTTATAATAGGGTAATTATCGATTTGAACTCTGTACTGTACACTTTTTTTCAATTCGCCCCATGTACTAAAAAAACCGGCAAACCAAATCCTTAACTTTGATTATGTTCTCAATTTTGACCTTCTATCAACAATTTCACTAAATACTCATTTAAAAAATTACCAAATGATCTTGAATTCAGTTGAAATTTTTATCAAATGTTTACTACTTAATGAGAAGATAATATAAAAGTTTTTGTTATTTTTTAACACATGTACAATTTATTTTAATTTTATTTTAGTATTTTATAAAAATATTATAATAAATCATACAAATTTTAGAAAATCACGAAACCTTTTTTTATCATTTACCTATAATAAGTTGAACATGTGGAAATTTTTTTAAATAAATCAAATATTGTTTGGTATTGTTTTAAATTAATCTCCATTTCTTCTTTACTTTATAAATTAATTTTTAAAAAACTACCAAACGATATTTGATTTATTTACAACATTTTTCACATGTTCAACCTATTATGGGTAGATAATAGAAAATGTTTCGTGATTTTCTAAAATTTTTATGATTTATTATAATATTTTTATAAAATACAAAAATAAAATTACAATAAATCGTACATGTGTTAAACAATTAAAATAATTTCCTGATTATCTTCTCATTAAGTAGTAAACATGTGGTAAAAATTTCAACTGAATCCAATATCGTTTGGTGATTTTTTAAATGATGTTTTAATGAAATTATTGATAAAATGTCAAAATTGATAACGGAATTAAAGAACATAGTTCGGTCTGCCGATTTTTTTAGTACAGGGGGCGAATTAAAAAAAAATATATAGCATAGGGTTCAAATTGATAATTACCCTTTATATTACTTACAATTATAATAGAGATGAAAATGAATTGCATGAAATGAGATAGGAAAGCAATTGGTGTTGAGAATTAAATGAATATGAAATATATGATTATATTGTGTAACACCCGGCAATTTTGCCATGTAAATATTCCTTGAATTATTAGACGGGATTAATGGGAATATTTATACAATACGTGTATTTACGAATTTGCCGATGTTTTCAATTGATTATGTGTGATTCGTAAAACCGATTTGTGGAACTAAATAGTAATTTAGTTAAAAACCAATGGAATGGCAAAATAGGGAGCCAATTAAGGTTGGTGGGAGGAAGCCAATGGTTGAGTAACACCTGGCAACTTGTTGAAGAAGCCATGTTCTTTTCTCTTCCCTCATACGTGAAACCCTTGTTTCCCCTCTGTTTTCTCTCTTCTAGGCGACAAATACCCTTCAAAGCTCCTTCGATCTCCTCAGTTTTCTTCTGTTTCTCTGCTTAAGGTAAACATCTGCTAAAGCTAACGAGTTTGAATAAGTTAAGACGTGAGTTTTGTTGGAGCTTAAGGTTACGATAATTTGGAGTGAGCTCACTGTTTTTTTACTTGAAAACACGTTGGTTTGTTTTCTAAAGGTTTGAATGGAGTTTGAAGCTTATTCTACTAAGTTATTAGTTAGCATTTGCAACTTGTTAATTTTCCTTTTTCGTCCACGTCATAGGTTCGTGCATCACCGAGACGTTCAAGACTTGCAACTCTACAGCAACAGGTAAGTTCATACATATAGGTTTGGCCCTTAAGGCCCTACAATACGGAGGTACTAGGTTTTATGTTATCGAGATTTCTGTTGGTAGTTAACCATAGGGTATGTTTTAGGTTATGTGTTTTGTTTATATCCTGCTTATTATCTGTCGCTTGTCTATAATATTCATGCATACACGTTTTTCTCTGAAGTAATGAAATATTTTCTGCACACTGTTTGAAGTTAAGTAGATAACCCTGTAATGAAATGTATGGTTAAGTGTGGACGAGGACTGGCATCCTGTCATGTACCCTATTATGTGCTATTGTGGCATGTACTCCTGTTGCGCCAGCTTTTCCTCTCCTTATACCTTCAGTCCAGTGAAATGTATGAATGTTATGTATTGATGTCATGCATGCACGATCATTTGCTTGATGTCACGGCTCTATTCATATTACCCGTTGTAGTATGACCCCATTTCTGTCTGTAGTTCACATCCACCGGTGAACTCATTTCTGTCTGTAGTTCACATCCACCGGTGAACTCATTTCTGTCTGTAGTTCACATCCACCGGTGAACTCATTTCTGTCTGTAGTTCACATCCACCGGTGAACTCATTTCTGTCTGTAGTTCACATCCACCGGTGAACTCATTTCTGTCTGTAGTTCACATCCACCGGTGAACTCATTTCTGTCTGTAGTTCACATCCACCGGTGAACTCATTTCTGTCTGTAGTTCACATCCACCGGTGAACTCATTTCTGTCTGTAGTTCACATCCACCGGTGAACTCATTTCTGTCTGTAGTTCACATCCACCGGTGAACTCATTTCTGTCTGTAGTTCACATCCACCGGTGAACTCATTTCTGTCTGTAGTTCACATCCACCGGTGAACTCATTTCTGTCTGTAGTTCACATCCACCGGTGAACTCATTTCTGTCTGTAGTTCACATCCACCGGTGAACTCATTTCTGTCTGTAGTTCACATCCACCGGTGAACTCATTTCTGTCTGTAGTTCACATCCACCGGTGAACTCATTTCTGTCTGTAGTTCACATCCACCGGTGAACTCATTTCTGTCTGTAGTTCACATCCACCGGTGAACTCATTTCTGTCTGTAGTTCACATCCACCGGTGAACTCATTTCTGTCTGTAGTTCACATCCACCGGTGAACTCATTTCTGTCTGTAGTTCACATCCACCGGTGAACTCATTTCTGTCTGTAGTTCACATCCACCGGTGAACTCATTTCTGTCTGTAGTTCACATCCACCGGTGAACTCATTTCTGTCTGTAGTTCACATCCACCGGTGAACTCATTTCTGTCTGTAGTTCACATCCACCGGTGAACTCATTTCTGTCTGTAGTTCACATCCACCGGTGAACTCATTTCTGTCTGTAGTTCACATCCACCGGTGAACTCATTTCTGTCTGTAGTTCACATCCACCGGTGAACTCATTTCTGTCTGTAGTTCACATCCACCGGTGAACTCATTTCTGTCTGTAGTTCACATCCACCGGTGAACTCATTTCTGTCTGTAGTTCACATCCACCGGTGAACTCATTTCTGTCTGTAGTTCACATCCACCGGTGAACTCATTTCTGTCTGTAGTTCACATCCACCGGTGAACTCATTTCTGTCTGTAGTTCACATCCACCGGTGAACTCATTTCTGTCTGTAGTTCACATCCACCGGTGAACTCATTTCTGTCTGTAGTTCACATCCACCGGTGAACTCATTTCTGTCTGTAGTTCACATCCACCGGTGAACTCATTTCTGTCTGTAGTTCACATCCACCGGTGAACTCATTTCTGTCTGTAGTTCACATCCACCGGTGAACTCATTTCTGTCTGTAGTTCACATCCACCGGTGAACTCATTTCTGTCTGTAGTTCACATCCACCGGTGAACTCATTTCTGTCTGTAGTTCACATCCACCGGTGAACTCATTTCTGTCTGTAGTTCACATCCACCGGTGAACTCATTTCTGTCTGTAGTTCACATCCACCGGTGAACTCATTTCTGTCTGTAGTTCACATCCACCGGTGAACTCAGTTCTGTCTGTAGTTCACATCCACCGGTGAACTCATTTCTGTCTGTAGTTCACATCCACCGGTGAACTCATTTCTGTCTGTAGTTCACATCCACCGGTGAACTCATTTCTGTCTGTAGTTCACATCCACCGGTGAACTCATTTCTGTCTGTAGTTCACATCCACCGGTGAACTCATTTCTGTCTGTAGTTCACATCCACCGGTGAACTCATTTCTGTCTGTAGTTCACATCCACCGGTGAACTCATTTCTGTCTGTAGTTCACATCCACCGGTGAACTCATTTCTGTCTGTAGTTCACATCCACCGGTGAACTCATTTCTGTCTGTAGTTCACATCCACCGGTGAACTCATTTCTGTCTGTAGTTCACATCCACCGGTGAACTCATTTCTGTCTGTAGTTCACATCCACCGGTGAACTCATTTCTGTCTGTAGTTCACATCCACCGGTGAACTCATTTCTGTCTGTAGTTCACATCCACCGGTGAACTCATTTCTGTCTGTAGTTCACATCCACCGGTGAACTCATTTCTGTCTGTAGTTCACATCCACCGGTGAACTCATTTCTGTCTGTAGTTCACATCCACCGGTGAACTCATTTCTGTCTGTAGTTCACATCCACCGGTGAACTCATTTCTGTCTGTAGTTCACATCCACCGGTGAACTCATTTCTGTCTGTAGTTCACATCCACCGGTGAACTCATTTCTGTCTGTAGTTCACATCCACCGGTGAACTCATTTCTGTCTGTAGTTCACATCCACCGGTGAACTCATTTCTGTCTGTAGTTCACATCCACCGGTGAACTCATTTCTGTCTGTAGTTCACATCCACCGGTGAACTCATTTCTGTCTGTAGTTCACATCCACCGGTGAACTCATTTCTGTCTGTAGTTCACATCCACCGGTGAACTCATTTCTGTCTGTAGTTCACATCCACCGGTGAACTCATTTCTGTCTGTAGTTCACATCCACCGGTGAACTCATTTCTGTCTGTAGTTCACATCCACCGGTGAACTCATTTCTGTCTGTAGTTCACATCCACCGGTGAACTCATTTCTGTCTGTAGTTCACATCCACCGGTGAACTCATTTCTGTCTGTAGTTCACATCCACCGGTGAACTCATTTCTGTCTGTAGTTCACATCCACCGGTGAACTCATTTCTGTCTGTAGTTCACATCCACCGGTGAACTCATTTCTGTCTGTAGTTCACATCCACCGGTGAACTCATTTCTGTCTGTAGTTCACATCCACCGGTGAACTCATTTCTGTCTGTAGTTCACATCCACCGGTGAACTCATTTCTGTCTGTAGTTCACATCCACCGGTGAACTCATTTCTGTCTGTAGTTCACATCCACCGGTGAACTCATTTCTGTCTGTAGTTCACATCCACCGGTGAACTCATTTCTGTCTGTAGTTCACATCCACCGGTGAACTCATTTCTGTCTGTAGTTCACATCCACCGGTGAACTCAGTTCTGTCTGTAGTTCACATCCACCGGTGAACTCATTTCTGTCTGTAGTTCACATCCACCGGTGAACTCATTTCTGTCTGTAGTTCACATCCACCGGTGAACAGTGCATTTCTGCCTGTATCCACCGCTGCCTTTAAAATTTACGTCTTCTGCCTGACGTCATCCACATCTTCCGCCTACCGTCACCCACATCTTCCGCCCAATTTATTTTTATCTTCCGCCTAACGTCAGCTACATCTTCCGTCTGACGTCATCTGTCCACATCTTCCGCCCAGTTTATTTTCATCTTCCGCCTGACGTCAGCTACATCTTCCGTCTGACGTCATCTGCCCACATCTTCTGCCCAGTTCACCTCCACCGGTGAACAGTAATCTTCTGCCTGTAGTTCACATCTGCCAGTGAACAGTCCACTTCTGCTTGTAATTTACATCTTCCGCCCTGGTTTATTTACATTCTCCGCCTAGTTTATTTACTTATTTTGCCTTACATCACCCGACCCTGACATTCACTGTAACATTTCTTCCGGCATGACTTCCAGTTTTGTTTTCCACATTATTAGCTTTCCCACTGCATGTCAAGTCGTCCATTTCTGTCTCCCCGTTTGCAATTCTCCCTGTCTCCCTGCAATCGTCCAGAGAAGATTTACGTCCAAATCCTTAAGTGTTCCAGTTTTCCTGCTTTCCTTTCTGTCATTCGTGCCGTAGTCTGATTTTAATCTGTTTCCTGTTTCGCTTTTAATTCCAGAAAACGTTCTCTTCCCTCTGTAAAATTTCAAGGGTTTGTTTTTAGAAGTTCAATCCGATTATCAAAAAAAAAAAAAAAAAAAAAAAATAGTCTCCGTTTTGGAATGTCTCGGAGTGATGGTTCGTCGGACCCCGATCAGGTCGGGGGGGCTGTCACATATTGTGAAATGAGATTAAGGCGCAAACTAAAGTTGCATATGAAATTAAGAGGTGAATAAAGATTAATTGCACAAGAGAATAAGAAAATAGTTTAGTTAGGCTAAGATTATCTATATGATATGCACTTCTTACATAAAAAAGTCTGACACAGTTGAATATTAATAAGAAATGTTAGAGATTTATTCATAAAATATAAAACCTAAGTTGTGTGATCAGAAGACAACAGAGGCTGTGGACGACAGAAACTGATGACAGAAGCCGTGGACGACAGAAGACAACAGAGGCTGTGGACGACAGAAGACAACAGAGGCTGTGGACGACAGAAGACAACAGAGGCTGTGGACGACAGAAACTGATGACAGAAGCCGTGGACGACAGAAACTGATGACAGAAGCCGTGGACGACAGAAACTGATGACAGAAGCCGTGGACGACAGAAACTGATGACAGAAGCCGTGGACGACAGAAGACAACAGAGGCTGTGGACGACAGAAGACAACAGAGGCTGTGGACGACAGAAGACAACAGAGGCTGTGGACGACAGAAGACAACAGAGGCTGTGGACGACAGAAGACAACAGAGGCTGTGGACGACAGAAGACAACAGAGGCTGTGGACGACAGAAACTGATGACAGAAGCCGTGGACGACAGAAACTGATGACAGAAGCCGTGGACGACAGAAACTGATGACAGAAGCCGTGGACGACAGAAGACAACAGAGGCTGTGGACGACAGAAGACAACAGAGGCTGTGGACGACAGAAGACAACAGAGGCTGTGGACGACAGAAGACAACAGAGGCTGTGGACGACAGAAGACAACAGAGGCTGTGGACGACAGAAACTGATGACAGAAGCCGTGGACGACAGAAGACAACAGAGGCTGTGGACGACAGAAGACAACAGAGGCTGTGGACGACAGAAGACAACAGAGGCTGTGGACGACAGAAACTGATGACAGAAGCCGTGGACGTTTGAAATAAAAGGGCAGAATATGTGGACGACAGAAGACAACAGAGGCTGTGGACGACAGAAGACAACAGAGGCTGTGGACGACAGAAGACAACAGAGGCTGTGGACGACAGAAGACAACAGAGGCTGTGGACGACAGAAGACAACAGAGGCTGTGGACGACAGAAGACAACAGAGGCTGTGGACGACAGAAGACAACAGAGGCTGTGGACGACAGAAGACAACAGAGGCTGTGGACGACAGAAGACAACAGAGGCTGTGGACGACAGAAGACAACAGAGGCTGTGGACGACAGAAGACAACAGAGGCTGTGGACGACAGAAACTGATGACAGAAGCCGTGGACGACAGAAGACAACAGAGGCTGTGGACGACAGAAACTGATGACAGAAGCCGTGGACGTTTGAAATAAAAGGCAAAATTTGTGGACAACAGAAGCCGTGAATGTTTGAAATAAAAGGGCAGAATATGTGGACGACAGAAACTGATGACAGAAGCCGTGGACGACAGAAGACAACAGAGGCTGTGGACGACAGAAGACAACAGAGGCTGTGGACGACAGAAACTGATGACAGAAGCCGTGGACGTTTGAAATAAAAGGGCAGAATATGTGGACGACAGAAGACAACAGAGGCTGTGGACGACAGAAACTGATGACAGAAGCCGTGGACGACAGAAACTGATGACAGAAGCCGTGGACGTTTGAAATAAAAGGGCAGAATATGTGGACGACAGAAGACAACAGAGGCTGTGGACGACAGAAGACAACAGAGGCTGTGGACGACAGAAACTGATGACAGAAGCCGTGGACGTTTGAAATAAAAGGGCAGAATATGTGGACGACAGAAGACAACAGAGGCTGTGGACGACAGAAGACAACAGAGGCTGTGGACGACAGAAGACAACAGAGGCTGTGGACGACAGAAGACAACAGAGGCTGTGGACGACAGAAGACAACAGAGGCTGTGGACGACAGAAACTGATGACAGAAGCCGTGGACGTTTGAAATAAAAGGGCAGAATATGTGGACGACAGAAGACAACAGAGGCTGTGGACGACAGAAGACAACAGAGGCTGTGGACGACAGAAGACAACAGAGGCTGTGGACGACAGAAACTGATGACAGAAGCCGTGGACGTTTGAAATAAAAGGGCAGAATATGTGGACGACAGAAGACAACAGAGGCTGTGGACGACAGAAGACAACAGAGGCTGTGGACGACAGAAGACAACAGAGGCTGTGGACGACAGAAGACAACAGAGGCTGTGGACGACAGAAGACAACAGAGGCTGTGGACGACAGAAACTGATGACAGAAGCCGTGGACGTTTGAAATAAAAGGGCAGAATATGTGGACGACAGAAGACAACAGAGGCTGTGGACGACAGAAGACAACAGAGGCTGTGGACGACAGAAGACAACAGAGGCTGTGGACGACAGAAGACAACAGAAGCCGTGGACGACAGAAGACAACAGAGGCTGTGGACGACAGAAACTGATGACAGAAGCCGTGGACGTTTGAAATAAAAGGCAAAATTTGTGGACAACAGAAGCCGTGAATGTTTGAAATAAAAGGCAAAATTTGTGGACAACAGAAGTCGTGGACGTTTGAAATAAAAGGGTAGAATCTGTGGACGACAAAAACTGATGACAGAAGCCATGGACAACAGAAGCCGTGGACGACAGAAGACAACAGAGGCTGTGGACGACAGAAACTGATGACAGAAGCTGTGGACAACAGAAGTCGTGGATGACAGAAGACAACAGAGGCTGTGGACGACGGAAACTGATGACAGAAGCCGTGGACGTTTGAAATAAAAGGGCAGAATATGTGGACGACAGAAACTTGGCCAAATACTTGAAACAATTACGCGATGGGCAAGTACTGTGGACAACTGCAGAACTGGACTACTGTTTTAAGGAACAGCGTGGATGACTATTTTCAAAGGGCAGCGTGGACGACTGTTTTAAAGAACAGCGTGGACGACTATTCACAGGACAGAATGGACAACTGTTTTACAGAAGGCATGGATGACTGTTTTACAGAAGGCGTGGACGATTGTTTAAAGAACAGTGTCGACGACTATTCACATGACAGAATGGACAACTATTTTACAGAAGGCGTGGACGACTGTTTTACAGAAGGCGTGGACGACTGTTTTAACATGAAGACATAAAAGCAGAAGGCATGAAAACAGAAGGCATAAAAGCTTCAAACCCCCAAAACCCGATTCAAAACGAAGTTTTAAAATATCAACGTAGAGTCTGTACACAGTTTTAAAATCTCAGAAGCTGTACAGAACTTGACATAAACTTCAAGAATTCACCAAACAGAAATTGTAAAAACATAAACACTTCACTCTCTCTGGTCAAAAATGTGTCTGGCTGCCGCAACCACCCCCGAAAGCTCGAGCCACCAACCACCTATTCGTCAGCCTGAGGCACAAAATCCTCATCCACGAGGTCCGTACCTACATCAGGGAGTTCAACTATGAGCCTAAAGCTCAGTAAGAACATGAAATGCAGTGACGCATATGCTATGCATGAACTTTCAAAATACACTGACATTACATTACATTTCACTTGACATGGAGGTATAAGTGGGGCTTATAGAGGAACTGACGCACATACAGGCATGTCACAACATGACATAAAAGGAGTTTGTAGTTTTGCCGGGTCCCAGGGAAGGACAAAGTACAGGGAGTCCTTGGCGAGGGCGGTTTTACAGGAGTCCCAGGGAAGGACAAGAATAGGATGTTAGCCCCCGTCCCACACTTAACCAAACATTACATTACCGATTTTATCTTTCTTAATTTCAAACCGTGTGCAGAAAAAATTTACATGACTTTCAGAGAAAACGTATGCATGAACATTTACGTTGCTTGAACATAACATAGACAGGCGATAGAATAATAAAGCAAGACATAAAATAAAACACATCTCACTTAGAACATAACCTATGACCTAACCACCCGACAACGAGAACTTAGTACCTCCGTGATGTAGGGCCTTAAGGGCCAACCTACGCACATGAACTTACCTGTTGTCCGTAAGTTGCAGCTTTGATCGTAAGTCCTCAGCGATCCACAGATCTACATCATGCACGATTGGACATTAACCTTAAAACTTCAAGAAAACTAACGTTTGACTTATCCATACTTACTAACTAGCTTAGAAGATTACCTTAGGTGGAGAAAAATGAAAAAAATAGGAAAAAGGTTGAGGTTAAAATCGCCGTTGGTCGCCTGAAAGAGAGAAACAGAGAGGAGAGGAAGAATATGGAGGTTTACGTAGAAGAGAAGATAAGAGGTAGATTTCTCAACAAGTTTTGGACATTTGGCATCCATCCATTGGCTTCCTCCCACCAACCTTAATTCTTACCTAAACTGCCCCTCCATTGGTTTTCTAACTAAATGACTTGTTTTGGTTACACTTTTTAAAATTTACTTTACTTAACTTCACTTGACATTGTATAGTGACATGTACATGCAATTCATGAAACAGTATACTTTTTGACATTTACTTTACATAACTTCACTTGACATAGTTACATTGGGGGCAATCGATCCCACCGAAGTCACATTGGGGGCAATCAATCCCACCGAAGAAACATTGGGGGCAATCAATCCCACCGAAGTCACATTAGGGGCAATCGATCCCACTGAAGTCACATTGGGGGCAATCAATCCCACCGAAGCCATATTTATTCATTACCTCACTTACATACTTCGTACATGAAAAATATTTTCAGTTAAACATGATGCATGAACCCCATATACCAATTCATAAACTTATAATCTTAATCTCCCCATAGTTCCGTCTTTAAATTCCTACATTATAGCTTTTGTATTATTTCTACTTTGTTCGGTAATCGTTTCTAAGGTCTTATAAGGATTCGGCACACTTAACAGGAATATTCGGCATGAAATTTCCCAAGTGTTACAAATATATTATATATAATATGATTATATAAGATTGTATATTATGAAATTATATTGTTATGATAATTTTTATTAAATATAGATCAATTAATTTTATCATAATGATGATTATATATATATATATATAATCTTAATTCTTTGTAATTAACAAACTCCTATTTTATTTTAATTTATTCTTTAATTTACTAAGTAAAATTTTGTATAAGTTACAATTCGTATACCTTGTATATTGAGAATGAATTAAAATAAATGATTAATAATATTAATATCGATACAATAAAATTCATTTCTATAGATTCCCTTATTTGTTTGTTCATGGATCGAATAAGCAGTTCATAGTCGTTATGAATTAATTATTCAATCAAGAACTAATGGTAGTCAATGATAAAAATGTAATTTGAGAGGTTAATGAATTATAAACTTATCTCTATTACGAATCTAAATAGAGAGTTAATACATATGTAATGACTATATCAATGAATATTAATTTGAATAAATATACTATATAGTTTTAAGAGTGTAACTTTAAGTATTTAGTGAAATTACTTTAAAGTTAATAATTTTGTTAATTGATATAAAGAATTTATATTAAAGAATGAAAATTTATTGGAGCTTAAGACTAAAAGTTCATTAGTTCTTTCGTCACCTTTTATCATTATTCACATACAGAAAAATGAATAAAGAAGATTAAATAATTAATTATGTATTAATTTTTTAATACAATCAATAATAAGTTTGTTATTTTTCACTGCATGGAATGATTGAATAATTGATTATTCAATTAATTAAGAAATTTATAAAGTTGCTTTTGAAAACTGTTTTTGAAAAGAAACTATGCCAAAATTTAAGTTAATATCATAATCATTCCTTAGTGCCTAAAATTAATCTAAGACCTTAATTAGATAATCACCATCACCAATTAAGATTAAAAAAAAATTAAACTTTAATGAAGGCAAATTTTCAAATTGGACTCAAGCAATTTCCTAACACTTGGTGTGACGACCCCCGACCCGATCGGGGTCCGAGGAGCCATCACTCCGGGACATTCAAAACGGGGATTATTTTTTTTTTAAACAAACAGACTGGACCTTTAAAAACAAACCCTTAAAACTTTACAGAGAGAGAAAACCTTCTCTAGATTTAAAAGCAAAATGGTAAAACAGTTAAACCGGACTGCAGAATGAATTACAAAAGGAAATCAGAATACTTGGAACATTTAAATAAAAGACTGGATGGACGACGGGTATGCAGAGGAAACGTGATAAAATACATGCAATAAAAATAAACAAGGAATATAGACTGAAAGGCATACTGGGAGGAAGTTACAGTGAATAACAGAATCAGGTGATATAGGGCGGAAGATGTAAATAAAACGGGGCGGAAGAAGTAGGCAGATGACGTCAGGCGGAAGATGTGGGTGGATGACGTCAGGCGGAAGATATGAATAAACTGGGTGGGAATGAACTATTCACCAATAGAAGTGAACTACAGACAGAAATGAACTGTTCACCGGTGGAAGTGAACTACAGACAGAAATGAACTGTTCACCGGTGGAAGTGAACTACAGACAGAAATGAACTGTTCACCGGTGGAAATGAACTACAGACAAAAATGAACTGTTCACCGGTGAAAGTGAACTACAGACAGAAATGAACTTTAAAGGCAACGGTGGATGTAATCGGAAGATGTGAGATGAATGACGTCAGACAGTAGATGTAAATAAACCGGAGCGATGGATGTGAATCCTAAGGTAGTAGATGTAAATAAATCGAAGCGGTAGATGTGAATCCTAAGGCAGTAAATGTAAATAAACCGAAGCAGTAGAAGTGATTTTAAAAGCAGCGGTGGATGTGATTTTTAAACGGGCAGCGGTAGAAGTGATTTTAAAAGCAGTGGTGGATGTGATCGGAAGATGTAGTCTTAAAGACAAAATTTGACAACTTTTAACAGGAAGACATACGAACAGGGAGCATAAAAACAGATGGCATAAAAGTTTCAAATTAAAAAAAAAAATGATTCAGAACATGATTTTTGGACATAACAGAAAACATGACAGGAGTTTAAGAAATCAAACTGCATGGATAACTTTAAAACCAGAGACCATCCATGCACAGACCAATAGAGAGAACTCAAGGCAGTTCCAGAATATTTCAAAATATATAAATACAACTGTCAAATACAGAGGTTTGAAACATCAATACAGATGCCATACATCGTTTTAAAATCTCAAAAGCAGTACAGAACTTGGCATGCATTTCTAGAATTCACCATAACAGAAGTTTTTAAAACATAACACAAAACTTTAAAACCTCATTCTCTCTGGTCAGGAATATGTCTAGCTACCACAACCAACCCCGAAGCTCGCACCACCAGTCTCCTATTCGTCGGTCTGAGGTACAAAGTCCTCATTCACGGGATCCGTATCTACATCAGGGAGTTCAACTATGAGCCTAAAGCTCAGTAAGAACATATAAAAATACAGTGATGCATATGCTATGCATGAACTTTCAAAATACGGCGACAGTACAGTACATTACGTTTCACTTGCAGAGGGGTATAAGTGGGGCTTATAGCAAAACAGGCGTGACAGAAGTGCACTATCAAGAACTAACAGAGATACGGTACAGAAAACCAGTCTCCGTCCCACACTTAACCAATACATTATATTTAGATTTTATCTTTCTTAGCTTCAAACCGTGTACAGAAAACATTTTGCATGAACTTTCGGGAAAATCATGTATGCATGAGAATTTACAGTGCTTGATCTTAAAACAGCAGACAACAGAAATAACACAACAGAACCTAAAGAGAAAAACAGAGGACTCGAAATATAACTCCAACTTATCTACCCGAAACCTCCAGACATAAGTAAAAACCTAGAGTCTCCGTGATGTAGGGTCTTAAGGGCCAACCTACAGGTATGAACTTACCTGATGTCTGAAAAGCAGCAAGCTTTGCTCGTGAAACCACGGTAATGCACGAACCTATGACGTGCACAAAAAGGAAAATTAACAAGCTGCAAATGCTAACTAATAACTTAGTAGAATATGCTTCAAACTCCATTCAAACCTTTAGAAAACAAACCAACGTGTTTTCATGCACAGACAGTGAGTTCTCTCCAAATTATCGTAAACCTCAAACTTCAACAAAACTCACATTTTAACTTATCCAAACTCGTTAGCTTTAGCAGATGTTTTCCTTAGGCAGAGAAACATAAGAAAACTGAGGAGATCGAAGGAGCTTTGAGGGGCATTTGTCGTCTGGAAGAGAGAAAACAGAGGGGAGTGGAAAGAAGTAGAGGAGAAATGAGGGTTTCACGTAGGAGGAAAGAGAAGAAGAACATGGCTTCTTCAACAAGTTGCCAAGTGTCAAGCAACCATAAGCTATCCCTCACCAACCTTAATTCCTTCCCAACATACCCCTCAATGCAATTCTAACTATTGGTTTTTAACTAAATTACTATTTAGTCCCACCAACCGGTTTTACGAATTACCCCCATTCAATGAATCCATCGGTAAACTCATAAAACATACATTGTATAAATATTCCCATTAATTCCGTCTAATAACACAAGGAATATTTACATGGCAAAATTGTCAGGTGTTACATTCCACCCACCTTAACAGAAATTTTGTCCCTAAAATTTGCCTAAGCAAAGTGGTCTGGATATTGGGCCCTAACATCTTATTGTCTTTCCCATGTGGCTTCCTCCACACTATGATTGCGCCACAAAACCTTCACCAATGGGACTACCTTGTTGTGCAACACCTTGAGTGAAGTATTCAATATCTGTATGGGCCTTTCTTCATATGTCAGCGTCGACATGATATCAAAGTCCACATGTTCCACGATCTGGGTTGGATCTCGTACACATTTTCTCAGCATCGAAACATGAAAAACATTGTGAACTCTATCCATTGATGCTGGCAACTGCAGTCTGTAGGCCATGCTTCCCACACGCTTCAAAATGGGAAAAGAGCCAATGAACCACGGGCTGAGCTTTCCTTTCTTACCAAATCTCAATACGCCCTTGAAAGGCGACACTTTCAAGAATACTTCATCGCCCTCAGCGAACTCTAAGTCTCTTCTTCTATGGTCCGCATAACTCTTCTATCGACTCTGAGCAATTTTTATTCGTTGTTTGATAGCTGCAATCACCTCGGACATCTGCTGTAATAACTCAAGGCCAATAAGTTTGGCTTCTCCGACTTCATCCCAACATAATGGAGATCTGCACTTCCTGCCATAAAGAGCTTCATATGGAGCCATACCGATCGTAGCCTGGTAGCTATTGTTGTAAGCGAACTCCACAAGCGTCAAATATCTACTTCAAGGAGCATGAAATTCCAGCACGCACGACCTTAACATATCCTCTAGTATCTGGATCGTTCTCTCGGATTGTCCGTCAGTCTGTGGATGAAAGGCTGTGCTGAAGTTCAACTTTGTACCCAAGGAGTTCTGCAAACTTTTTGAAAACCTGGAAGTGAATCTGGGATCCTGGTCCGAGACGATGGACACAGGAATGCCATGCAGCTTAATAATCTCATTAATATACAGCTCTGTGTACTGATCCATGGAGTACATCGTCTTCACAGGTAGAAAATGGGCCGATTTTGTCAATCTATCCACTATGACCCAAATGCTATTATGGCCCTTAGCTGTCCTTGGAAGGCCGATAATAAAATCCATCGTTATGTTCTCCCATTTCCATTCGGGGATCGGGAAAGGATGAAGTGTCCCACTTGGTCGTTGACGTTCAGCATTGACTTGTTGACATATCATGCAAGACTCCACGTATTTTGCTACTTCATTCTTCATATTTGGCCACCAGAAGTAAAGTTTCAAGTCTTGATACATCTTTGTGCTACCAGGATGCACAGAGAAAGAAGATGAGTGGGCTTCCGATATGATGTTCTTTCGTAGCTCTTCGTCTCTCGGAGCATACCACCTTTCTTTGAACTTTAGAATACCATCTCCCAAATAATTAAAATCAGAAGAGGCCTTAGGTAACTTGCTCACAATATCAGCCATCTCCTTTGAATTGGTCTTCTGGGCTTCCTTAATTTGGTCCAAGACGGTGGGTCGTAGTGTCAAGTCTGCTAGTATGGCCGATAGCCCAGAAACTATCTCCATACCGAACTTCTGTATCTCTGTCCTCAAAAGCATTGATACGGCCGACATAGCCGGTTGCATAATAGCTGGCATCCTACTCAGTGCATCGGCTACCACATTAGTTTTACCGGGGTGGTATTTAATCTCAACATCGTAATCTTTCACAAATTCTAACCACCGTCTTTGTCTCACGTTTAATTCTTTTTGGGTAAATATGTACCTCAGGCTCTTGTGATCAGAAAACACCTCACATGATTGTCCATACAAGTGGTGTCTCCATACTTTCAGCGCAAACACAACTGCCGTTAACTCGAGGTCATGTGTAGGGTAGTTTTGTTCATGGTTCTTCAATTGTCTAGATGCGTACGCCACTACTTTCCCTTCTTGCATTAATACACACCCCAAGCCGACCTTAGACGCATCACAGTATACACTGAATTTGCCATCTTCAACTGGCAATACTAACAGAGGAGCAGTGGTTAATTTCTGGTTAAGTGTCTGAAAACTCACCTCACAAGCTTCAGACCACTTGAACTTGATGTCCTTCCTCGTTAAGCTGGTCAAAGGTTTCGCTATCACAGAAAATCCTTTGATAAACTTTCTGTAATAACCAGCTAACCCGATAAAACTCCGTACCTCACTGGTATTTCTCGGTCTCGGCCATTCTTTCACTGCCAGAATCTTGGCTGGATTCACGGACACTCCTTCTGCCGACACCACATGGCCTAGGAAGTTAATCATGCTCAACCAGAATTCACACTTCGACAACTTGGCGTACAATTGGTGTTGTTTCAAAGTTGATAGCACAATTGCCAAGTGTTCCTTGTGCTCGGCCTCACTTCTAGAGTAAACCAGGATGTCGTCGATGAAGACGATTATAAATTTATCCAAGAAATCTTGGAATATCCTGTTCATCAAGTCCATAAAATGTCGCCGAGGCATTAGTCAACCCAAACGACATCACTAAAAACTCATAGTGTCTGTACCGGGTCCTGAAGGCGGTCTTTGGAACATCCTCAGGCCTGACCTTCAATTGATAATAACCGGAGCGTAAGTCAATCTTTGAGAATACCCGAGCTCCTTGCAGCTGGTCAAACAAATCATCAATCCTCGGCAACAGGTACTTATTCTTGATGGTCAACTTGTTCAGCTCCCGATAATCAATGCACATTGGTAGGGATCCATCCTTCTTCTTAATGAACAAGACGGGAGCGCCCCACGAAGAGAAACTAGGGCGCACAAAGCCCTTGTCCACCAATTCTTTTAGTTGAGCCTTCAGCTCCCTCAGCTTTATCGGCGTCATACGGTACGGATTCTTCGATACCGGTTCAGCACCAGGATATACATCAATTTCAAACTCAATCTCGTGGTCCGGTGGCAATCCTGGCAGGTCGTCTAAGAAGACCTCCGGGAAGTTTCGAACTACCGGAATATTTTGAAGTTCCACCTCACCCTGCCTTTGAACATCTACTACGTGGGCAAGAAATCCGATGCATCCTGACCTCATCAGCTGTTGAGCTTTTAAGGAAGATATAACAGGTATACGGTGTTTCTTTGGTATTGCATGATAGGAGAACTCTACCTCGTTCGGGCGCTTAAATGACACTAGCCCGGACCAGCAGTTGATAGTGGCGTAATGTCTAAACAGCCAGTCCATCCCCAAAATCACATCGTATCCTCTCATACCGATAACGATAAGATTAGCATACAACTTTTGGTCTCCTACTGACACTATATCACCCCGTACAACCTGCTCGGAGTGCATAAACTCTCCGGACGGTAGCATAATGCTGTAGGGCTGATCTGACGGCATACAACAAAACTTCTCTCTAACCACGAAGTCCATTGCCACAAACGAATGTGTGGCCCCCGTGTCACACAAGGTATAAGTAGGTGCATCACATATTGGAATTGTACCTGTAATTGTTGTGTGCTGGGCGGTATCATCATCATCCTCTAACATTGCAAAAACTCTTGGTGCGGCTTGATTTGGTCTCGTATCCGGCAATGGGCAATCCCGGACGTGATGGCCCTCTTTGCCACAACGGAAACATTGGCCAGTGATGAGTCTGCATTCGCCCCTGTGAATTTTCCGGCATCGCGGGCATGCTGAATATTGAGGAGCCCCCATTGGCCTCTTCCCCTTGTCTTGATAAATGGTGGTCTCATTGGGCCTCTTAATGCCCTTGTTCTGTTGCTGTTGAGGTTGTAAATTTTGACCTCTTTGTTGTTGTTGTTGCTGTTGAGGAACATTTCGAATAATCCCTCTGGATGAATCCCTCTGTCTCTAGAACTTCGCCTCTAAGGCCTCTAACTAATAAGCCTTGGCCACCACCTTTGTGTACGGTGCCTCATCAAAACCCCCGGTTGTAATCCCGCGTAAAAGGTCCAATTTTAGCCCTTAAATGAACTGGTGTACCTTATTCTCATCGGTGTCCACCAGATGTGGTGCATAGCGGAATAAGGATTCGAACTTCTGAACATATTCGGCCACTGATCCATACTGTCATAGCAAAGAGAACTCTATCATCTTTTCTTTCTTCGCACTTCTGTCAAAATACTTCTCATAGAATATTTGTTTGAATCCTTCCCAGCTTAACGCCACTGTTGTTGCCTGGACAGTGTCCCACCAAAATCCTGCATTCTTGGTGAGCTGATACGTGGCACATAGAACCTTCTTATTTTCTTCCACCTCTGCGCATCTAAACATTCTCTCTATCTTCCGGACTCATTCCTCAGCGTGAGTTGGGTCGGTAGATAGTCCATCAAATGTAGGCGGCTGGAGTCGCCTGAATCTATCCCCACTGGTGTCACGTGGAGCATTTGCATGGTTGTTATTATTATTATCGTTGTCTTCTCTGGCCATCATACGTTCTACCATGCGGGACTGTACCCCCACTAGCTCAGTTAATCGGTCTATGGCCCTAGCACTATCGCTTGCTTCATCCTGGTGTCCTCTCACCATTTCAAAGAAACCCTATAAACGAAATAACTAAATTTAATAAACAGAAACTTTTACGCGAACTGAAACACTTACAGTTGGTGGAGCGATCTCACATGGCGGGTTGTGTAGTCAGACATTTCTCCAGAACCGCTTTTAAAACTTGGCGGCTCTGATACCATAACTGTGACGACCCCCGACTCAATCGGCGTCCGAGGAGCCATCACTCCGGGACATTCAAAACGGGGATTATTTTTTTTTGTAAACAAACAGACTGCACCTTTAAAAACAAACCCTTAAAACTTTACAGAGAGAGAAAACCTTCTTTGGATTTAAAAGCAAAACGGTAAAACAGTTAAACTGGACTGCAGAATGAATTACAGAAAGAAATCAGAATACTTGGAACATTTAAATAAAAGACTGGATGGACGACGGACATGCAGAGGACACGTGATAAAATACATGCAGTGAAAATAAACGAGGAATATAGACTGAAAGACATACTGGGAGAAAGTTACAGTGAATAACAGAATCAGGTGATATAGGGCGGAAGATGTAAATAAAACGGGGCAGAAGAAGTAGGCAGATGACGTCAGGCGGAAGATGTGGGTGGATGACGTTAGGCGGAAGATGTGAATAAACTGGGCAGGAATGAACTATTCACCAGTAGAAGTGAACTACAGACATAAATGAACTGTTCACCGGTGGAAATGAACTACAGACAGAAATGAACTGTTCACCGGTGGAAGTGAACTACAGACATAAATGAACTTTAAAGGCAGCGGTGGATGTAATCGGAAGATGTGAGATGAATGACGATAGGAGGTAGATGTAAATAAACCGGAGCGGTGGATATGAATCCTAAGGCAGTAGATGTAAATAAACCGAAGTGGTAGATGTGAATCCTAATGCAGTAGATGTAAATAAACCGAAGAAGTAGAAGTGATTTTAAAAGCAGCGGTGGATGTGATTTTTAAACGACCAATGGTAGAAGTGATTTTAAAAGCAGCGGTGGATGTGATTTTTAAACGGGCAGCGGTAGAAGTGATTTTTAAAGAGCGGTGGATGTGATCGGAAGATGTAGTTTTACAGACAAAATTTGACACCTTTTAACAGGAAGACATACGAACAGGGAGCATAAAAACAGATGGCATAAAAGATTCAAATTCAAAAAAATGATTCAGAACATGATTTTCGGACGTAACAGAAAATATCACAGGAGTTTAAGAAATTAAACTGCATTGATAACTCTAAAACAAGAGACCATCCATGCACAGACCAATAGAGAGAACTCAAGGTAGTTCCAGTATATTTAAAAATATATAAATACAACTGTCAAATACAGAGGTTTTAAACATCAATACAGATGCCATACATCGTTTTAAAATCTCAAAAGCAGTACAGAACTTGGCATGCATTTCCAGAATTCACCACACATATGTTTTTAAAACATAACACAAAACTTTAAAACCTCATTCTCTCTGGTCAGGAATATGTCTAGCTACCACAACCAACCCCGAAGCTCGCACCACCAGCCTTCTATTTGTCGGTCTGAGGTACAAAGTCCTCATCCACGGGATCCGTACCTACATCAGGGAGTTCAACTATGAGCCTAAAGCTCAGTAAGAACATATAAAAATGTAGTGATGCATATGCTATGCATGAACTTTCAGAATACGGCGACAGTACAGTACATTACGTTTCACTTGCAGAGGGGTATAAGTGGGGCTTATAGCAAAACAGGCGTGACAGAAGTGCACTATCAAGAACTAACAGAGATACGGTACAGAAAACCAGTCTCCGTCCCACACTTAACCAATACATTACATTCAGATTTTATCTTTCTTAGCTTTAAACTGTGTACAGAAAACATTTTGCATTAACTTTCGGGAAAATCGTGTATGCATGAGCATTTACAATGCTTGATTTTAAAACAGCAGACAACAGAAATAGCACAATAGAACCTAAAGAGAAAAACAGAGGACTCAAAATATAACTCCAACTTATCTATCCGAAACCTCCCGACATAAGTAAAAACCTAGAGTCTCCGTGATGTAGGGCCTTAAGGGCCAACCTACGAGTATGAACTTACCTGATGTCCAAAAAGCAGCAAGCTTTGCTCGTGAAAACCACGGTAATGCACGAACCTATGACGTGCACGAAAAGGGAAATTAACAAGCTGCAAATACTAAATAATAACTTAGTAGAATATGCTTCAAACTCTATTCAAACCTTTAGAAACACAAACCAACGTGTTTTCATGCACAGACAGTGAGTTCTCTCCAAATTATCGTAAACCTCAAACTTCAACAAAACTCACATTTTAACTTATCCAAACTCGTTAGCTTTAGCAAATGTTTACCTTAGGCAGAGAAACAGAAGAAAACTGAGGAGATCAAAGGAGCTTCGAGGGGCGTTTGTCGTCTGGAAGAGAGAAAACAGAGGGGAGTGGAAAGAAGCAGAGGAGAAATGAGGGTTTCACGTAGGAGGAAAGAGAAGAAGAACATGGCTTCTTCAACAAGTTGCCAAGTGTCAAGCAACCATAGGCTATCCCTCACGAACCTTAATTCCTTCCTAACATACCCCTCAATGCATTTCTAACTATTAGTTTTTAACTAAATTACTATTTAGTCCCACCAACCGGTTTTACGAATTACCCCCATTCAATGAATCCATCGGTAAACTCATAAAACATACATTGTATAAATATTCCTATTAATTCCGTCTAATAACACAAGGAATATTTACATGGCAAAATTACCGGGTATTACACTTGGCCATGACTAATAGAAGTGGATTTGCACGAGATACACCACACCAACAAGAAACCAACCGTAATAGGGACACTCCCCACCACACCACACCAACAAGTTTGTTTTATATTGAATATATCAATTATTGTTACGAAATCAAAATTCAACTTAAATGGGACATAGATTTGGTAACTTTTTTTTTTTAAATTTTATGATAACCGCTACGAAATGAAATTTGAATTTTATATGGAAGATAAAATTGTGTAACTGTTGTTCTCAAAAAGTTATGATAACTGTTACGTTTAATTTCATCTTTAAAATTAGAAATTACAACTTCATTATATAATAAAATTGAAAAACTCTGAGGTTGAAAAATCAACCTTGGAGAGCAAATCCGTGAGACTTCCGTGTTGATTTTAGAGAACGACTCTCTAAATTCAAATAAATCGTCTCATGTGTAGAAAATACAATATATTCTATTTTGAGTGTGATCTTGCTACATTCATCAACCCACACGTACTGATTCAAGGTAATGAGGATTGATGGAGAAAATTGAAGGTTTTAAAGATAAAGAAGATCATTATCAAATCTCCCTATTCTTGAACTTGTGTGAAGCTAAGTACAAAGGTATTTTTATTAATTCTTTAGATTATATCTAAAATAAAAATAAGATTTTTAATACTTATAATTATTAATATATAACAGCAATACATTTATGCTCATGATTAATTATTTTTTATGATACATAGTTTCGCATGTTATCGGTTTGATGAACACCAGTAATTTTGTTATGTGAGGGAACCTAAAAACCAACAGATCAATGTTGAAAAATAGAGCGATGGTTGTGAGGACTACTTATGTAGGTTTTTAGTACATGATTAGATATGATTTTGATTTTTTTTAATTATGATTTTTACTATACTTTATAAAATTTTATTTTTTCTAAATTTTCATGAACAGGTCACGAGATGAAGATTAATTGATCAACCCTGCACAACATAGGCCCACTAACATTTTGGGTTTGATCATTTTCTTGTAATTTAGTTTAGAATGTCCTACATCTGTAAAATAAATTCTGAATAATTGCGATCCAAAGTGGACAACTTTTATATATATATATACACAGTTGGCAACCGAGTAAAAAATGCAAGTGAAAAGTCAAAGTTTGAGATGTAATGATTGGATTCTATGGATAGTTTCCCTTCACGTTCTTTGAATATTTATGAAGCTATTTGCTTAGTTGACAACATGGCAGTTAATGTTATTTATTTAATTATTATTTTCTTAAAAAGACCTTCACAGTTCACATAACGTTTGTCTCCATCGTTATTTTAATAAATAACAAGTGTATTGTTTTTAATCGTAGTCTTTGGTACATCCGATTTGGCTTGTAGATAGAGGACCGTTAGGTCAGAACAAGTAGTTATCAAACTTTCCTTTTCATTAACTATCACTTCTCATACAAGTGAATGGATCAAACAAGATGGCCTACTTGATTAAAACGTGACATACTGTAATACAATAATATGCTATGTGAAATTACAGCGTGTTATTATTTTTCTACTACAACAATGATAGGTGTGCACAGTGATGCTACAAATTGCATTATCCACTTTTATTGGGTTTGGTCAATGTCAAGTTTCCAAATAATAAAAAGGCAGATTCGTCAGAAATTGGGATTGAGCTACTATGGAATCCATAAAATGAATCATGAACATGAATTGAAAAGAACTAATCCTAAGCACACAAACAGTATCCCATGAACCAATCACAAAATTCACTATCGAACTGATCAGACGGTCTCATGATTATCGCCATCATCTCCGGTCTCTCCGCTCAACTCCTCAAGAGACTTCCCCTTTGGCTCCGGCACCAGCAAGGTCAAAATGGCACCCAAAACGTTAATACAACCTAGAGCAAACAGAGAATTTCTAACTCCAATACCAGCTGGATAGCCTGGATCTGTCTTTGTTGGGTCTTGATTCTGAGCTGCGTACAAGAACCCGAATGCACCGATAATTGCGCCGGCTTTTCCGGCAGCGGCAGAGATTCCATGGCAAGTTGACCTCAGCCTTGCCGGGAAAATCTCTGCCGGGACGATGAAGGTGGTGGCGTTGGGTCCGAAGTTGGCGAAGAAGAAGGTGAGACCGTACATGATGAGGAATCCTATTCTGTTGGGCCTTAAGGTCCAGTGATGGTAAGGAATTGCCAGAGCAAACATGAAAACAGTCATCATTATAAAACCCATCATTTGGATGGCGAATCTTCCGACGTAATCGATGAAAGCCACGGTAAACCAATACCCAGGTACAGTTCCACAAAGGGCTATGAAAGTTTGAGCTCTGGCGATTTTGAAACACTCCTCAAGGGCACTCATGGTTTTAGCCTGCGGAATCCATCCGATGGCGCTGAAAATATCCTTCTGGAAAAGATTCTGGCTGTAAAAGGCAATGTCCAACAGAAACCAAGTTGACGTCGTCCCTAACAGGTGAAGCCCATGTCGTCTGGCAAACTGTCTAGAGAACAAACCGAAATTGTTCTTCGGCTTTTGAACTATTTTTTCTAATGCAATTTCTTCTGCTTCAATTTGAACCTGTAGAACCTTAGACATGTCTGCCGCAGCTTGGTTCGCGTTCTTAGCCACGAGAGCCGTGTACCTCGCAGTTTCGGGCATTTTCATGCGCCAGTAGTAAGTGAGAACCGCCGGTATAGCGCCGAACATGAGAACAATGCGCCAGACGTAGTCAGCTTGACTCACGGTCGAGCCCACTGGATCTACCTGGTAAGGAGGAGCTGGGTAATGGTTGTTAAACGCAGAAGCTACGATCAAAGACACAATTCCACCACCCAAAATCCCGAATCCTTGCATGGCGAAGACAGCGGCTATGAAAGCTCCTCGAGTCTTCTTATTAGCATACTCCGACATAATAGTTGCGGAAAGCGGGTAGTCACCGCCGATGCCGAAGCCCAGCCAAAACCGGAAGAAACAAAGCGTCGTTATTACACTCTTTTGGTGGTTGCTGAACGAGAGGCCGGAACCAATGGAGCATATGACCATGAGAATCAATGTTATACCATACACCTTTTTGCGACCGAGCTTGTCGCCGAGCCACCCAAAGAAGAGCTGGCCGGATAGAGTGCCACACAGAGCGACGCCATTTACGGCGGCTGCAACGTTAGGAGGTAAAGACCCGGGTCTGTCTGAGCCTGGCGAATAGTAGTATATCCGGCCGAGCAACTTGGAGACTATGGAAATGCAAAACAGATCGTAGGCATCCGTGAAGAATCCCATTCCAGCTATAATAATTGCAGTGAAATGGTACCATTGGGTCTTTGCTACGTCGAGCGCGTTAAGCACTCTTAGATTTTCCGGCATTGTTATATATATGTAGCTCTAGTAACAACTTAAGTGCCTTCCTCGTCCGACCGTAGAACTTACTCCTGCATAGACACAACAAGAGTGAATCCCCTCATCAACAACTCATGATAAATTGCGTTTAGAGAGAGAGAGAGAGAGAGAGAGAGAGAACCTGCTTCGCCTTGGGGAAGAGACTGCGTTGAATCGATGGTGGGAAGCAGCAACGAGCATGCGGGTATATAAATGCTATTCAGGCTAAGCATCTAAATGGGATATGCTATATACCCTTATTAATTCAATAAATGTCAACGCTTTCACAAAGTCAACTTCTTCTGTTGACGCAACCATATTCTGAGTATTATTCATAAAAAATAATATTGTTTTTGAAATTATTAGAAATTATTAGAAATTATTTACGTTCAATTGTATCATCAACATAGCATAAGCAAATAGACATTCATCCAATCATAATAATATATGTAATTGGGTTAAAACCAATTTGAATACCAAAAACCTTAAAATATCTAAAATGTAACAAATCAAACTTTAACAGAATCGATCACTCTTATTCTTAATTTACGCCGAGATCGGAGGGCTAATCTAAATTGAACGGCCACCCCGATGTGTCCAATGCTTACGTGACACTGGACATTTTGGATTTGAGGGTTGATGTGGGGGTGGAAACCCCCTGTTCAACGTGCACCACACGTGATTCGAGGTCAGAGGATACCGCCCCGAATTGGCCCTTCATTCCTTGCCTCTCCCTCTTCAAGGTTCTCGGGGAGGTCAGCGCTCCGGATCGGCCTCCCGTTGTTGACCCTTAATTTCTGGTAAGATTGACAACGGGGGGTCGTCGCCCTGAAACGCACCCCCCCCCCCCCCCCAATTATTTTGTCTGAGAATGGGGGGCCATTCTCAGGAATAAGGGGCCGATCTCCAATACTATATATGGAAACACCTCCTGTTCTCACCCCCTACTAGCAAAAAAAACCCTCAAACATCTACTCTTTCTTGCTCTGACGAATTTTCTTTATATTAGTGATGTTGATGAATTCTGATTTGAGTAGATCGGTTGATTTAGACGAGACAGCAACTTGTAATGCCAATATGGACTAGTATTCGTACTCCACACCCATAAATGGTGATCTTTGAGCATTCAATCACCTTGAAGGTAATGAAGACATAGATGTGCAATCGATGTTGAAAACTCTAGACGATGAGCTTCGAATATCAGTCGACTTGAAGGATGATGAAGTGGAAAGCATACCGGTAAGGGAAGAAATTTCGATGAGATTTTATATAGAAAAAAAATATAGTTCTTTAAAACCAATTAGAGAATAAATAGTAGAATATGCTTTGAATAATGGTTATGAGATAAAATTCATTAAAAGTGAATCTCGACGACTGACTGCAATGTGTGAAAACGGATGTGATTAGCGACTGCACAGTTCGAAGATGCAAAATAAGTATACGTTTCAAATAAAAAGTTTCAACAATTATCACAACTGTTCAAGAAAAATTGAGAATCGTCATGCTACTACAAAATGAGTGGAAAATCATTATTTCGATAGGTTCAAAAGTCAACATACTTGGAAAATTTCATCAATTATCGAGACAGTGAGGAATGATTTGAATCTCAACATTATACCAAGTCTTGCCAGAAGAGCAAGAAGCGAAACTCGAAAACTTAATGAAGGGAAGGACAACGAACAATACAAGCTATTGTGGTCGTACACATAAGAAATTCGTAGATCAAATTCGGATAGCACATTGGCCCTACAGACTTACTTGGTTGGCTCTGTTGATAATGAATTATGTGTATTTGAAAGAATGTATATGTGTATGGCTGCTTGCAATACATGTTTGCTGCAGTGTGGTATACCTATTATATGTTTAGATGGTTGTTATCTAAAGGGCTCCTGTCCCGATCAATTATTGACAACCGTTAGCATTGATGATAACGATTAAATTATCTCGTTGATGTTGCCAATGTAGAATCAAAGTGTATAGACTCATAGACGTAATTTTTGAAATTATTAAAAGAAGAACTAAATACTCAATAGAGATATAGATGAACATTTATTTCGGATCGACAAAAGGTAGAATGCATTTTTGATTGTTCTTCAAATATTGGGGTGTTATGGTAGTTATATTATTTTATGTTGACTCTATTGTTCTTTCAAATATCAGGGGTTGTTGCCTACTATGCATGAAGGATTACCGTCAGCGAAACATCACTATTGCCTTTGACATATGTACATAAATTTTAAAAACCAATTTCGGGTAGAGTATATAGAGATGCAATGTGGAATGTGGCGAGGGTAACCACAACTTTTCATTTCGAGAGAGAAATGAGGAATTTACATCAGATTAACCCAGATGCCCACGTTTATCTTCGAGATACAAACCCTAGATATTAGGTTAGTCATGCATTTTCTTCTATTTCCAAGTGTAAACTGAGATTAAACCATTTATGTGAGTCATTCAATGCAGTTCTATTACCTATCAGGGACAAATTGATTCTGACCATGTTCGAGATGATTCGAAAGTGTTTAATGACTAGAATTATCTAAAAATATAAGAAGTTGGTATCGTCAACAGACCTCTTGTGTCCCAAGATAAAAAAAAAAGCTTATAAAGCTAAAACATGCAGCTCGAAATTAGAGTGTTATGTTTGCAGGAGCTGCACGATTTGAGGTCAGCAACAACAACGAACAATATGTTGTTGACATGAATGTATGTGCAATTATTATAGATAGGAGCTTACTGGAATTCCGTGTGTCCATTCTATTCCCTGCATTCATTTCATGAGACTATCACAGGAAAGTTACATTCATCAATACTATCACCGGGGAACTTATCTACATATGTACTCAAACTTCATTAATCCCCTTAGCGGCGAACACATGTAGCCGCCCATACAAAATATGAAATAAATCCTTCCACCCATAAGAAAATGCCAACCTGATAGGCGAAAGAAGAAAAGAGTGCGAGATATTGATGAACCGCCAAGTTCAACAATTACTAGGAAGAACTCAACGATGTCGTGTAGTATATGTCGGCGTCAGGGGCATAGTAGTCGCATTTATCCTAATAGAAGATCCACTTCAGGCGCTACTTCTGCTTTTGCTTTGCAAGAAACATTTATGAGTTTTCACACATTAGACAGGACGCACGGTAGAGGCAGGAATGTATGACTATTCAAGCTGTAATTTATGTATTTATTATACTGTGTAATATGTGTATTTATTATAATATATAATTTAGTGAGATAAAATTGTAAAAATAGGCAGAGTCTCCTTTATTTTATGAATCCCCATAGCTAGCTTCAAACAATTCCTTCATATTCAAATCAAAATTTTATAACCAACAGTCAATTCCAGATAATTAAGTACTTCTCAAGTACAGTGATAAAGTACAACCATACATCACATAACATAAACTAAAGTACAATCATAATACTCATAGCATAAACTAAAGTACAAACATAAAGTAAAGTACATAAAATGAAATACAAAACATAAGCTAAACTACATTGGGATATCGTCGTCGTCTCACTCCACCCAATCCATGAGAAATTTCTTTAGCTTTCTGTGAGACTCAACTAGCTCTCTCTGCGTCATGATGAGCTCCTCGACTCTTCCTACGAGGAAATCCAGTCTCTGCTCTATCTTGTCTCATCTACTAGCCATCTGGGGGGACAATAGCTGAGCTGAGACGTCCTCCATAGAAATATCTGCAGAGGTGGAGGCCTCTTGATCTCCCTTGAATACCCTAGTCCAATTGACTTCAACTAGACCCATCTGAATCAAGTGAAGCCTATGAAATACATTACTAGATCTCTGTGCTCTCTAGTGGGTAGCTGAATCTAAGCTCGCTCGACGATCTTCTATATCAACGTGTCGTACGGCAGATTCTTGTTGCATGTCTGATCAATCTCATGCATGTGACCTAAAATCACGAAGCTAGGGTCGCACATCTCCCTGTTGTATAGCTTCTTCATCACATAAAGATCCATGCAGCTCACGAGATCTCTATTTCCATCCCGTGGTAGAATGATGTGGGTTATCAGATTGTGAATAACCCGAGTCGTGATGTTCAAATATTTGGATTTTGGCTTCACAAACCCAGTGATGTTGGAATTGCGATGAATTTCTCTAAGAAACTCTAGTCCCTCGGTCGATCTAAAAAAATCGCAATATCGGGAAGTATGGTAGTATCTCTCTACATCATTCCCTTCTCCGGCAAACCCGAGCAATTCATTAATTGACTCTGGAGATATAACAATCTTTGTACCAAGGATGTACGTCTTCAAACATCCTACCCTCCCGGTAGAGGTCAAGTTTGCATAAAACAAGCAAACAATTCGGTCACAGTTATCACCCTTCAATCTGTACACCTCGTATAGGGCGATTCTGTCGAACATCTCTTTGATCTCCAACTCCCAACCTCTAAAATTGACTGTCTTTGAAAGAATAACCGAGCGGTTTGACATATCCTGCTCAAACTGCTATTGACACATCTGATTTCGAAATTCAATCAAAACATACCCAGTTGGTAGTCGTTGCACTTGAGCATGAGCATCTTGTGACGACGGTGCCTGGTTTGTCAGACTCCTTTGAGATGGTCCTCCTTTTTAAGAATGGATGGCCGATCTAGGGTGTTGGTTTCCGAGAATCTTGAAAATGGAGAGGTAGGGAACGAGAGGTTGATCAAGGGCGGTGTTCCCCTGGTCTAGAATAACGTGCGGTGAACATTGAACAGCAGGTCTCCATCCCCCACACGACCCTCCGACCCAATATGTCTAGTGCCATGTAAGCACTTGATAGATCGGTAGGCCGTTGAATTTAGATCGGCCCCTCGATCACGGAGTAAATTGTGACCAACCCCCGTCAGAATTTGACTTGTTAAATTTTAGACAGTTTAAAGTTTTAATTGTTAAAATTTTTAGTTTAAGAGTTATTTCAAATTAAACCTATACTTTGAAGTTAAAATTGATTTGAAGTTAAAATTGATTTTAAACTTATATAAATACATCTATGTCAACGTGGATCCCACAGAAGTCGGCTTCCTAATATTAAAATTATTGATTGTCAACGATGAGGCTGTTATTGAGTTCATAATTCAATTGCGTTGGCAAGAAGATCTTAATTCCATCCTTTTTTTCTATCATTATTAATTTTTATAATATGAATCTCAACTTCTTTTTTTCCCTTACGTTCTCCTCTGGCTTTGCTTTATTATTATTAATGAGAAGTTGTTCCTACTGCAGCAGCCATGATGATTTTTTAAATTAGTCTTACCTTAGAAAGGCATGATCTCGGTCAATTAAATCGACTTGGGAACAAAACATCTAAGAAAAGAGCAATACGTCACTCAAAAATTGTCGACCGTGAGAACATACGAATAACTTCACACGATGAAAATATGGAGAAGATGGCCAATTGCAATTTGATCACCTAAGTTCATGACATAAGCAAAATCTCAATTATAGAGATAACACCAATTTGAATTTTGTTTATACTTGAGCTTCAAAATAAAGTCAACTCTTTAGCATGATATCATTGACATTGATTGTTTGGTCAACTTGTAGATGGTAAATACACAGCGAGGGCTGCCAGTCAATTTTTCATTAATATTTCTTTGTAACTATCGGATAAGTATCGAGAATTGTAAGTTGAGATGGTAACAGACTATACTTTGTAAGTTGAGATGGTAACAGACTATACTTTGGTAAGGATGTCACGAAAGTGAAATAAAATCTTTCATGCTCTCAAAGTTTCATACAAACAAAAGAAAATGAGTGTAGGTGGCACGAACTTTAGAATCGCGGAATCAACCAATTCATGTTGGATTTGATTGTCTGACTATGAATAAATTAAATGGCTCGCAGCAGAAAGCTTACAAACCAAATAACACGTTAGAGGAGTCAAGATATTAAACTATTAGGCTTGACAGTTAGCACATTGTTTCAACAATAATATCATAATAGCACAATTATTAATGTATAAAGTAAATGGTCTGTGCGAAAATGTAAATATAATGATAGAGTTATACTCAAATCTCAAGTAAAAAGAAGACTTAAATAAAACGTACTAGTGTCCCGCTACAAAAATCACTCAAATAAAATAGAGAACAAAGCAATAAAGACTTGCTCACTTCTACTTCAAACACTCCACGTCACTTTATCTAAGATCTGAAAATAGATATTAATTTGGAGTGAGTTGATTATACTCAAATAAAGATTTCAAGTATTATATCTAATGTTCTAAAATAGTTTGTGCATACAAATAGTAAAATCAATATCAAAATTAGGTTTCACGAATTACAATAGAACCACAATTTAACATAGTTCACTAGACTATGATAAATATTAAAATAATGTCACCATTAACATAATATGTCACAACTAAAATGAGATCTAGGGCAGAACATGAAACAACTCGGCTCATAAGAGACTGACTCATCCAACCCCTGATGGTAGTTAATCAAAGTTGTAGCGGAAGACATTAAATAAAAATAATAATAACAAGGACCCAAAAGCATTGAGCTGACGCAAAGCTCCAACAGTGACAACCATATAGTATAAAGTTCAAATAAATTGTGAGAAAAAAATGCTATAATACATAAATCTAGTTAAAGGAAATAAACTAAAATATATATGAGTCTAAATCTCACCAAGAAAATACTCAAATAACAAAAATAAGCTAATATTAGTTGTCGAGCTCAATCTGCATCGATTGCTGGTACTCTCCATGACTAGAAGATGTCGTTAAGATGAGTCAATTAAACTCAAAAGAGATAATAAGGGTTATATAAAGAGTGTTATTATAATGAGTGAGTATGTCATAATAAAACCACATGATAAAAATTGAGAAAAAAAACATCAGTGAGGTAAGTGCAAGAAATAATCTACTATATTGTGATATGTAAACCAAATAGACCATTATCGTAAAATAATAAGTTTTAGTGAAAATAACATCATTTATGGACTTTGAGTACACTATGTCCAAAAGACGATACTCGATGATTGTAATAAAATAACAACCCTAATCAGATTTAAGGTTTCGTACTCAGAGAGACGACTCAGTCAGTTGTCTCTCTGTTTAACATAACGCAAAAATCAGACTCAGTGCACGCGACCGAACTAATTAGTAGTTCAAAGTAAATGTTCATTCGGAAATGGAATGTAGCAATGAAATTCATTTATAAAATGAAAAATGACATGTTATAGTATACCATCTGCCACTTCAAAATAAAAAGTTCAGCTATTTTTTAAACTAATTAATTATTTTATTAAATTAATATTTCGTGGGTGGTTACAGGAATAATTTTTGAAAAGAAACCAAATGGATATCTTATCTCATCATTAGCTTCATTCTTTGACTTTGAGAAAGAAGCTACCCGTAAGGAGGGGGAGACGCGGCTTATCTCATCATTAGCTTCATTCCTATAGAAGTAATCTTCATTTTAAGGTTTCGTGCATATATTGGGTAGGTATAATCTTTATCTCTTCCTTCTAGTTTTGAAGAACTTAGATCTGAAAAATTTGGAAAAAACTTGTTACAGATGAATCAAGTTAAATTTCAATCGGAAGTTTGAGCTAGAGACACTGGAATTGGAGGTCAACCAAGGTATGTAGAACCCGATTTTTGGTGTTTTGATGCAACAATTGGGTATTTAGATTCGAGTCATGAATTATATAGAAAAAAATCATGTTTTAATGTTATTCTATGACATATTGGTAATCAGGTGTAGATCGAAAAACATGAAAAATTTGATGACAAATTGATGAAAATCCAAGCACAAATTGATGAAAATTCAAGCACGATGTCGGAGAAGAAGATGCCAAGATGTGGCTAAGTCGTATGTCTGAGTCGGAGCAGTTTTCGACTCAATTGTTTTTAAGTCGTTTCTAACCTTAAATGTGAGATTTAAAGTCCAGAAATTCAATCTTGATGTTAATAGTATTATGATTAGGTATCAAAACCTGAATTATATATTTGAGACTTTTTAGATTCTTGGCCTTTAGACAATGGTAGATCCAAATTAAGGTAGATGTTTATTTTTATGTCCAAAAATTGTTTTCATAACTTTTATTTGGAGAACTCTTTATTTTTATATATAATGACATGTTCTGTTTTAAAGACATATGTTTTTATACTATACCTGTGTTTTTCACTGGGCAAAATTTTATTTGACTACACATTTATTTTTATTAGTTAGTTGGTCGTATGAACTAAGTTTAGTCAACCCAAAGGAAGATTTTGTTTACGTTACGCACATTCAACCATTATAGGATGTGTTTGTTTGTTGTTATCTAAGGTAATGAGAAAATTGTATGTGTCATATCTAAAATAGCCTGCCATGTCGAGGCAAGAGGGCCAAGTGTAAGGCTTCAATCTATACCAGTGGAGGTGTAAAATCCCACATCGCTTAAGAAAGTAGAAAATACACAGTTTATAAGTAAAGTTTCATTATTACCTAGTACAATACATTTTGGGTTAATTTCAAGAACAAATTCGTGCGGGTTTCGGCCTAAAGTAGACAATATTATAGTGGGAGCACTTGGGGAAGTTACAGTATCCACGAACACAAAATCCTAAACCCAATTAGGTTCATTTGTGGCCTTTGTGAGCGCTGAATATTGTTGTTGTTAATCTATATATTTCTAGCATGGTGTAACCCGAGTCCGTGAATTGCTCAATTTTCTCTGAGTTTTATATATTTTCAGTGGAAGCCTATTTTAAATAAGTTCCACACCATAGTGAAGTGTTTTGAACTTTTTCTCATTGATTTTTTTAACTCAGTTTTTATAAAAATATTTTATATTAGCATGCTCACTCATTTTACTTATCTTTAAAGCAAAAAATAAAATCTAATTCCTACTGAGTTTGATTGACTCACCCCAAACGAATCTCTATTTTAAAGTTGTAGTCAAGGAGATCATACTGTTAGCGCAAAAGTAGGCTCGTCGTTATAGTATCTTAGTAATTTTATTTCCTTTTGAGAGTTCTGTTTTTAGTGAGGATAAGATACTGTTAAATACAAAATTTTTATCAAACTTTTCATTTAATGTCAATTTTTTTGCACAATTATTGGATTTTTATTTTTGCACTATCTATATCCCAGTTTTGTTGGGAAGTGCCTTTACTATAATTTAAGACTTTCACAAATACCTAATTAACTATCGTTAAGGATTGGAAAATTATATTTTTTTTGGGTAGGTTGTTTCTCTTTTTGTCTCGGGTCTTTTGCATGAAATTTTTTGGGTATTAAAATCAAATTGTCATCTTGAAAAGTGATAAGAATAAGATAGATATTGTAGTAATAAACAAGAGCCTTGTTGTTATTGTGCTTGATGACGTGATCTAACTTGTATCTTAAATGTTTCAGATTTTTTAAAATGCCTCTGAGAAGATCACTCAGAAACCGTACTCTTACAGCACCTACCATGCAAATAGCTGAGTTACAGCCAACTGATCTTCTTGTAGTCTTGAGAAGTTTTCCTAGAGATAGCGGCATTCAGGATCCAGAGAATCGCCACATAAATTTCTGAAGAGTGCTTGGACGTATGAACCTGCTACTGTTTGTGGGTGGAGATGACCCTCAGATTGCTAAAAATTGGTTGTGGCGATTCATAAAAATTTAACTACTATTGGAGTTCTGATAGAGTATGTCAGGGCCCGATTTCCCTCCGAACTGGATCCCAACAAATCAGGATTCCCGATGTGGGAAATTCAAACCACTACAACAATAACGACCTGGTCAATTAACCGATGTTCCTTAGGTGGGAACCATCACACACAATATACCTGGCATCCTGAATTAGGATATCATCATCAGTTCACTCAAACCAAAAGATATATATTTCATAAATTGAAATATCCACATTATCATTCTCATCCATCTTTACATCAGAATACTCATACGGAAGCTAAACAAAATAAATACATAAAGCAGTCATGACATGTGATTTTATAACCCAAAAGTCTTATGCCTCTTTGTATATTGTACCTTGCCTTTGTTTCTCCGTACAGATAAACGTCATCGCTATCTGAAAAATATGAATATCCACGAAATGAGCTATTGGCCCAGCAAATAAATCTAACGACTAAAATAGTTAGTCCAAACCCTATCCACACTATCCGGGCCCATACACCATCATCCACCTAACATTTGATTATTTTAAAATCAACTTAAATTAAATATGTTTTTGATTTGAAATCGATGCCATTTATATAAAAATGCATGTAAGTTCGTAATTCGAACCATTTAAAATCCAACATCCACGTTTTAAAATTGTTTTTAGCAAATAGATAAATCGAATGCATTTAAATAAATATGTATGATTCAAAACCATCCAACCACAGTTTAAAAACCATTCTCGGCAATTAAATAAATCCGATGCAATTAAAATAATGATGCAAGATTTAAAACCATTTTTTCTTCTATCACATTTCCAAAACAATAGTTTTTAACATTCAAATTGATACGTCAAAAATTGCAATCTACTCTAATTGACTCATATGATCATCACACACCTACACGTTCCCGGGCTTTCACCGGTAGGGCTGTAGGACTCACATCTTGCTTCCCCGCACAGTTGAAGAACTTTCAACCCAAGGAGGATATACAATTAATCTCTCAGTATTTTTATAGTCATACTATCACACACAAAGAGGCGAGACCAGCTCAGTGGGTTCTTGTGTTACCACCGCTTTCCTTCTCCCTCATTCTTAAATGCATGCTTTAAAAATATTTATAAAGAACTGTTATGCATGTACAAAACACGCACTCACCCATGAATTTGATATTTAAAATTCAATATGCTCAATTCAATGTAATTGACATTTAAAATCAATGCTCAATTCAACGTAAATAAACGTTTTCAAAATTCTTTCATTTCAATATTTCTTTAAAAATCAGACATATGCCATTCGTTGTTCAATTTTTTGTAAAAACAACATTCAATTCATTTACTCGTTAAAAACAACATCAATTTAGACACTTCAACATATCCATCTCAACCAAATCCACCCAAATATCTAAACCTATCCAGATCCAAGCGGAAATAAAATCTATCTCCACCTATCAAGGTAATAAAGTCCGATCTAACTATTCTAATCATTAAAAATACTTACCGTATGTCGGTTCCACCTCTTTTCTCAAAATCTCAACCGACCCCAACGATTTCTATGCCAAAACAATCCTCTTGACCCAACGAACACTTTACTCTAAAGGACGGATCGACGATTCGCACTTCTAGCCCTCCTTTTTCCCTCTTCTCCCTCACGATCTCTTCTTTGTTTCGTTCTCCCTCTCTATTTTTTTCGTTCTCTCTCTCTCTCTCTTATTTTCTTCTTTACTTTCTTTCTTCACCACGTAATAGCCACAAAACAATGCCACCTTATCCATTTTAAATAGTATTTTTCGGTTAGTTTACATAAAAACCAAATTTTATCTAACAAAATATCATTTTTCCCTTTACTTCTTGATTATTTACCAAGCAACCAAACTCAATTAATCCTTAACCCCCATTAGTTTTAAACTAATCCAATTAAATTAGTTTTAATCTAATTATTTTTAATATATTTCAATTCGTCAAATTTCGCCTCTTATGTTATCCTTTCATCAATACAACTTTTACAACCTCTAATTACATATTATTTATAATGTACATCCAAAATTACATTTTTACATCTAAAGGTTTAAAATTTCAAACCATTAAAGAGTACTGGGTTGAATTTACTGCTTTCTACTTTGAAAAGATTGCTAAAGTTTGGTGGAAGTGGCTAAGATTGGACTACCCAGTTGAGATGATGACTTGGACTCAATTTGTGACGATTTGTAGAGATAATGATTACAATGCTTGTTACCATCAGAACATGATCAACGCTTACCATGATTTGGAGCAGGAGAGCCTTAGAGCTCTAGAGTATTATGCTAGATTTTTGAAGCTCTCCCATTATATCAAAGAAAAAAGAAGATGTCAAGAAAAGATAAGAGAAAAGTTCAGAACCGAGGAGGTCACACCAAATAAGATTTGGTTGAGAGTCTAGAGGTATATCTTGTGCTAGGTTTTATTCAAGCTCTTATATATTATCACACTTGTGGTCAGCTTGGACATTTAAGGATAAACTGTCTTGTGGTCACCTACACAGTCAACTCCCTTTAGACATTTTTTTGGAGCAAGAAGAGAATTTTCTAAATAGGGTAAGCGTACTTATTCTAGATCAAATACCTTTACTCCTCCACAACTAATTGGTTATAAGCTGCCATATCAGCATCAGTATCAGCCTATTAATATCAAATTTCAGAAGCTTACTGAGTACCAATAGAATTTTGCATCCATTTTCACTCATGCAGGATCTACTAGTCAAATTTCTAGATCAGATCTTAGTTCATCATAGGATGGTTATGGAAGCAACAAGAAGAAAGAAGAAATATGACTAACCAAACTTATGCAATTACAAGACTTGATGCTCTTGATTAGACTAGCCAATGCGTTATTCATGATACAATTCTTTTCTTTACACTATTGTTCGTGTATTGTTTGATACTGGGAAATACAGTCTTTTGTTTCGGCATCATTTTTTCGTATTATAGGTGTGGCAATACATAAGTTCAAAAATCCCTTGATATTGAATATCCCTATGAATAAGAGATATGAGATATATCTCGTAGTTCTATCTTTGTTGGTGAACACGAACTATCGATTGACCTGATAGTGATGTCTATGGATTAGCTTGATGTGATCTTAGGTATGAATTAGTTAAGTCATTATCATGCTAAAATTGATTAGCACTAAAAGAATGTAACTCTTACATTGGAGGATGGACAAGTTATGGCACCTCTTATATAAAGTGACATGTTCTATTTTTAAGACAAGTCAATTTTCATACTATATGTACGTGTTAATTGGATATAATTTTATTTGATTATGCACTTTTATATTTATTGATTATTTAATCGTGTGAACCAAGTTTGGTCGATCCAAATGGGGTCCATGTCTAGGTTATGCACATTCGACTATTGAAAGATTTGTTTGTTTGTTGTTAACTACAATAATGAGACATATGTATACGTCGTGTCCTTGAGCGCAAAAACTCTAAACCTAATTAGAGTTGTTTGTGGCTTTTACGATCGCCGAATATTATTATTGTTAATCTATATGCATATAACATGGTGTACCTGAAGTACATGAGTTATTTTCACTACGTTTTTTTTTTTTTCATATTATTCAATGGAGGCTTGTTCTAACTAAGTACCATTTTAGTGTTTTGAATTTTTCCTCATTGATTGCTCCATTTTTATAAAATATTTTATATTGGCATCCTCCCTCATTTTTCTTATCTTTACCATAGAATATAAAACTTAATCCATGTTGTTTGGTAGACTCACCCCAAACGACTTTCTGATTTTCAAATTATAGTTAGGGAGATCATCAATTGCTGCTGCAGGAGTAGGCTCGTTGCTAACTTTCTTGCTTTTGAGTTAGCCTAGGGTTCATTACAAGAAAATCCAAAATTTTAAAATATAAACTCCTAGAAACACTGGAAAACTTGAGTCACCTATGAGAATTTCATGTTTCCTTAGAAGGATTGATACTCTAATATCTCTTATTCAAACAGTATTTGTTTCCCTCATCTATCAAATTCCAACGTTAAAGCATCGAAAAATACAAAAAATAAACAAAGAGGGAAAGAATTTATCCTACTTCAAATTCCTCGAACGTATAACCATAGACATTCATATTATTTTTCTCAATTACTAATATGCAAACTTCTCACTTCCAGAAAAAAACACTTGGATTTAGTGAATTCTTAAAAAAAATAAATGTCTAGGAATAAACAGAATATTTTTGATATGGTCTCCACCCCCCAAACACAAAAGCCCATTAGTCCAATACCGTGTAGAAAAATAAAATAATAGAATATTACTTTTTCAATGTCGGATTTTACACGATAGAAAATTATAATAAAAAAATTTATCACTAACGAATCCTGAGCATTGATGCCATACGCATAAGAGGGAAAAAAAAATATCATGACATCATCATAATACTCTGATAAACTTTAGAGATTTTCACATTGAAAAAATAAATTGTAAATTGCCATGTAACATGCTCGCATAACGGACAAATACTTGTTCGAATGGTCATTTGTGGACAACAAATAATGATCATACTTGGGGTCAAACAAATCTAGTCTCAATAATTGGTTAATATAGATAATCATAAAAATGTATGCGCAATATAAACGTGCTGAAAAAATGCATATATAATAAAAATTATTATAATAATTCTTTGATCTCAGAAATGGTATAGAATTTAACTCTGTAATGTACAGAAGAAATCCCAATCATGCTTAAAATGGGTTTGGGGTCTATGTTAGAATTATAAGGATTTATAATTTTATTTGGATCTAAATTGTCAAACTATAAATTATACATTATGTTATCATCAGATTTAACTCCACATTAAAGTGATTTAATATGATATCAATGAACTTTGTAGTATATTAAATATGATATGATTATATTATAATGTGTAGAGACATTATGGGTAATTTGTCAATTTGTGATGGGCTAAATAGTAAATTACCTAATTAAGTTAAATATAAGGTTATGGTCCCAATTTACTATCGAACCCTTTGCCTCCTTAGAACCGCCATCATCCTAGAGAGACATTAGAGAGGGTGATTGTCGAATCGGAAGATCCACGTACCCGATTCGTGGTATTTTACATTCAAACAATGGATCTGGGTACGTCCTTCTCGCTTTGTTGATTTACTTGCAGAATTTCAAACGTGAAAATTGAGAATTAAGTTTTTCATTAATTTTTAGGGATTAAATTGTAACACCCAGTATTTTGACCATGTAACCATTCCCCGGATTCATCTAGCGAGATAAATTCTTATAATAATACAATGAATGTTTTAATGAATTTATCAGAGTGTTTAATGGAAAAACTGAATTGATTAACTAATTAACAAATTAGTTGGAAACCGATGGTGTAGCACCCGGTTCTATTGAACCGAATTTAACTAACCATTTATAATGTGAGGATTTGGGAGAAAATGATGATTAGGTTAATAAATAACTATGCAAGGGCAAAAGAGTAATTAGCATTTTGAAAAGTGGAAAATGTATTTAAGGAAGGGTTTAATGAGGTTTAGCCGCCACTATTCCCTCATTTCTCCTTTCTCGGTATTCAGCTCAAGCTCAGCAGAACTCCAGGCGATTCTCCTTACCGATCCTCATTCCTCAACTAGGTGGGTAAGGCTTCCAGAGTAGTTGAAAACGAGTGATTTCCAGGAGATCAGGTAAGTAATGTTTGCTTGTGCCTTCGGGCCTACATCACAAAACGTTAGGTTTGTATTTACTTGGATGTGTTTGTATGCCATGCATCATGTTTTCAAAATGTATACGAAAATGAATTTGAATACATATTGGTATGGAGATGATTGAATGTGATGAAACAGCAAAGTGAATCAGACTTACTGTTAAGGGAATTAATCCGCCCCTTAATGAGACAGTGGATATAAATATACTTTGGAAGAGCTGATCCAACTTCCAATTTCACAGGGGGATCTGAACATGTGAATCAGATTTACTGTTAAGGGAAATAATCCGCCCTTTAATGAGTCAGTGGATATATACTTTGGGAGAGTTGATCCAACTCCCAATTTCATAGGGGGATCTGAATCAGAAACGATGAATGAGCAACTGAGATGAGAAAGTAGAAACTGCATGATTAGGAGTTTATGTTTCAGTAATTCATTCATTTTGCATTATGTTGACTTCATCGGCAGATGAAGTTATGTTGACTTCATCGGCAGATGAAGTTATGTTGACTTCATCGGCAGATGAAGTTATGTTGACTTCATCGGCAGATGAAGTTATGTTGACTTCATCGGCAGATGAAGTTATGTTGACTTCATCGGCAGATGAAGTTATGTTGACTTCATCGGCAGATGAAGTTATGTTGACTTCATCGGCAGATGAAGTTATGTTGACTTCATCGGCAGATGAAGTTATGTTGACTTCATCGGCAGATGAAGTTATGTTGACTTCATCGGCAGATGAAGTTATGTTGACTTCATCGGCAGATGAAGTTATGTTGACTTCATCGGCAGATGAAGTTATGTTGACTTCATCGGCAGATGAAGTTATGTTGACTTCATCGGCAGATGAAGTTATGTTGACTTCATCGGCAGATGAAGTTATGTTGACTTCATCGGCAGATGAAGTTATGTTGACTTCATCGGCAGATGAAGTTATGTTGACTTCATCGGCAGATGAAGTTATGTTGACTTCATCGGCAGATGAAGTTATGTTGACTTCATCGGCAGATGAAGTTATGTTGACTTCATCGGCAGATGAAGTTATGTTGACTTCATCGGCAGATGAAGTTATGTTGACTTCATCGGCAGATGAAGTTATGTTGACTTCATCGGCAGATGAAGTTATGTTGACTTCATCGGCAGATGAAGTTATGTTGACTTCATCGGCAGATGAAGTTATGTTGACTTCATCGGCAGATGAAGTTATGTTGACTTCATCGGCAGATGAAGTTATGTTGACTTCATCGGCAGATGAAGTTATGTTGACTTCATCGGCAGATGAAGTTATGTTGACTTCATCGGCAGATGAAGTTATGTTGACTTCATCGGCAGATGAAGTTATGTTGACTTCATCGGCAGATGAAGTTATGTTGACTTCATCGGCAGATGAAGTTATGTTGACTTCATCGGCAGATGAAGTTATGTTGACTTCATCGGCAGATGAAGTTATGTTGACTTCATCGGCAGATGAAGTTATGTTGACTTCATCGGCAGATGAAGTTATGTTGACTTCATCGGCAGATGAAGTTATGTTGACTTCATCGGCAGATGAAGTTATGTTGACTTCATCGGCAGATGAAGTTATGTTGACTTCATCGGCAGATGAAGTTATGTTGACTTCATCGGCAGATGAAGTTATGTTGACTTCATCGGCAGATGAAGTTATGTTGACTTCATCGGCAGATGAAGTTATGTTGACTTCATCGGCAGATGAAGTTATGTTGACTTCATCGGCAGATGAAGTTATGTTGACTTCATCGGCAGATGAAGTTATGTTGACTTCATCGGCAGATGAAGTTATGTTGACTTCATCGGCAGATGAAGTTATGTTGACTTCATCGGCAGATGAAGTTATGTTGACTTCATCGGCAGATGAAGTTATGTTGACTTCATCGGCAGATGAAGTTATGTTGACTTCATCGGCAGATGAAGTTATGTTGACTTCATCAGGCAGTGGAATAATATACTTTGGAAGAGCTGATCCAACTTCCAATTTCACAGGGGGATCTGACATGTGAATCAGATTTTACTGTAAGGGGAAATATCCGCCTTTAATGAGTCAGTGGATATATACTTTTGGGAGAGTTGATCCAACTCCCAATTTCATAGGGGGATCTGAATCAGAAACGATGGAATGAGCAACTGAGATGAGAAAGTAGAAACGAGCCTGGATTAGGAGTTTATGTTTCAGTAATTCATTTCATTTTGCATTACTTACTTAGCCTTAGACTAATAGATGAGTTTTGTGATGTAGGTGAAGAAGTGACAGCAGGTGTGTTAATGAGTCTAACTGAGGACTAGCCGGGTTGGAGGATGTTGACTTCATCGGCAGATGAAGTTATGTTGACTTCATCGGCAGATGAAGTTATGTTGACTTCATCGGCAGATGAAGTTATGTTGACTTCATCGGCAGATGAAGTTATGTTGACTTCATCGGCAGATGAAGTTATGTTGACTTCATCGGCAGATGAAGTTATGTTGACTTCATCGGCAGATGAAGTTATGTTGACTTCATCGGCAGATGAAGTTATGTTGACTTCATCGGCAGATGAAGTTATGTTGACTTCATCGGCAGATGAAGTTATGTTGACTTCATCGGCAGATGAAGTTATGTTGACTTCATCGGCAGATGAAGTTATGTTGACTTCATCGGCAGATGAAGTTATGTTGACTTCATCGGCAGATGAAGTTATGTTGACTTCATCGGCAGATGAAGTTATGTTGACTTCATCGGCAGATGAAGTTATGTTGACTTCATCGGCAGATGAAGTTATGTTGACTTCATCGGCAGATGAAGTTATGTTGACTTCATCGATGTTGACTTCATCGGCAGATGAAGTTATGTTGACTTCATCGGCAGATGGTGTTGCGTTGACGTCATCGGCAGATGGTAATGCGTTGTTTGGGCACGTCATCGGTAAAAGCCTTTTTGTTTTCATTTTTTTTTTTGCTCCTTCCGTTTGCTTTGCTCATCGGCAGATACGTTGGATTTCCGCGATTTCTCCTAGTATTCCACAGTTTTAAACTTTAATTCCAAACTACCGATTGCCTCTTAACATTTCAAACCATGATTTATAGTTTTGTTTTACTACATTGCTGTTTAGAATTATTTCTGCTGCAAGTTTTAAATATTTTAAATTTTTAGAAAAAGTCAAATTTTGACTGTCGAGCGAAATTTCTTTTTTTTAAATTTAGCATCAAGTCGTCATGGTTCGGTTCAGTGTTATGGGTAGCAAACCGGGTTCAGATGACTCGGGGCGTTACAGATGGAAGGGCAAATTATGAAACCAATCAAGGTTGGTGGGCGGGAACTAATGAGTGCTTGACACTTGGCAACTTGTTGAAGAAGTCATGTTCTTCTTCTCTCTCATTCTACGTGAAACTCTCATTTCTCCATTGCTTCTTTCCAATTCCCTCTGTTTTCTCTCTTCCAGGCAACTGCAACCTTCCCAAAAACCTTCTTTCTTCCGTTTTCTCCAGTGAAGGTAATTATCTACTAAAGTTAACGAGTCTGGATAAGTTAAAAATGTGAGTTTTGTTCAAGTTAGGGTTAAGGTATTATAGAGAAAACTCACTGTTGGATGAAAACACGTAGGTTCGTTTTCTAAAGGTTTGAAAGGAGTTGAAGCATGCCATACCAAGTTGTTAGTCAGCATTTGCAACTTTGTTTATTTTCTTTACATGCATGTATAGGTTGGTGCATCACCGAGGCAACACGTTCAAAACTCTCAACTCCGCAGCAAAAAGGTAAATTCATACCCGCAGGTTTGCCCTTAAGGCCCTACATCACGGAGACTCTAGGATTTCACTTATGTCGAGAGAATTTTGGGTAGATAAGTTGGAGTTATATTCCGAGTCGTCTGTTTTTCTCTTTAGGTTCTGTTGTGTTATTTCTGTTGTCTGCTGTTTTAATTTTAAGCAATGTAAACGTCCATGCATACACGATTTTCCCGAAAGTTAATGCAAAAATATTTTCTGTACACGGTTTGAAGTTAAGAAAGATAAAAATCTGAATGTAATGTATTGGTTAAGTGTGGGACGGAGACTGGTGTTCTGTTCTGTATTTCTGTACCGTTTCTTTGCTAGTGCCTGATAGTGCGCTTCTGTCTCGCCTGTTCTCCTATAAGCCCCACTTATACCCCTCTGCTAGTGAAACGTAATGTACTGTACTGTCACTGTATTTTGAAAATTCATGCATGGTATGTGCATCACAGCATTTTTATATGTTCTTACTGAGCTCTAGGCTCACAGTTGAACTCTCTGATGTAGGTACGGATCCCGTTGATGAGGGCTTTGTGCCTCAGTCTGATGAATAGGTGACTGGTGGCTCGAGCTTTCGGGGGTGGTTGTGATAGCCAGACATGTTTCTGACCCGAGGGAGGGAAGTTTTCAAGTAAAGTTAATTGTCTAAAAACTCTGTTGGAGTTCTGTGTTTTAGTTTTAAAACGCTATTGGGAATTCTGTTGGGATTTTTATAACGTATAGGTTTTGGTGTTTAAGTTTTTAAACCTCTGTACTTAACAGTTGTATATATGTTTTGAAATATTCTGGAACTGTTTGATTTCTTTCTTTCTAGGTTGTGCATGGATGGTTTCAAATTTTGAGCTATCCATGTAGTTTGTGTTTCTTGAATCTCTGTCAAAGCATAATTTACAACTTGTTTTGAATCGGGTTTTGAAGGTCTGAAACTTTTTATGCTTTCTGTTTTATGTCCCCTGTTTATACGTCTTCCTGTCAAAAGTTGTCAAAATTCTGCCTTTAAAACTACACCTTCCGATTACATCCACCACTGCCTTTGAAATCACATCCACCGCTGCATTTAAAATCACATCCACCGCTGCTTTAAAAATCACATCTACCGCTGCCTTTAAAATCACTTCCACCAGTGAACAGTTCATTTCTGTCAGTAGTTCACTTCCACCAGTGAACAGTTCATTTCTGTCAGTAGTTCATTTCCACCGGTGAACAGTTCATTTCTGTTTGTAGTTCACTTCCACCGGTGAACAGTGCACTTCTGCCTGTAGTTCACTTCTATCGATGAACAGTTCATTTCCGCCCAATTTATTCACATCTTCCGCCTGACGTCATCCACATCTTCCGCCTGACGTCATCCACATCTTCCACCTAACGGCATCTGTCTACTTCTATCACTGTTTCTATTGTTTCTATTTAATTCACATCTGCAGCTGTCACTGTTTACTCTTGTCTTATTCACATCTACCGCTAGTCTATATCGCCCGCCCAGTTTACTTATATTTTCTGCTTCATCTACTGCCTACGTCTTCCGCCCAGTTTATTCATGCCATCCACTGTTGCCCTTCTACAGTATGCCCTCCTCCAATTGATCACCCGATTCTGTCATTCGCTAACTGTTGCCCTTCTACAGTATGCCCTCCTCCAATTGATCACCCGATTTTGTCATTCATTGTAGCTTTCTCCTAGTATGCCTTTCAGTCTATATTCCTCATTTATTTTTCACTACATGTATTTTGTCACGTTTCCTCTGCATGCTCGTCGTCCATCCAGTCTTTTATGTAAATGTTCCAAGTATTCTGATTTCCTTCTGTAATTCATTCTGCAGTCCGGTTTAACTATTTTTCCGTTTTGCTTTTAAATCCAGAGAAGGTTTTCTCCCTCTGTAAAGTTTTATGGGTCTGTTTTAAAAAGATCATTCTGTTTGGTTTAAAAAAATTTACATACGTTCCGTTCTCTGTTAAATGTCCAGGAGTGATGGCTCCTCAGCCCCGATCGGGTTTGGGGCTGTCACAGTTATGGTATCAGAGCCGCCAAGTTTTAAAAGCAGTTCTGGAGAAATGTCTTGCTACGCAACCCGCCACGGGAGATCGCTCCACCAACTGTAAGTGTTTAAGTTCCCGTGAAAAACTTCTGTTTATAAAATTTAGTTATTTCATTTATAGGATTTTCTTAGAAAGGGTGAGATGACACCAAGATGAAGCAAGCGATAGTGCCAGGGCCATAGATCGCTTAACGGAGCTGGTGGGTGTACAGTCCCGCATGGTGGAACGTATGATGGCCCAAGAAGACAACGAGAATAATAATAATAATCATGGGAATGTTTCACGCGACACCAGTGGAGATAGATTCAAGCGACTCCAGCCGCCTACATTTGATGGACTATCTACAGACCCAACTCACGCTGAGGAATGGGTCCGGCAGATAGAGAGAATGTTTAGATGCGCAGAGGTGGAAGAAAATAAGAAGGTTCTATGTGCAACGTATCAACTCACCAAGAATGCAGGATTTTGGTGGGACACTGTCCAAGGAACAACAGTGGCGTTAAGTTGGGAAGGATTTAAACGAATATTATATGAGAATTATTTTGACAGAAGTGCGAAGAAGGAAAAGATGATAGAATTCTCTTGGCTACGACAGTATGGATCAGTGGCCGAATATGTTCAGAAGTTTGAATCCTTGTCCCACTATGCACCACATCTGGTGGACACCGATGAGAATAAGGTGCACCAGTTCATTCAAGGGCTGAAACTGGACCTGTTACGTTCGATCACGACCGGGGGTTTTGATGAGGCACCGTACACAAAGGTTGTGGCCAAGGCTTGTCAGTTAGAGGCCTTAGAGGCGAAATTCCAGCGACAGAGGGATTCATCAAGAGGGATTATTCAAAATGTTCCTCAACAACAACAACAACAACAAAAAGGTCAGAATTTTCAATCTCAACAACAACAGAACAGGGGCATCAAGAGGCCCAATGAGACCACCACTTATCAAGACAAGAGAAAGAGACCAATGGGGGCTTCTTAACTTTCAGCATACCCGCGATGCCAGAAAATTCATAGGGGCGAATGCAGACTCATTACCGGCCAACACTTCTGATGTGGCAAAGAGGGCCATCACGTCCGGGATTGCCCAATGCCGGACACGAGACCAAATCAGGCCGTACCAAGAGTTTTTTCAATGATAGAGGATGATGATGATACCACCCAGCACACAACAATTACAGGTACAATTTCAATATGTGATGCACTTGCTTATACCTTGTGGGACATGGGGACCACACATTCGTTTGTGGCAATGGACTTCGTGGTTAGAGAGAAATTTTGTTGTATGCTGTCAGATCAGCCCTACAACATTATGCTACCGTCCGGAGAGTTTATGCACTCTGAGCAGGTTGTATAGAATGATATAGTATCAGTAGGAGACTAGAAGTTGTATGTCAATCTTATCGTTATCGGTATGAGAGGATACGATGTGATTCTGGGGATAGACTGGCTATTTAGACATTACGCCACCATCAACTGCAGGTCTGAGCTAGTGTCGTTTAAGCACCCAAACGAGGTAGAGTTCTCCTATCAGGCAATACCACAGAAACACCGTATGCTGTTATATCTTCCTTGAAAGCTCAACAGCTGATGAGGTCAGGATGCATCGGATTTCTTGCCCACGTAGTAGATGTTCAAAGGCAAGGTGAGGTGGAACTTCAAAATATTCCGGTAGTTCGAGACTTCTCAGAGGTTTTCTTAGATGACTTACCGGGATTGCCACCTGATCGTGAAATCGAGTCTGAAATTGACGTATATCCTGGTGCTGAACCCGTATCGAAGAATCCGTACCGTATGGCGCTAAAAGAGCTGAGGGAGTTAAAGGCTCAGCTAAAGGAATTGGTGGACAAGGGTTTTGTGCGCCCTAGTTTCTCTCTGTGGGGTTCTCCCGTCTTGTTCGTTAAGAAGAAGGATGGGTCCCTACATATGTGCATTGATTACCGGGAGCTAAACAAGTTGACCATCAAGAATAAGTACCCGTTGCCGAGGATCGATGATTTGTTTGACCAGCTGCAAGGGGCTTGGGTATTCTCAAAGATTGACTTGCGCTCCGGTTATTATCAACTGAAGGTTAGGGCCAGTGATATTCCAAAGACTGCCTTCAGGACCCAATACGGGCACTATGAGTTCTTAGTGATGTCGTTTGGGTTGACTAATGCCCCAACAGCATTTATGGACTTGATGAACATGATATTCCAGGAGTTCTTGGATAAATTTGTGATTGTCTTCATCGACGACATCCTGGTTTACTCCAGGAGTGAGGCCGAGCACGAGGAGCATTTGGCAATTGTGTTGTCGACTCTGAAGCAACACCAATTATATGCCAAGCTGTCAAAGTGTGAATTCTGGTTGAGTAGGATTAATTTCCTAGGCCACGTGGTGTCTGCAGAAGGAGTTTCGGTGGATTCGGCCAAGATTCAGGCTGTGAAAGATTGGCCGAGGCCGAGGAATGCCAGTGAGGTACAGAGCTTTATCGGACTAGCTGGTTATTACAGAAAGTTTATTACAGGATTTTCTGTGACAGCAAAACCTATGACCAGCTTAACGAGGAAGGACATCAAGTTCAAGTGGTCTGAGGCTTGTAAGGTGAGTTTTCAGACGCTCAAGCAGAAGTTAACCACCGCTCCTTTGCTAGTATTGCCAGTTGAAGACGACAAATTCAGCGTATACTGTGATGCGTCTAAGGTTGGTTTTGGATATGTATTAATGCAAGAAGGGAAAGTAGTGGCATACGCATCCAGACAGTTGAAGAACCATGAACAAAACTACCCTACTCACGACCTCGAGTTAGCGGTAGTTGTATTTGCACTGAAAGTATGGAGACACCACTTGTACGGACAATCATGCGAGGTGTTTTCGGATCATAAGAGTTTGAAGTATATAATCACTCAGAAAGAGTTAAACATGAGACAAAGGCAGTTGTTAGAATTTGTGAAAGATTATGATGTTGAGATTAAATACCACCCGGGGAAAGCTAACATGGTAGCCGATGCATTGAGCAAGATGCCAACTACTATGCGACCAGCTAGGTCGGCCGTATCAATGCCTTTGAGGACGGAGATTCAGAAGTTCGATATGGAGACAGTTTCTGGCCTATCGATCGTGCTAGCGGACTTGACGCCGTGGCCCACCATCATGGACCGAATTAAAGAAGCCCAGAGAACCAATTCAAAGGAAATGGCTGATATAGTAAGCAAGTTACCTATGGCCTCTTCCGATTTCAGTTATTCGGGAGATGGAATTCTAAAGTTCAGAGAAAGATGGTATGTTCCGAGGGATGATAAGCTACGGAAAGACATCTTGTCGGAAGCTCACTCGTCTCCTTTCTCTGTGCATTCTGGAAGTACAAAGATGTACCAAGACTTGAAACTTTATTTCTGGTGGCCAAATATGAAGAACGAAGTAGCCAAATATGTGGAGTCTTGCTTGATATGTCAATAAGTCAAAGCTGAGCATCAACGACCGGGTGGAACGCTTCAGCCTCTCCCAATCCCCGAATGGAAATGGGAGAACATCACAATGGACTTTGTTGTTGGCCTACCAAGAACAGCTAAGGGCCACAATAGCATATGGGTCATAGTGGACAGATTGACGAAGTCAGCCCATTTTCTACCTGTAAGGACGACATTCTCCATGGACCAGTATGCTGAGCTATACCTTAGTGAGATTGTCAAACTGCATGGTATTCCGGTATCGATCGTCTCGGACCAGGATCCTAGATTCACCTCCAGGTTTTAGAAAAGGTTGCAGAGCTCCTTGGGCACCAAGTTAGATTTCAGCACGGCATTTCATCCATAGACGGACGGATAATTCGAGAGGACGATTCAAATACTGGAAGATATGTTAAGGTCGTGCGTATTGGAATTCCATGCTCCTTGGAGTAGATATTTGCCGTTAGTAGAGTTCGCTTACAATAATAGCTACCAGGCTTCGATCGTTAAGGCTCCATATGAAGCTCATTACGGCAGAAAATGCAGATCTCCATTGTGTTGGGGTGAAGTTAGAGAGTCTAGACTTGTCGGCCCTGAGTTATTACAACAGATGTATGAAGTGGTAGCTACTATCAGACAAAGAATTCAAACTGCTCAGAGTTGATAGAAAAGCTACGCAGACCACAGGAGAAGAGACTTGGAGTTTGCTGAAGGTAAGGAAGTATTTTTGAAGGTGTCACCTTTCAAAGGCGTGATGAGATTTGGCAAGAAAGGAGAGCTCAGTCCGAGGTTTGTTAGGCCCTTTCCCATCTTGAAGAGAGTTGGGAGTATGGCCTACAGACTACAGTTGCCAGCGTCTATGGATGGTGTAACGACCCCTTATCCTAGCAAGATATTGTCCGCTCTGGGGATTGCGCCGCAGCCCAATATCCTCCCCTCACGGCTTTGTTTAAGGAGAACTTCCCGGAAAGTTCTCGCCAAACAAAGCCGTGAGGGGAGGATATTGGGCTGCGGCCCAATCTCCTAGAGCGGACAATATCTTGCTGGGATAAGGGGTCATTACAGATGGGGTTCACAATGTTTTTCATGTTTCGATGTTGAGAAAGTGTGTACGAGATCCAACTCAGATCGTGGAATAGGTGGACTTTGATATCATGCCGACGCTGACATATGAAGAAAGGCCAATACAGATTTTGGATACTTCTGTCAAAGTGTTGTGCAACAAGGAAATCTCATTGGTTAAAGTTTTTTGGCGCAATCATAACGTAGAGGAAGCCACTTGGGAAAGACTGCAGGACGTTAGAGCCCAATATCCGGACCTCTTTGCTTAGGCAAATTTTGGGGACAAAATTTCTGTTAAGGTGGGTGGAATGTAACACCCGGCATTTTGACCATGTAACCATTCCCCGGATTCATCTAGCGGGATAAATTCTTATAATAATACAATGAATGTTTTAATAAATTTATCGGAGTGTTTAATGGAAAAACCAAATTGATTAACTAATTAACAAATTAGTTGGAAACCGATGGAAGGGCAAATTAGGAAACCAATTAAGGTTGGTGAGAGGGAACTAATGAGTGCTTGACACTTGGCAACTTGTTGAAGAAGCCATGTTCTTCTTCTCTCTCCTTCTACGTGAAACCCTCATTTCTCCTCTGCTTCTTTCCACTTCCCTCTGTTTTCTCTCTTCCAGGCGACTGCAACCTTCCCAAAAACCTCCTTACTTCCGTTTTCTCCAGTGAAGGTAATTATCTACTAAAGTTAACGAGTTTGGACAAGTTAAAAATGTGAGTTTTGTTCAAGTTAGGGTTAAGGTATTATAGAGAAAACTCACTGTTTTTTGATGAAAACACGTAGGTTCATTTTCTAAAGATTTGAAAGGAGTTGAAGCATGCCCTACCAAGTTGTTAGTTAGCATTTGCAGTTTTGTTTATTTTCTTTACATGCATGTATAGGTTCGTGCATCACCGAGGCAACACGTTCAAGACTCTCAACTCCACAGCAAACAGGTAAGTTCATACCCGTAGGTTGGCCCTTAAGGCCCTACATCACAGAGACTCTAGGATTTCACTTCTGTCGGGAGGATTTTGGGTAGATAAGTTGGAGTTATATTTCAAGTCGTCTATTTTTCTCTTTAGGTTCTGTTGTGTTATTTTTGTTGTCTGCTGTTTTAATTTTAAGCACTGTAAACGTCCATGCATACACGATTTTCCCGAAAGTTAATGCAAAAATATTTTCTGTACACGGTTTGAAGTTAAGAAAGATAAAAATCTGAATGTAATGTATTGGTTAAGTGTGGGACGGAGACTGGTGTTCTGTTCTATATTTCTGTACTGTTTCTCTGCTAGTGCCTGATAGTGCACTTCTGTCACGCCTGTTCTCCTATAAGCCCCACTTATACCCCTCTACCAGTGAAACGTAATGTACTGTACTGTCACTGTATTTTGAAAATTCATGCATGGCATGTGCATCACTGCATTTTTATATGTTCATACTGAGCTCTAGGCTCATAGTTGAACTCTCTAATGTAGGTACGGATCCTGTGGATGAGGGCTTTGTGCCTCAGTCCGACGAATAGGTGGCTGGTGGCTCAAGCTTTCGGCGGTGGTTGTGGCAGCCAGACATGTTTCTGACTCGAGGGAGGGAAGTTTTCAAGTAAAGTTAATTGTTTGAAAACTCTGTTGGAGTTCTGTGTTTTTGTTTTAAAACGCTGTTGGGAATTCTGTTAGGATTTTTATAACGTATAGGTTTTGGTGTTTAAGTTTTTAAACCTCTGTACTTAACAGTTGTATATATGTTTTGAAATATTCTGGAACTGTTTAAGTTCTTCCTTTCTAGGTTGTGCATGGATGGTTTCAAATTTTGAGCTATCTATGCAGTTTGTGTTTCTTGAATCTCTGTCAAAGCATGTTTTACAACTTGTTTTGAATCGGGTTTTGAAGTTCTGAAACTTTTTATGCATTCTGTTTTATGTCCCCTGTTTATACATCTTCCTGTCAAAAGTTGCCAAAATTTTGCTTTTAAAACTACATCTTCCGATCACATCCACCACTGCCTTTGAAATCACATCCACCGCTGCATTTAAAATCACATCCACCGTTGCCTTTAAAAATCACGTCCACCGCTGCTTTAAAAATCACGTCCACCGCTGCTTTAAAAATCACATCTACCTCTGCCTTTAAAATCACTTCCACCGGTGAACAGTTCATTTCTGTCAGTAGTTCACTTCCACCGGTGAATAGTTCGTTTCTGTTAGTTGTTCATTTCCACCAGTGAACAGTTCATTTCTGTCTGTAGTTCACTTCCACCGGTGAACAGTGTACTTCTGCCTGTAGTTCACTTCTACCGGTGAACAGTTCACTTCCGCCCAGTTTATTCACATCTTCCGCCTGACGTCATCCACATCTTCCGCCTGATGTCATCTGTCTACTTCTACCGCTGTTTCTGTTGCTTCTACTTAATTCACATCTGCCACTGTCACTGTTCACTTTTGTCTTATTCACATCTACCGCTAGTCTATATCGCCCGCCCAGTTTACTTACATTTTTTGCTTCGTCTACTGCCTACGTCTTCCGCCCAGTTTATTCATGCCATCCACTGTAGGCCTTCTATAGTATTCCCTCCTCCAGTTGATTACCCGATTCTTTCATTCACTGTAGCTTTCTCCCAGTATGCCTTTTAGTCTATATTCCTCATTTATTTTTCACTGCATGTATTTTATTACGTTTCCTCTGCATGCTCGTCGTCCATCCAGTCTTTTATGTAAATGTTCCAAGTATTTTGATTTCCTTCAGTAATTCATTCTGCAGTCCGGATTAACTGTTTTCTCATTTTGCTTTTAAATCCAGAGAAGGTTTTCTCTCTCTGTAAAGTTTTATGGGTTTATTTTAAAAAGTTCAGTCTGTTTGGTTTAAAAAAAAAATATATATGTTCTGTTCTCTGTTAAATGTCCCGGAGTGATGGCTCCTCGGCCCCGATCGGGTTTGGGGCTGTCACATCAATATTCTAATTGAATCTAACAATTAGTATCAGATCCAATCACGTTAGACTTCGAGTAATCGTTGTTTGGAATCAAATCAATTTTGACATCAATTCGGATTAAAGCATCAATTATTTTTTAATTTTCAGAATTATTTTTTTGGTTAATTTTTATGCATCTAATTCCGCTAGAATGCATGTTTGGAGACCTTAAAAATTGATTTTTTGTGATGCACTTTAAGGATTATTGCCTATTCTATCATTTTTTTTTATAAATAAGACAATTTTGGGGTGAAAATATGCCAGAATCGGTGAGATTCTGGTGTTTTTTGTTGCTGATTTGTAGCCCCTCTTCGGTGGTTTGGACCAATTCAATTTTATTGGGTTAAGTTCGGTCCAAATCAGACCAAACCTTTTGGGTTCGGTCCCACCCGGATCAAACCAATTCGGTTCAATTTTGGTTTGGATCGGTTTTTGGTTTGTTCGACCTAGATCGATTCGATTCGGTCCGGTAAAAAAAATTTTTTAACCGATTCATTTGGTTAAATGGGCCCCAGTTCACTTAGGTTCGGCTATTTTTGGCCTTTTCTAATGACTATTTATGGACAATTCAAAGCTTGGTTCGCTCCGATTCACCTTGTTTTTGCCCGATTGTGGCCAATTTGACCCTTCTATTTTAGGTTTGTTGATCCTTTGGTTTACTGATTGACTACTATGGTTGTCTAGCTATTGATTATGTATGTATGTGAATTTTCTTAACTTTTTTGTGTGATCCTTTGGTTTACTGATTGACTACTATGGTTGTCTAGTTATTGATTATGTATGTATATGAATTTTCTTAACTTTTTTTGTGTGCAATTTTTATGAAGTTTTACATTGTAAAATAAGATGGTTGGGTAGCATGCTATAAAATTAGTCTCCATTGTTTTAATTATCATATTTTATATGTTAGATATGATACATGACATTGTATGAATATCGACCGGCCCAAAGGAATGTTGACGCTTATACAGTTACATAGATTGTTAGCAGTATTAAAACATGTGACAGTTATTAGGATGCCATGTGAACATTGAACTGGTTCAAAGATAAGTTTATTGTTTGACAGGTTTTATTGTCAATGTTCATATACTAGACCAAGTTACCAATTATAAGTTAACATTTTTAGTCAAAAGACTAAATGTTAATGTTGTACCGGTTTCTTGTTGATGGATGCACTATATTTTGAGTTATATTATTGTCATATATATGCATATTATTTTGTGAGCTAATGTTATTTCAGTTTCTCTGTTGTTACAGTTAACATCTCAAGTATGATGGGTAACGTTAATGCAGTTCCTATGCTTAACGGGACTAACTATAAAGTCTGAAAAGAGAACGCTATGATTGTTCTCAGGTGCATGGATCTTGACATTGCTCTTAGGGTCGCACGCTTCCCACCTCTTTCAATATCAAGTACCCTTAATGATAACAGGGAGCTATAAAAGTGGGAGCGTTCGAAGTCAAAGAAATGCAAAAGGTTCCTTATGCTTCGGCTATAGGAAGCTTAATGTATGCTCAAGTATGTACGCGTTCGGATATTACGTACATAGTTGGCATGTTAAGTAGATACTTGAGAAATCTTAGATTCGATCATTGGAAGGCTGGAAAAAGGGTACTCAGATACTTACAGAGAACCAAAGAGTACATGCTCACATATAAGAAATCAGACAAGCTCAAGATCATTGGATACACTGATTCTGATTTTGCTGGATGCCAAGATGACTTGAAGTCAATGTTAGGCTATATTATTCTTTTAGCTGGAGGAGCTATCTCTTGGAAGAGTGCTAGCAGGGTATTACGACCTCTTCTACTATGGCAGCTGAGTTTATAGCATGTTATGAGGTATCCAATTAGGCATTATAGCTGAATAACTTTGTCACGAGATTACGAATCTTGAATGGTATTGAAAGATCACTTCGGAAATTATGTGACAACCACTCAGCTGTGATGTTCTCCAACAACAACAGTAGCTTCTCAAAGTCTAAGTTTGTAGACATTAAGTTTGATGGAAAGGGTTCAGAGTGGTCAAATATCTATAGATCACATTGGAACAGACTTCATAGTTGCGGATTCGCTCACCAAGGGATTACGACCCAAGGTCTTTCATGAGCATGTTGCTCATATGGGGGTTGTATGTCTTAGTGATATTGAGGTTTAATAGGAGTCTGTATTTTTTTATGTGATTTTATTCTATAGATATTTGTAATGAATATTTTGGTTACTGCAATTTTCATTTTATGAGGTATTCATTCATTCACTCGGCATTTGAATTTTAATAATCTAAATAAAGTTTTGGTTAGACCAGTTGAAAATAGGCATGTTAAATCATATTATATATAATTTTCATGCTACACATCCTTATTTGATCTGTTTCATTTGATTATGTTGGTGTTTGTGATCATTGATAGATTTAGTTACAAGATTGTTTAAGTATATTCTTTTATATGATAACAAAATTTGATATCATAAGGATGAAGTTATAATGTATAATAGATTGTTTATGATTTGATCCAAGTGGAAGATTGTTAGAATTATAAGGATTTATAATTCTATTTGGATCTAAATTGTCAAACCAGAAATTATACATTATGTTATCGTCAGGTTTAAGTCTGCATTAAAGTGATTTAATATGATTTCAACGGACTTTGGAGTATATTAAATATGATATGGTTATATTATAATGTGTAGAGACATTATGGGTAATTTGCCAATTTGTGATGGGCAAAATAGTAAATTACCCAATTAAATTAAATATAGGGTTATGGTCCCCAATTCACCATCGAACCGTTTGCCTCCTTGGAACCGCCATCATTCTAGAGAGACATTAGAGAAGGCGATTGTCGAATCAGAAGATCCACGTACTTGATTTACAGTATTTTGCATTCAGACAATGGATACAAGTACGTCCTTTTCGCTTTGTTGATTTGCTTGTAGAATTTCTAACGTGAAGATTAAGAATTAAATTTTTTGTTAATTTTTAGGGATTCAATAATTCTATTTGAATCTAACAGTCTAGACCACCAAATAGTGTCGTCGTAGAGCCTAACAAGGCTTGAGCTCCAGTTCCCAAACCTTGGAACACATGTCATAATTCTACACAACCTTGAAAACACTCAAAGTGTTACGGCTTTGCATTTTTCACTCATGGCCTTGCGTCAACTTTCATCAATGCTGAAAACCTTATGGCTTGTGTTGTTTCTAAAATAAAATTAGATCTTTTCTGCAACTTTTTTACACGAAATAGTGTTAAACCCAATCCATATATATTCTAACTTATTTTTGTGCATCTAATTCTGAATTTACGAACTAGAAGTTAAATTTTCATTCAAAATTCTGAAAATTAGAAAATCTAATACAAGAGTGGGTTCATTTGAACTTATCCTTAAAGTCCTCGGTAATTAAGTTGACAAAAATTAGATTCTAATTTTTGATCTCACTCTCAACAGTCATCATCCTCATTTTTTGAAAGAATAATGTTATATTTACTCTCTTATTCTACCTTCTTAAAATACCCATTGACAAGTTAAACAATGGTTTAAGATAGTAGAATAAGAAAGTAAACGTATCATTACTATTTTTGAATTTAAAAAAATAAGTTAGATGGATGAAAATAATGCCTCATAAAGCAAACATTGACCCACAAGGTTAATAACTCATCATACCAAAAGTCAGATTCCATATAACCCATGTTCAATTAATTTTAATATGGCGTAACATTATTTTAAATCAATTAAAAGAAGTGGTGTACCTTAAATTACTTAATTTTTTGGCCGTAGTACGAACATAGTAAAAAAAAATAGATTTTATAAATTTATTTCCAGCTAACACTTTAAACTTATTTTTTAATAAATTAGATCTTAATCTTTTAGTTTTAGTGATGTGACTCATTTATGATAAAACAACTTATAAAATTTATATTGAGTTGTTCATGCCTCTCTCTCTCTTTTTCTACCCTCATCTAGTGCTGTTAAGTCAGTCCACCCGCTCAGACCGCACTTAGGAGATGGGCTACACTGAGCCCAGTGATTCGGGCTTGCGCGTCCATCAGGAGCAGAGCTAAACAAGCCACAATTTTATTTTTCTTATGAGATGTGTATGACATATTTTGAATTTAGTTGTTAAAGATAATATGACATATATTTTGTTTCACATTGAATTAATTAGATTCGCAATTTCTTATATCATTGGATCTAATTCAAGACAACAAGAATATAGGAATTTTTGTAAAGCTGCAAAACTTAAACTAAGAAAATTAAAAAATAATATAGATAATAGGTGGAATTCGACTTATTTAATGTTAAAAAACATTAAACTATATTGGTAAGTTATTTGTTTTTTTATTAATGAGGAAACACAAAGTATTAATTTTGATAAATCTAGTTGTGATGTAGCAAATATATTTCTTGATTTTTTAAAACCATTTTATGATACTACAAATGAATGTTCAGAAATTTATTATCTCACTTCTCATTTTTTCTCCCAATTTTCGTAAACTTAACGAGTAATTTTGTACAATATCGACAAATAGATGAATTTAGAGATATACTTAATAAAATAGAAACAAAATTTTAAAAATATTGGTTTGATATTTCTCATTTTTTTTGTTATTCATGTATGATGGATCCTACATATAAATTAAGAGGAGTGTGTTTAATGATTAATAGAATTTCTACTAATTTTGTAGCAACCGATAATTGTCAGCCCTGATTTTTATTAGTAACATTTTGTGACTTGCATTTTTATAAAATTAAGTAAATTTGATTGGTTGCTTAAATAGGTTAAAGTTGATTAGCCAAAGGCATTTTAGTAATTGTGAAGCAAGTGTTATAAGTAGGAGGTTTAATGAAGGTTTAGCCGCCACTGTTTCATTTTCCCTCTTTCGGCATTCGAGCTCAGTGGTTCCTCGAGGCGATTTCCTCTTTCGATTCTTCTCCGACTTATGTAACACCCCGAAAACCCGCCTCTATTCCCGGCTCGTTACAGGGACTACCCTGAGCTAAACGACTCACTACTTTTCCTAATCCTAACCATTAAGCACCACGGCGTCCTCCCCGAAAATTTCGGCAGAGTAACGCCTGAAAATGACGCCTCCAAAATGCTAAGTACCTGCAAATAAAACAAATCCCAACCAATCCAGAATACTCCTACACAACAATACAGTCTACGAAATCTCCAAAACGATCATCCTAACCGAACGAAAATGCAATCGACCAAAATGAAGAAAGTCCACAGTATAGGGTGACATATCACCCTTAACTATGACTATTTACAACAAATACAAATACCCCCCACAAAAGACAAAGAAATCCTACTCCCCCATCAACACCATGCTACGGCTCTTTCAGGGTCGGGTCGCCCTAACACTGTCATCAACCGGGGCCCTGGTCGCATGCCACCAACTGCCACCTACTCCTAGTCCGATTCTCGGTACACACCCACCAGCTCAGAAGTACCTACACCACAGAACACACCGTAAGCTCAAGCCTAGCAAGTAGAGTGCTAAAAAAAAGAATAAACGTGAAGCATGAAAACTGGTTATGCAATCCTAACACATGCAGGTCTCTACACACGTTGTCAACATCTCTCCGCATCGCTTCTCACCGAGGTTTGGAATGTAACCGCACCGGGCAGTCAGTCCGTACACCGCACTGTTTACCGGCACGTCACCACCGTCCCGGTTCCTCCAGGAACGGGGTCCAAAAGTCACACCCAAAACCCCCCCGTCCCGACTCGAAATGCAACCGTACCGGGCAGTCGGTCCGTACACCGCACTGTTTACCGGCACGTCATCGCCGTCCCGGTTCCTCCAGGAACGGGGTCCATAAGTCACATTCCAGCCACTATCTCGACTCGAAGTGCAACCGTCCGGGCAGTCGGCCAATACACCCAGCACGTCGCCACCACTCTAGCTCGTCCCGGAAGCAGGGCCCACAGTCACACTCCAGCCCACTGTCGCCTGTCCGCACCGTACGTCACCTCCACTACTCTCCCTCCGTGCTTGAAAACATGCTCAAAACATTTTGCGTAGCTTTTAAAACATGATGCATGCTGACCATAATCAACTAATTACAACTCTACATACGCATCACATCACAAACATGCCTACAACTCATTACGTGCTCAAAACTCACAACTGACGTACAACTCACCTACTGCCTGCACAAGACTCCTAACATACGTGCCACTAACCCACAACCAGTACAAGACCCGTAACATATTTGTCATTCACCCATAACCTGCACAAGACTCATATACCATGACCAACTAACGATGACTTCACCTCCACATCACATCACACACGCACCTACGACTCACAACCTGCATACCATGACCAACTAACGATGACTTCACCTCCACATCACATCACACACGCACCTACGACTCACAACCTGCATACCATGACCAACTAACGATGACTTCACCTCCACATCACATCACACACGCACCTACGACTCACAACCTGCATACCATGACCAACTAACGATGACTTCACCTCCACATCACATCACACACGCACCTACGACTCACAACCTGCATACCATGACCAACTAACGATGACTTCACCTCCACATCACATCACACACGCACCTACGACTCACAACCTGCATACCATGACCAACTAACGATGACTTCACCTCCACATCACATCACACACGCACCTACGACTCACAACCTGCATACCATGACCAACTAACGATGACTTCACCTCCACATCACATCACACACGCACCTACGACTCACAACCTGCATACCTCCAGGAACGGGGTCCATAAGTCACATTCCAGCCACTATCTCGACTCGAAGTGCAACCGTCCGGGCAGTCGGCCAATACACCGCACTACCACCAGCACGTCGCCACCACTCTAGCTCGTCCCGGAAGCAGGGCCCACAGTCACACTCCAGCCCACTGTCGCCTGTCCGCACCGTACGTCACCTCCACTACTCTCCCTCCGTGCTTGAAAACATGCTCAAAACATTTTGCGTAGCTTTTAAAACATGATGCATGCTGACCATAATCAACTAATTACAACTCTACATACGCATCACATCACAAACATGCCTACAACTCATTACGTGCTCAAAACTCACAACTGACGTACAACTCACCTACGCTGCACAAGATCCACTCCTAACATACGTGCCACTAACCCACAACCAGTACAAGACCCGTAACATATTTGTCATTCACCCATAACCTGCACAAGACTCATAACATACACACAACTGGCCCACGACCTACACAAGATTCACAACCTACACAAGACTACCCCAAAACCTACACAGGATTCACAACCTACACGACATGCCCAACTAACAACAACTTCTCGCCCACATCCGTACCCACAACCCGCCACGGATGCAAGACTCACAACATACAACGAACAATGACTACACCTACACATACGTACATATGGCCACAACACACACAAGGCTCACCAAACCCACAACCTACGCACAACTGACCCACAACCTCACCAGACTGACCACCTATGCAGAGATGGCCCACCACCTGCACAGGACTCACAACCTACCCACAACTAGCCCACAACCTCACCAGACTCACCACCTATGCAGAGATGGCCCACAACCTGCACAGAACTCACAACCTACCCACAACTAGCCTACAACCTACACCGAACTCACAACCTATGCAAAGTTGGCCCACAACCTGCACAAGACTCACAACATACCACTAATGACGATTTCACATCCACATCACTTCACGCACGTACCTACGACCCCCAACCTGCATTCCATGACCAACTAACGCGACTTCATCTCCACATCACATCACACACGCACCTACGACTCACAAACTGCATACCATGACCAACTAACGATGACTTCACCTCCACATCACATCACACACGCACCTACGACTCACAACCTGCATACCATGACCAACTAACGATGACTTCACCTCCACATCACATCACACACGCACCTACGACTCACAACCTGCATACCATGACCAACTCAGGATGACTTCACCTCCACATCACATCACACACGCACCTACGACTCACAACCTGCATACCATGACCAACTAACGATGACTTCACCTCCACATCACATCACACACGCACCTACGACTCACAACCTGCATACCATGACTAACTAATGATGACTTCACCTCCACATCACATCACACACGCACCTACGACTCACAACCTGCATACCATGACTAACTAATGATGACTTCACCTCCACATCACATCACATACGCACCTATGGCCACCACACACACACATCGCATACAAACCACTCACGGCATACACACGACTCACAACAAGCAAACAACTGTGGTGTAGGCCCTTCTGGGCGACTCTCAAACATTCTCAACCACACTACTACTTACCTGGCGTCCTAGCTCGCTTTGTTTGGCACGTCGCGTCACCTACGGCTTCACCTAGCACAAATTCAAAATCGTTGTTAGCACCTAGGCTTAAACTTGCCAATTCATTCTAAAACTAACATTTCTAACTTAACCCAAGTCACATCTAACTAAACTGGTCACTAACTCGGTCTAGTTAAAAACCGACCCGAAACTTTGAATGTGCATAACTTTCATGTCGGTTATTGGAATCGAACGATTCTAGCGACCACGTACTCCTCTAATAACCTAGTTTAACTTGCGAGAAAGAGAACCTAAACGAACGGCCGTAACCAGTCCAAAATCTGAACAATCGACTCGGGTCTATTATGCTAACACGTCCAAATTTAACTTTCAATCCCATTTCACCAATCACATTGTCAATTAAGCTCATTCAGATCAATTTAGACTTGACACAACACAAATTGAGGGTTCCCCACTCGGGAACCCGAATTTCACCTAAACTTCAAATTTACATAACTTTTGCTACGCTTATCGGAATGACTCGATTTCAGCGGCTAGACGCTCCCCATACCACCTATTTTAACATACTAAAAGAAATTTTAAAACGAATAACTAGAGCTAGGTCAGATCCTCTAAAAACAGAACCGGATTTTTACCCTAAATGTCCAAAAATCTCCAATTCAATTTAATTCCATCAATTCCTCGCCAATCAATCCCTATAATACCCAATTAGCACAATTTAAATGGAATTCCAGGGCTTAATCTAGAGAACCCGAACCCCACACATTGGGAGTTCTCAGTTTTCAGCCCCAATCGGCACTCTCCTTTGCCCGACCATTCATGCCAGTCCAAGCCCAGCCATTTGGTGCCGAGACTAGCCAAAAATGGCCAGCGGTTGGAGCCCAAGCTAGCTCACCATTCTCAGCCTCAAACAGAACAAAAACAGGGGAAGAAAACCGAGCTTACAAGTCGGTTTTTGGCGCGCGAAGGCAGCCGGAAATGTCTTCCCTGAAGTCGCTGTCGTTGCCTGATCGAAAAGCGTCGAAATCTCCGGCGTTTCGCCCCGTCGATCGTCGCCTGAGCTCCCTCCCCTTCTCGGCTCCGTTCTCCGCTCGCGAAGAACAACTGAATGGCTCGAAGCCATTCAGTTGTTTTAAAAGAAATTACCATTTTCTTTTAAAACATAATAAATAAATAAATAAATAAATAATAATAATAGCATTTAGCATTACCATTTTGCCCTCCCAAAGATTCTATTAAATCACGTTCTTTGACCGTTAAATTTATATAATTGACTTACACCTTACCCTCGGTCTAACTCCCAAGAATAAATAATTAACCCAATAAATAACTAAATAATAATTAAATCTGGGGTATTACAACTTAGGTGAGTCTTACTTCGATCTCTCACTGCTTTAGTGATTATAGATAATAGAGAGGATTGTAGATGCGTATATTGAGAATGCTGGGAGTGAGAGTTGAGTTTGGTTTTGTAGTAAATCAAGAATGTACGAAGAACAGAGCCTCCAAACTAGTTTTCCTTAAATTCTGGATAGTTTAGAATGAAGTTAAGTAATGTTGTGCTTATGTTTAGGTGAGCCAACTCTTGAAGTAGCTTATAACCAGGAACCTCTCAGGAAACCAAGTAAGTGGAGTATGTGTGTGTCTTCGGGTCTACATCACAAAACAGTAGGTTTATGCATGCTTGAATGTTTCCAGTATGTCATGCATCATGTTTTATTGAATGAGTACGAAAATGAATTTACATGTAATGGCATGGTAAGGCATGAACAGGTTGTAATAGACAAACTATTTAAGGAATTAATCTGCCCCTTAATCGAGTAGAGGATGTAGATTTTGGTAAATAATGATCACTTCCCATCGAAGAAGGGATCAGATCAGCTATTAAGTGAACTAATCCGCCCCTTAATCGAGTAGAGGATGTACACCTTGGGAAATTGATCCACCTCCCATTGTATAGAAGGATCAACATAGAACGAATACAACTGAGTTACGAAAGTAGAAACTGCATGATTAAGTTTTATGTTTCAGTACTTCATTTCATTTTACTCTAATTATTTAGCATTAGGCTAATAGATGAGTTTTGTGATGTAGGTGCTGAGGTTACAACAGGTGATTTCTTTGAGTTTATAGAGGAATAAGTGAAGTTGAGTGAGCACATCTATGCCGTGGTTTGGTGCTCTGATGAGGCGGTTTAACTAATGTCAGTATGTGAAGTCTTAGTGGACAAGTGTTTTGTTGATATGAGCTGAGAATTTTTATGACAGTGATAGTTTTAATATTTCTGTTATGTTTTTTTTAAGTTACTCTAATAATGATACATTGTTAGTTTTAACTGTAGTTCTTTTACTGGATTTTGGCATTTAATGGAGTCAAATTATTTTGAATGATTTTAGTAAAATTTACAAGTTCTTCTAACAGTCGGAGTTGTCTTTTGTTTAGAGTGTAAATGGTTGATATGTTGTTCTGTTGTCTGTCGGTAGATGTTGTCTATTGGTGGATGTTGAGTGTTACTGTTTACTGGTAGATGTTGTCTATCGGTGGATGTTGAGTGTTACTGTTTACCGATAGATGTTTTCTATCGGTAGATGTTGTCTATCAGTGGATGTTGAGTGTTACTTTTTACCAGTAGATGTTGTCTATCGGTGGATGTTGAGTGTTACTGTTTACCGGTAGATGTTATCAATCGGTAAGAGTTGTCTATCGATAGATGTTGTCTATCGGTGGATGTTGAGTGTTACTGTTTACCGGTAGATGTTATCGATCGGTAGAAGTTATTTATCGGTAGATGTTGTCTATTGGTGGAGGTTGAGTTTTACTGTTGAGCGGTAGATGTCGGTAGTAGAAGACGTATCCTGTCTCTACTTCTACCACCGAGACTATTCTGTCTCTATTTCTACCGCTTGGACTATTCAGCCGTAGATGTGTTCTGTTTTATATATTTTTTTGTTTTCTTTCAACCAATTGTCTATAATATTTTAATTAGTATATAAATGTTGTTTTATACAAATGTTTTTCCGCTGCAAGTTTTGACGTTCTTTTTATAAAGTCAAATTTGATCGTTTGGTGAAGTTGTAAAAATTTTCTCTAAATGTCATAGTTCGGTTCAGTAATATGTATAGCAAACCGGGTTTATTAAATTCGGGGCGTTACAAATTTACATATTATTCATTTACTTTCTAGTGATCAAATGACAAATAGAATTGATAGTTTATATTCTTCTTATGAATCTAAATATTCTAATGTTAGTCGTTCACGTTCTTCTTCACATGCTAGTTTTAGTTGTGGTGGTGGAACTATTATAGCTCCACAACTTGATATTTATGATATTTGGAAACAATTAGATACATATGTTTATTCTAATACTATATGAAATGAACTAGTTATTTATTTTGACACTTGAGATAAATTTTCTCGCAATAAGAATTTTGATATTTTATATTGATGAAAAATATTTTCCACTACATATTCTATTCTTTTTATAATGACACATGATCTACTAACACCTTTGGTCTCTACCGTTGTGACGGACCCCGGCCCAATCGGGCTCCGAGGAGCCATCACTCCGGGACATCCAAAACAGGGACTATTTTTTTTTGAATAAACAGACTGAACCTTTAAAACAAAGCTTTGAAACTTTACAGAGAGAGAGAACATTCTCTGGAATTAAAAGCAAAACAGGGAAACGGTTAAAATCAGACTACAGAACGAATGAAAGAAGGGAAAACAGGAAGACTGAAACACTTAAGAATTTGGACGTAAACCTTCTCTGGACGAGTGCAGGGAGACAGGGAGAATTACAAACGGGGAGAAAGAAATGGACGATGTAATAAAGAGACAAAAATGGACGACTGACATGCTGTGGGAAACCTAATCAAATGGGAAACAAAAACTCGAAGTCATGCCGGAAGAAGGGCTACAGTGAATGACAGGATCAGGTGATATAAGGCAGAGGAAGTAATTTAAACTGGGCGGAAGATGTGGATGGATGACGTCATGTAACGTCCCTCATACTATTCCTAATTTCCCGTACGAAATTTTCTTTTTCCTTTATACTTAATGTTTAAGTGGAAAACAATTTAATAAAATGTTTAAAACAATTACAAGACAATTATTTAAACCAACATTAAAATCAATTTAATAACTAATAGAACACTCGGCCAAGGAGGGAGGGGCAAGAGAGTTAAAACAGAAAAAGACAAGTTCTTCTTTCTTTTAGCACCTAAATATAACTTTAACATCTTACACCCTAACGCCCTTCTTCACCATTTCATAACACAAATTTTACCTACATAACAAACATACTTTTCACAATACAATTCGACGTAAAACCGTCCTATACTCTCACTCGAAACGACTCGAGGCATAGTTAAATAAAACACGTTTTCACGAAAACAAACTGCGTGGTTCCGTTTGAAAGTTTAACATATCCTCCTGTTTGAAAATCACAAAACAGTTCTAAAACGTTTAAAACATTAATATATAACCTATCAACTATCCAGAGCCAAGCATCCTAAAATGTTCTATACAACCATCAGCCCGACAATTCCTAAAAACCCTCAAAACACCTACCATGAGTCCCACGGGTCAAAATACGCCTCGACTGCGCCAGCACACCACCGCAAGCCATCCTCCGTCAACTGCATCACTCCTCATCTGTTTCCTCGTAGTCACCTACACCATACAGACACCTATGAGATAAAAATCTCAGCAAGCTCTCATAAATGCAATGCATGCTGTGCGTATGAGTTCAGAAATTATGCAGCATTTTCTTTATCTTTACTCTATGGGTTTCACCGAGATCTCAGCCTCCTAACCGGAGAGAGCACATCCAGCGGTCGGACTACTCTTTCCAGCTAGAAGAGGGGGGTACACGCTTACAACACGTACAGCCGTGCCTGAGCCCCATCTCGCATGACCTATAATCTGTAAACTGTATGAGTACGTGTTAAATGCGGTATTGTGACAGACTCCTTCGTGCCTACACAATAGATCAATAGCCCCTCTCCAGGCCGCATTACCATTTTCTTTAAAACATCGTGCGGAAATTCGTTTTCTAAGTTCTTTTAAAACATGTGATGCATGAACAGTTCAATATAAACATAAACAAACAACATGTGTACCATCAAGACTATACGAAACATAATCTATAAAACAATTAAACCAAACTACCCATCCAAACAAATAAAACGAATACGTCATCAAAACTCCTCGAGACGACCTCGACGTACGGTGTAGGCCAATCGGCCAGAGAAGATCACGAGAACTTACCTGTCTTCTGTAGCTCGCTGGGGCTACTCGGTTACCAACCCACCTACGGCTCAACCTACGACAAATATTCAAACTTCATTAAAATTAAGCCCACATTCACCAATTTACTTTCAAACTACTATTTATAGCCTAATCCCACTAAAACTTAACTAAAGGGGCCACTAATTCGGGTTTGGTAAAACCGACCCAAAACTTCGAACGCGCGTAACTTTTGCGTCGGATATCCGAATCTAACGATTCCAGCGGCCACATACTCCTCTAATAACCTATTTTAACCTGTCAAAAGAAATTTTAAAACAAACGACCGTAGCTATGTCAAATACAGCAAAAACCCGAACTGCCCCTAACTCGAAAATTTCCCCCATTTCAATTTTCCATCAAATTCCACCCAATACATCACCAATCGACCACCCACACCTTTAATTTGAATAATTGAACCAAAATCCCGAGCTACACATACCAAAATCGAAATGCCCCAAATCGGGCTTCTCTGTTTTTCGCTCAAATTGAGCTCCTCACAACTCGGCGACCATTGCTGGTCCAAGGGTCGGCAAACCCATGCCGAGAACTCCCAAAAACGGTCGGTGATCGGAGCTTAAATTCGCTCATAACCCTCGGCCATGACAAAACCGAAAACAGGGAGAAAACTGAGCCTTACCATCGGTTCGTGAGCGGAGACAGGCTGAAGCCTCTCGTCGTTGTTGTCTGGTCGGAGAACGCCGGAGTCGCCGGTGTTCGTAGGAGGAGGGACATCGCTCGTCGCCGTTGTCTCCCTCTCCTCTCTCGGCGTCGGGCTCGAGCAACAGAATGGCGAATGCCATTCTGTTGTTTTATTTTTATTATTAATAATAATTATTATTATAATTATAATTCCTATTAACATTAATACAATTTACATTTACCGTTTTGCCCTCCCGTGTCTTCGACCATTCGAATTTCGTTAAATTCCGTATTTCTCCTAAAATCCATATAAATAATTAGGATTCTAATAACACTTTCTGCTTGCAAAACAGACTTAATTTGACATATGTATAAAAATGCCATTATATTATGGAATTATAAAATCCTGTAAAACCGGGTGTTACATTCCATCCACCTTAATTAAAATTTTGTCCTCAAAATTTGACTTAACTTGCAGTCATTGGCATTACCGTCTCGCGTCTTGCAGCCTTATACTATGATTTACAATCGCTTCGTTCTTTTCAAGTCACCTTCCTCCATCTCTCCAAAATTTTAGATCTCCCCAATTAAGGGTCTCGATTCTATCCCATATATAGGGTCAACCCCTATGGTTCTAAACTAGAACCCCTAAAACCGAATGACGCATCTTTAACCTCCTGACTTCTTCTACTGCATTTGAATTGATTAACCAAGTCTTCGGTTGTGCACCACGTGCTAGTAATCCTCACGTCTCAATTTTTTATAACCCAACTGTACTGATATGCACATAAATAATTTACACACACATTAGTTTCCACTTAATCGTCCATAAATTAAACTTCCTTTACTCTTCTAACTTGGCCTTATGTTCAAGCTTCCCCGATCTAAGCCTAATTCAAGTCCTCAATTTCCTAACGAAGCAAACTCAAAATCTTCTCCCATCGAAGCTTCTCTCAGCTATTACTTTATATCGCATCTATGTCCAAATTCCCTAACATCAGTTAGATCGAATATCATCTAAAAATCTCTTCCAACTCCTGGGCTGTAACCCAAACTTAAACATAGTTTCATCAACTCTGTCTCCAGTCGGGATGCACACCAACTCAATTTCTATATTAACTTCGCAACCGTATTCCTCACTTTTAATTTTGCCTACATGTGTCCTTGCTTACGCATCGAGCCTTACAAAATTTCCTAAGTCCTCAATCGAGCGATCTCTAACTGGGTACTCGACACTTAACGTCTCGAGCACCTGTTGGTTTCAATCCTCGAAATAACATCAACTTCCAATGTCATTTGGGTTGACTACCGTTCAAGGATTCCTAACAACATCCAGCTTGTAATCCAAACTCCCTTTTATTTAACTTAAATTCCTCGAATTGAGTTCCTTTAGTTCCTTCTGCACTTAACCACTTTACGCCCTCAGAGCCTTCTTAAGTTACTTACTCCAACGTTAAATTTCAACTACCCTACGACCTTATCTATCTATTGGGTATAACAATTTCTATATATATATATTTATCGGAGCTGTAAACTAAATTAGTGTATAAGTTCATTAGCCTTAACCTTGGTTACTACTATAACCATCCGAGTCTACATTTCTCTAGTAATGCTCCCGTATAACTTCTGCGTCAATAGTATCCAAATTGTACCCTTCTTTGGACACTTCACGGGTCTTAATAACTATTTCTATGTGAGCTTCTCAACTAGAATTCTATTCTTTATGTTTCGCAAGGTATCCCATCAATGATATCCTACGTTATATTCTTCCTCGGGTAACTCACCAACCTTGATCCCTTTTCTGATGCGGTTCTCATAACTTAACTCTCTCCATCGTTATTTTTCACTAACTATATCTCTGAAATACATTCAAGGCCTCAACAGGTTTAACTGAGAGCCCAAGTTGCTACTATCTTAAAACCAATGTTCACTTGTAAGTTAGATCCTATAAATCTCACATTTCATTCTACGTCACGTTAAGGAGTTCCTTCATTATGTTCTAACCGAAACGTTTATTCTATCTTCAATGTGCTTATTCGTCTAACTTAACTCCCCGTTAACCTTGAGCACAGTCAAGTCCCTAAGTCTCGTTATGAATTTGTTCTAAACTACTCCTTCTAGCTTTGAGTTACCTATGTATCCATTAGGCTCGACTTGTCAAATACGAGTCAAACCACTGAAAATCATCATTTTACTTAGGTTTACTTAAATGGTTTCTATGAAAATCATCCTTCTCTTTATTCTAGCTTCAAATCTTAACCTCTCATTGAATCCGACAATCTTCTTCACCTATCCCTAATATTGCACGAGGATTACCTTGACGTTAATGAATGACCTTACCCTGTTTCGTTCCTCCTAGTCGGCTAAGAATATTCTACTTTGTTCCCGTGCAACGATCTATCCTCCGATCTTCTTGTTAGCAAACTTGTTGTAGATAAGTTTACGCCTTTATTCCAATTCTCCTTAAGTCCTCAAATCCTACCATTTTTATTCTCCAATAATTTGAAACATCTCTTCTTTAATGATAACCTTCCTAGTTCCTCAAACACTAATGCTTCTACCTTCGTCCTGGAGGTATGCCTCATATTTGTGGCTCCTAACTTAAATTGTACCAACTATAGGTTCACAACTTAACTCCTATATCTTTTGCTTCATACTTTAATCAAGCAACTCTAATTGCCTGACGTGTCCACAACTCGTCGATTATTCTTAACTCCTCCAAGTCTCCCCCTTACAGTGTGTCGGTCAAAATCTTTTCACGAGTTGGCAATTATCTGTATTGGTCAGTTTTCTAAGACGGCACCTATTTCCTAGAAAATGACCAATTTCAGTAATCTGAGTATCACTTGGATATTACTTTTCATATAATTATTATTATTATTATTATTATTATTATTATTATTATTATTATTATTATTATTATTATTATTATTATTATTATTATTATTATTATTATTATTATTATTATTATTATTATTATTATTATTATTATTATTATTATTATTATTATTATTATTATTATTATTATTATTATTATTATTATTATTATTATTATTATTATTATTATTATTATTATTATTATTATTATTATTATTATTATTATTATTATTATTATTATTATTATTATTATTATTATTATTATTATTATTATTATTATTATTATTATTATTATTATTATTATTATTATTATTATTATTATTATTATTATTATTATTATTATTATTATTATTATTATTATTATTATTATTATTATTATTATTATTATTATTATTATTATTATTATTATTATTATTATTATTATTATTATTATTATTATTATTATTATTATTATTATTATTATTATTATTATTATTATTATTATTATTATTATTATTATTATTATTATTATTATTATTATTATTATTATTATTATTATTATTATTATTATTATTATTATTATTATTATTATTATTATTATTATTATTATTATTATTATTATTATTATTATTATTATTATTATTATTATTATTATTATTATTATTATTATTATTATTATTATTATTATTATTATTATTATTATTATTATTATTATTATTATTATTATTATTATTATTATTATTATTATTATTATTATTATTATTATTATTATTATTATTATTATTATTATTATTATTATTATTATTATTATTATTATTATTATTATTATTATTATTATTATTATTATTATTATTATTATTATTATTATTATTATTATTATTATTATTATTATTATTATTATTATTATTATTATTATTATTATTATTATTATTATTATTATTATTATTATTATTATTATTATCATTGATATAGGTTGATATGCATACCCGATGCAATCGCTTAGATCTCACATCACGATTTTGCATTGATTCATTACGTCCACCGAATCACCGTGGAAATAGCCTCTCCCCATATCCTCTCATCAATTAATCTATGCTTTAATTCTTGAATATCATTTTCATCTAGATACTTCCAGTTTCACGTAGGTCTAGGACCTACAAGGCTCTACTATATTTTCTTATTTGCTTACGTGCACTTATTATATCTTGGCAATCCAAAGCATTCCTCGATACGTTCATATCTAAGTTTTCAACTTATCTCTGATTCGTCGTACTATAAAAAAAAAAAAAAAAAAAAAAAAAAAAAAAAAAAAAAAAAAAAAAAAAAAAAAAAAAAAAAAAAAAAAAAAAAAAAAAAAAAAAAAAAAAAAAAAAAAAAAAAAAAAAAAAAAAAAAAAAAAAAAAAAAAAAAAAAAAAAAAAAAAAAAAAAAAAAAAAAAAAAAAAAAAAAAAAAAAAAAAAAAAAAAAAAAAAAAAAAAAAAAAAAAAAAAAAAAAAAAAAAAAAAAAAAAAAAAAAAAAAAAAAAAAAAAAAAAAAAAAAAAAAAAAAAAAAAAAAAAAAAAAAAAAAAAAAAAAAAAAAAAAAAAAAAAAAAAAAAAAAAAAAAAAAAAAAAAAAAAAAAAAAAAAAAAAAAAAAAAAAAAAAAAAAAAAAAAAAAAAAAAAAAAAAAAAAAAAAAAAAAAAAAAAAAAAAAAAAAAAAAAAAAAAAAAAAAAAAAAAAAAAAAAAAAAAAAAAAAAAAAAAAAAAAAAAAAAAAAAAAAAAAAAAAAAAAAAAAAAAAAAAAAAAAAAAAAAAAAAAAAAAAAAAAAAAAAAAAAAAAAAAAAAAAAAAAAAAAAAAAAAAAAAAAAAAAAAAAAAAAAAAAAAAAAAAAAAAAAAAAAAAAAAAAAAAAAAAAAAAAAAAAAAAAAAAAAAAAAAAAAAAAAAAAAAAAAAAAAAAAAAAAAAAAAAAAAAAAAAAAAAAAAAAAAAAAAAAAAAAAAAAAAAAAAAAAAAAAAAAAAAAAAAAAAAAAAAAAAAAAAAAAAAAAAAAAAAAAAAAAAAAAAAAAAAAAAAAAAAAAAAAAAAAAAAAAAAAAAAAAAAAAAAAAAAAAAAAAAAAAAAAAAAAAAAAAAAAAAAAAAAAAAAAAAAAAAAAAAAAAAAAAAAAAAAAAAAAAAAAAAAAAAAAAAAAAAAAAAAAAAAAAAAAAAAAAAAAAAAAAAAAAAAAAAAAAAAAAAAAAAAAAAAAAAAAAAAAAAAAAAAAAAAAAAAAAAAAAAAAAAAAAAAAAAAAAAAAAAAAAAAAAAAAAAAAAAAAAAAAAAAAAAAAAAAAAAAAAAAAAAAAAAAAAAAAAAAAAAAAAAAAAAAAAAAAAAAAAAAAAAAAAAAAAAAAAAAAAAAAAAAAAAAAAAAAAAAAAAAAAAAAAAAAAAAAAAAAAAAAAAAAAAAAAAAAAAAAAAAAAAAAAAAAAAAAAAAAAAAAAAAAAAAAAAAAAAAAAAAAAAAAAAAAAAAAAAAAAAAAAAAAAAAAAAAAAAAAAAAAAAAAAAAAAAAAAAAAAAAAAAAAAAAAAAAAAAAAAAAAAAAAAAAAAAAAAAAAAAAAAAAAAAAAAAAAAAAAAAAAAAAAAAAAAAAAAAAAAAAAAAAAAAAAAAAAAAAAAAACACGTTTTCACGAAAACAAACTGAGGTTTCCTTTGAAAGTTTAACATATCCTCCTGTTTGAAAATCACAAAACAGTTCTAAAACGTTTAAAACATTAATATATAACCTATCAACTATCCAGAGCCAAGCATCCTAAAATGTTCTATACAACCATCAGCCCGACAATTCCTAAAAACCTCAAACCCTACCATATTCCCCCGGGTCAATACGCCTCGACTGCGCCAGCACACCACCGCAAGCCATCCTCCGTCAACTGCATCACTCCTCATCTGTTTCTCGTAGCACTACCAAGAGGAGAATTGTTGTCTTCCGGCTGACGTCATCGGAAGAGGAGAATTGTTGTCTTCCGGCTGACGTCATCGGAAGAGGAGAATTGTTGTCTTCCGGCTGACGTCATCGGAAGAGGAGAATTGTTGTCTTCCGGCTGACGTCATCGGAAGAGGAGAATTGTTGTCTTCCGGCTGACGTCATCGGAAGAGGAGAATTGTTGTCTTCCGGCTGACGTCATCGGAAGAGGAGAATTGTTGTCTTCCGGCTGACGTCATCGGAAGAGGAGAATTGTTGTCTTCCGGCTGACGTCATCGGAAGAGGAGAATTGTTGTCTTCCGGCTGACGTCATCGGAAGAGGAGAATTGTTGTCTTCCGGCTGACGTCATCGGAAGAGGAGAATTGTTGTCTTCCGGCTGACGTCATCGGAAGAGGAGAATTGTTGTCTTCCGGCTGACGTCATCGGAAGAGGAGAATTGTTGTCTTCCGGCTGACGTCATCGGAAGAGGAGAATTGTTGTCTTCCGGCTGACGTCATCGGAAGAGGAGAATTGTTGTCTTCCGGCTGACGTCATCGGAAGAGGAGAATTGTTGTCTTCCGGCTGACGTCATCGGAAGAGGAGAATTGTTGTCTTCCGGCTGACGTCATCGGAAGAGGAGAATTGTTGTCTTCCGGCTGACGTCATCGGAAGAGGAGAATTGTTGTCTTCCGGCTGACGTCATCGGAAGAGGAGAATTGTTGTCTTCCGGCTGACGTCATCGGAAGAGGAGAATTGTTGTCTTCCGGCTGACGTCATCGGAAGAGGAGAATTGTTGTCTTCCGGCTGACGTCATCGGAAGAGGAGAATTGTTGTCTTCCGGCTGACGTCATCGGAAGAGGAGAATTGTTGTCTTCCGGCTGACGTCATCGGAAGAGGAGAATTGTTGTCTTCCGGCTGACGTCATCGGAAGAGGAGAATTGTTGTCTTCCGGCTGACGTCATCGGAAGAGGAGAATTGTTGTCTTCCGGCTGACGTCATCGGAAGAGGAGAATTGTTGTCTTCCGGCTGACGTCATCGGAAGAGGAGAATTGTTGTCTTCCGGCTGACGTCATCGGAAGAGGAGAATTGTTGTCTTCCGGCTGACGTCATCGGAAGAGGAGAATTGTTGTCTTCCGGCTGACGTCATCGGAAGAGGAGAATTGTTGTCTTCCGGCTGACGTCATCGGAAGAGGAGAATTGTTGTCTTCCGGCTGACGTCATCGGAAGAGGAGAATTGTTGTCTTCCGGCTGACGTCATCGGAAGAGGAGAATTGTTGTCTTCCGGCTGACGTCATCGGAAGAGGAGAATTGTTGTCTTCCGGCTGACGTCATCGGAAGAGGAGAATTGTTGTCTTCCGGCTGACGTCATCGGAAGAGGAGAATTGTTGTCTTCCGGCTGACGTCATCGGAAGAGGAGAATTGTTGTCTTCCGGCTGACGTCATCGGAAGAGGAGAATTGTTGTCTTCCGGCTGACGTCATCGGAAGAGGAGAATTGTTGTCTTCCGGCTGACGTCATCGGAAGAGGAGAATTGTTGTCTTCCGGCTGACGTCATCGGAAGAGGAGAATTGTTGTCTTCCGGCTGACGTCATCGGAAGAGGAGAATTGTTGTCTTCCGGCTGACGTCATCGGAAGAGGAGAATTGTTGTCTTCCGGCTGACGTCATCGGAAGAGGAGAATTGTTGTCTTCCGGCTGACGTCATCGGAAGAGGAGAATTGTTGTCTTCCGGCTGACGTCATCGGCAGAGAAGATCACGAGAACTTACCTGTCTTCTGTAGCTCGCTGAGTCTACTACTCGTACCTGCCCACACCTACGGCTCGACCTACGACAAATATTCAAACTTCATTAAAATTGAGCCCACATTCACCAATTACTTTCAAACTACTATTTATAGCCTAATCCAACTAAAACTTAACTAAAGGGGCCACTAATTCGGGTTTGGTAAAACCGACCCAAAACTTCGAACGCGCGTAACATTTTGCGTCGGATATCAGAATCTAACGATTCCAGCGGCCACGTACTCCTCTAATAACCTATTTTAACCTGTCAAAAGAAATTTTAAAACAACGACCGTAGCTAGGTCAACTATAGCCAAACCCGACTGCCCCTAAACTCAAAGTTTCCTCCCATTTCGATTTTCCATCAAATTCCACCCAATACATCACCAATCGACCACCCACACCTTTAATTTGAATAATCGAACCAAAATCCCGAGCTACACACACCAAAACCGAAATGCCCCAAATCAGGCTTCTCTGTTTTTCACTCAAATTGAGCTCCTCACAACTCGGCGACCATTGCTGGTCCAAGGGTCGACAAACCCATGCCGAGAACTCCCAAAAATGGCCGGTGATCGGAGCTTAAATTTGCTCATCACCCTCGGCCATGACAGAACTGAAAACAGGGAGAAAACTGAGCCTTACCTCGGTTCTGCGCGAACGGCGGAACCCTCTCATTGCTGTTGTCTGGCCGGAGAACGCCGGAGTCGCCGTGTTCGTCGGCGAGCCAGACGTCGCTCGTCGCCGTTGTCTCCCTCTCCTCTCTCGGCGTCGGGCTCAAGCAACAGAATGACAAATGCCATTCTGTTTTTTATTTTTTTATTAATATAAGTATTATCTAATTCTAATCCTATAACATTAATACAATTTACATTTACCGTTTTGCCCTCCCGTGTCTTCGACCATTCGAATTCGTAAATTCTGTATTTCTCCTAAAATCCATATAAATACTTAGGCTTTAATAACCTTTCTGCTTGCAAAACGGAACTTAATTTGCCTATGTATAAACAATGCCATTATATTAGAAATTAGAACATCCCGTCAACGGGTGTACACGTCGGGGGCATGTAGTGGAAGTGGGCGGAAGAGGGTAGACGTCAGGAGAAGATGTAGTGAATTGGGCGGAGGATATGGGTGGATGACGTCAGGCGGAAGATGTAAGGAAACTGACGGAAGATAGATACTTAGACCTCTGGTGACGTAAGACAGAAGAAGTAATTGAACTGCGCGGAAGATGTAATTAAACCGGAGGGCTTAAATAAACCGGGACGGTGGACGTGGCCATAAGGCGGTAGATATTGTAACACCCGACATTTCGGCCAGGTGATTTTCTGACCATTTTATTTATCACCCTTTTATTTAACCTTTATGATTCAAATTTGATGTTAAGACAAATTTATTACAAGTTGAGTAAAACTAGGTTGGGTGGCAGAATTGTAATTAAGATTGATGGATTAAGTATAAATAGAAAAAGGAAACCTTAAATTTCATTTAAACCACTGTAGCCGAACCCTTCTCTCCCCCCCCCCCGGCGAGAGTTTATCTCCCGAGCTATTGTATCTGTTACGGCGTTCTGCCCTCAAGGAACGACTATTTTCAGCCTGATTCTCTCTGCAAGTTTGTACCGAGGTATGCAATAGACAATGTAGCTATCTGTTAGTTTATCAGCTCTGTTTTCAGCTCAGCATCTGAACTTGGAGTTTATCAATGGCCATGCCGTTTTAGAACATTTTAGAATCCGAGAGTAGTAATGTCAACCCGAATAGATTCTGGTCATTTTAAGTAACCTAACTCAGATTTAATCAATAGTAGAACCTCTTTGTTCTATTTTGGATTTCAGATTCTGCACAGAGCTATTAGATTCTAGGATGACCTATGATTAGAACTTTTAGGATTTTATTTAACTACTGTAAGTGAAATGTGTTAGGTGAAGAAGTTGAAGAGGAAGTGATCCAAGTGCTAAGGAATCCAGGTAAGTGAATGTATTAAGCTTCCGGCCAATAGGGCCTACATCAAAGGATTAAGTTAGATTTAGTGAACATTGTCTGCTATATGTTTGATGAAATGTCGATGGATATATGTATGTTATTCTATGTACTCCCCTGTCTTAGTTCGATGATTGAGTGCATTTATGTTATGCATCATGTTTTACTTCTCAAGCATATGAAAATGTTTTGAAAATGTTTTCTCAGAATAAGGTAAGAAGATAAAACTGATGCAACGTGGTTAAGTGAGGGTTGGGGGTGGTTCGGCGTATGTCACAGTCCGCAGTAGGACATATGAATACGACCCGCAGTAGGGACCATGATCAAACTCACTGTCGAACCCCTTTACCGGCACAAATCCTCCCTTAAACCACATTATATGAAGAAGTGTGATAGAAGTTGTATGAGTTTGCCTTCCGGCTGACGTCATCGGAAGAGGAGAATTGTTGTCTTCCGGCTGACGTCATCGGAAGAGGAGAATTGTTGTCTTCCGGCTGACGTCATCGGAAGAGGAGAATTGTTGTCTTCCGGCTGACGTCATCGGAAGAGGAGAATTGTTGTCTTCCGGCTGACGTCATCGGCAGGAGAAGTGTGATAGAAGTTGTATGAGTTTGCCTTCCGGCTGACGTCATCGGAAGAGGAGAATTGTTGTCTTCCGGCTGACGTCATCGGCAGGAGAAGTGTGATAGAAGTTGTATGAGTTTGCCTTCCGGCTGACGTCATCGGCAGGAGAAGTGTGATAGAAGTTGTATGAGTTTGCCTTCCGGCTGACGTCATCGGCAGGAGAAGTGTGATAGAAGTTGTATGAGTTTGCCTTCCGGCTGACGTCATCGGAAGAGGAGAATTGTTGTCTTCCGGCTGACGTCATCGGAAGAGGAGAATTGTTGTCTTCCGGCTGACGTCATCGGAAGAGGAGAATTGTTGTCTTCCGGCTGACGTCATCGGCAGGAGAAGTGTGATAGAAGTTGTATGAGTTTGCCTTCCGGCTGACGTCATCGGAAGAGGAGAATTGTTGTCTTCCGGCTGACGTCATCGGCAGGAGAAGTGTGATAGAAGTTGTATGAGTTTGCCTTCCGGCTGACGTCATCGGCAGGAGAAGTGTGATAGAAGTTGTATGAGTTTGCCTTCCGGCTGACGTCATCGGCAGGAGAAGTGTGATAGAAGTTGTATGAGTTTGCCTTCCGGCTGACGTCATCGGCAGGAGAAGTGTGATAGAAGTTGTATGAGTTTGCCTTCCGGCTGACGTCATCGGCAGGAGAAGTGTGATAGAAGTTGTATGAGTTTGCCTTCCGGCTGACGTCATCGGAAGAGGAGAATTGTTGTCTTCCGGCTGACGTCATCGGCAGGAGAAGTGTGATAGAAGTTGTATGAGTTTGCCTTCCGGCTGACGTCATCGGCAGGAGAAGTGTGATAGAAGTTGTATGAGTTTGCCTTCCGGCTGACGTCATCGGCAGGAGAAGTGTGATAGAAGTTGTATGAGTTTGCCTTCCGGCTGACGTCATCGGCAGGAGAAGTGTGATAGAAGTTGTATGAGTTTGCCTTCCGGCTGACGTCATCGGAAGAGGAGAATTGTTGTCTTCCGGCTGACGTCATCGGAAGAGGAGAATTGTTGTCTTCCGGCTGACGTCATCGGAAGAGGAGAATTGTTGTCTTCCGGCTGACGTCATCGGCAGGAGAAGTGTGATAGAAGTTGTATGAGTTTGCCTTCCGGCTGACGTCATCGGCAGGAGAAGTGTGATAGAAGTTGTATGAGTTTGCCTTCCGGCTGACGTCATCGGAAGAGGAGAATTGTTGTCTTCCGGCTGACGTCATCGGAAGAGGAGAATTGTTGTCTTCCGGCTGACGTCATCGGAAGAGGAGAATTGTTGTCTTCCGGCTGACGTCATCGGAAGAGGAGAATTGTTGTCTTCCGGCTGACGTCATCGGAAGAGGAGAATTGTTGTCTTCCGGCTGACGTCATCGGCAGGAGAAGTGTGATAGAAGTTGTATGAGTTTGCCTTCCGGCTGACGTCATCGGCAGGAGAAGTGTGATAGAAGTTGTATGAGTTTGCCTTCCGGCTGACGTCATCGGAAGAGGAGAATTGTTGTCTTCCGGCTGACGTCATCGGCAGGAGAAGTGTGATAGAAGTTGTATGAGTTTGCCTTCCGGCTGACGTCATCGGAAGAGGAGAATTGTTGTCTTCCGGCTGACGTCATCGGCAGGAGAAGTGTGATAGAAGTTGTATGAGTTTGCCTTCCGGCTGACGTCATCGGCAGGAGAAGTGTGATAGAAGTTGTATGAGTTTGCCTTCCGGCTGACGTCATCGGCAGGAGAAGTGTGATAGAAGTTGTATGAGTTTGCCTTCCGGCTGACGTCATCGGCAGGAGAAGTGTGATAGAAGTTGTATGAGTTTGCCTTCCGGCTGACGTCATCGGCAGGAGAAGTGTGATAGAAGTTGTATGAGTTTGCCTTCCGGCTGACGTCATCGGCAGGAGAAGTGTGATAGAAGTTGTATGAGTTTGCCTTCCGGCTGACGTCATCGGCAGGAGAAGTGTGATAGAAGTTGTATGAGTTTGCCTTCCGGCTGACGTCATCGGCAGGAGAAGTGTGATAGAAGTTGTATGAGTTTGCCTTCCGGCTGACGTCATCGGCAGGAGAAGTGTGATAGAAGTTGTATGAGTTTGCCTTCCGGCTGACGTCATCGGCAGGAGAAGTGTGATAGAAGTTGTATGAGTTTGCCTTCCGGCTGACGTCATCGGCAGGAGAAGTGTGATAGAAGTTGTATGAGTTTGCCTTCCGGCTGACGTCATCGGCAGGAGAAGTGTGATAGAAGTTGTATGAGTTTGCCTTCCGGCTGACGTCATCGGCAGGAGAAGTGTGATAGAAGTTGTATGAGTTTGCCTTCCGGCTGACGTCATCGGCAGGAGAAGTGTGATAGAAGTTGTATGAGTTTGCCTTCCGGCTGACGTCATCGGCAGGAGAAGTGTGATAGAAGTTGTATGAGTTTGCCTTCCGGCTGACGTCATCGGCAGGAGAAGTGTGATAGAAGTTGTATGAGTTTGCCTTCCGGCTGACGTCATCGGCAGGAGAAGTGTGATAGAAGTTGTATGAGTTTGCCTTCCGGCTGACGTCATCGGCAGGAGAAGTGTGATAGAAGTTGTATGAGTTTGCCTTCCGGCTGACGTCATCGGCAGGAGAAGTGTGATAGAAGTTGTATGAGTTTGCCTTCCGGCTGACGTCATCGGCAGGAGAAGTGTGATAGAAGTTGTATGAGTTTGCCTTCCGGCTGACGTCATCGGAAGAGGAGAATTGTTGTCTTCCGGCTGACGTCATCGGCAGGAGAAGTGTGATAGAAGTTGTATGAGTTTGCCTTCCGGCTGACGTCATCGGCAGGAGAAGTGTGATAGAAGTTGTATGAGTTTGCCTTCCGGCTGACGTCATCGGCAGGAGAAGTGTGATAGAAGTTGTATGAGTTTGCCTTCCGGCTGACGTCATCGGAAGAGGAGAATTGTTGTCTTCCGGCTGACGTCATCGGCAGGAGAAGTGTGATAGAAGTTGTATGAGTTTGCCTTCCGGCTGACGTCATCGGAAGGGGAAAGATGGTTGTCTTCCGGCTGACGTCATCGGAAGAGGAGAATTGTTGTCTTCCGCTGACGTCATCGGCAGGAGAAGTGTGATAGAAGTTGTATGGGTTTGGCCTTCCGGCTGACGTCATCGGAAGGGGAAGGATGGTTGTCTTCCGGCTGACGTCATCGGAAGAGGAGAATTGTTGTCTTCCGGCTTGACGTCATCGGCGGAGAAGTGTGATAGAAGTTGTATGAGTTTGCCTTCCGGCTGACGTCATCGGAAGGGGAAGGATGGTTGTCTCCCGGCTGACGTCATCGGAAGAGGAGAATTGTTGTCTTCCGGCTGACGTCATCGGCAGGAGAAATGTGATGCAAGTTGTATGGGTTTGCCTTCCGGCTGACGTCATCGGAAGAGGAAAATGTTGTCTCCCGGCTGACGTCATCGGAAGAAGAAAACGCTATTTTGTCGTCTAGTGACCGGTAGAGGTAGTGTAATTCTCTACCGGAAGAAGTATATCACACGAGTAAATTTAATGAAGCACGAGAGAGTCACGTGTCCACCGGTAGATGTCCATCACCGAGCGAGTTTTAATGGGTCACGTGTTAAGCTCATGCTCACCGGAAGATGTGAACTCTAAGCTTGTCGTTTAGCGATTGGCTGAAGTGCTTGCATGGCTCGCCGGCAGATGCTATGCACTTCATTAAAGTTACGTATTCAAAAAAAAAAAGAGTACAAAAATGAATTTAAGTTTAAGTAAGGTCAAGAATTTCGTGACGGTCCTCCTCGGGTCGTTACAATTATGGTATCAAAGCTAAACCAGGTTCTAAAATCGGTTCTGTAGACTGCCTTCCAGCACAGATTGCCACCTGAGTACTCTCCAACAACTGTAAGTGTTTACGATTCTAGTGATGTCATTATGTTAAGATGTGTTTCTATTATTGCTTAGGAATCTCAAGATGGTAAGAGGTCAACAGAGGGAAGACAACGTGGATAGTACCACCGTTGCTCAGCTAATAGAATTAGTTAATCGCCAATCACGACAAATAGAGCAACTAGTGATTACTAGAGAAGAGCTTGGGAACTCCAGCTCTAATGTAACTCATGATCATGGGGGTGAGCGCTTCCACAGGCTCAGACCCCCGACATTCAATGGCCAAGTTTCTGACCCCATTTATGCTGAGGAATGGATCCGAAAAGTAGAGGACATGTTTAAGTATGCGAAAGTTGATGAAGGAGATAGAGTCACCTATGCTGTCTATCATTTGGAGCTGAATGCAAGGCATTGGTGGGATTCTCTTCAGAGCACTGTTAATGCAGAGACTATGACTTGGGATATGTTTAAGACTGCCTTCTTTGACAAGTACTTCAATAGGACCGTTCAGGCCGGCAAGAAGAAAGAATTCATGAACCTGCGGCAAACTGGCTCCGTGACGGATTATATATGCAAATTCGATGCTTTGTCACGGTTTGCTCCCCGACTGGTTGAGAATGATGAAGACAAGATTTACCAATTTGTTCAAGGACTGAAGCCGAGTTTGTATGTGAAGGTAAAGACTTCTGGGATACACAATATACCTTATGGCGAAGTGACGGCTAAGGCCCTGGAATTGGAGGAGGCTGAGATGACAGCTTATGCACAGCGTGAACAGCCAAGGAAGTTCACTAAGGAGACTCAACCACCACCACGGCAGAACAAGGGATGGCAACCCCAGCAGAACAGAAACCAGCAACAACAACAGCAAGGTGTTAAGAGATCCTTCAATCCAAGTGATGACCAAGGAAGAGGAAAGCGACCTTCGGCTCCCCTATGTTCCAACTGTCAGAAGAATCACCATGGGGAGTGCAAGCTGCACTCTGGCCGTTGCTATAGATGCGACAAGGTTGGACACATAGCCAGAGACTGCCCGATGCCATCAGACCCGAATCGAATTAGAGTTGCACCAAGAGTCTATGCTATGATGGAGGATGAAGATGTTGAACCACACACGGTCATATCAGGTACCATTATGGTTTGTGGTTTTTCTGCTTATACACTTATTGATACGGGAGCCACACACTCATTCATAGCAACCCTGTTTGTGTGTAAACATAAGTTAGAACTTTCGCCAGTTGATAAACCGTATAGAGTTATGTTACCATCAGGGAAGTCTTTACATTCTGAGCAAATGTTGAAGGGTGATGTTTTGTCCTTAGGAGATAAGGAGCTATATGTAGAACTGATTATGATTGACATGAAAGGATATGAGATTATTTTAGGAATGGATTGGTTATTTAGGCATTATGCCACGATTAGTTGTAGGACTGGCCTAGTTGATTTCCGACCCCCAAATGGAGATCGGTATACCTTCCAAGCTATTCCAAAGATGAGTAAGATACCAATCATATCCTCACTAGCGACTCAACGGTTACTGAAGAATGGTTGCTTGAGTTATCTAGCCAACATAATGGATGTCCGAGTGAAGAATAAGGCGGAACTACAAGATATTCCTACCGTACGAGAGTTTCCTGAAGCATTCTTGGACGACTTACCGGGACTACCACCCGATAGAGAGATAGAATTTGTGATTGATACATACCCCGAGGCATTACCTGTATCTAAGAATCCTTACCGAATGGCACCTGTTGAGTTAAAAGAATTAAAGGTCCAACTACAGGAATTAGTTGACAAGGGATTTATACGTTCTAGTAGTTCTCCCTGGGGTGCACCTGTCCTTTTCGTTAAAAAGAAAGATGGTTCTCTTAGAATGTGTATAGACTACAGAGAACTGAATAAGTTGACAGTCAAGAATAAATATCCTTTACCCCGGATAGATGACCTGTTTGACCAACTACAAGGAGCTAAGGTATTCTCAAAGATTGACTTACGTTCGGGTTATTACCAACTGAAGGTTAAGGAAGGAGATATACCAAAGACAGCCTTCAGAACCCGCTACGGACATTATGAATTTCTTGTGATGTCATTTGGACTGACTAATGCGCCTGCCGCTTTCATGGACTTGATGAACCGAGTATTTCGTGAATACCTGGATAAGTTTGTGATTGTGTTTATAGATGACATTTTAGTATACTCACAGACTGAAACCGACCATGCAGAACATTTGAGAATAGTATTATCAACCTTAAAACAGCAGCAGCTTTATGCCAAATTGTCCAAATGTGAATTTTGGCTGGATAAGGTCAACTTCTTAGGTCATGTCATTTCTGCTGAGGGCATATCAGTAGATCCAACTAAGGTTCAGGCCGTTAAGGATTGGCCACAGCCAAAGAATGTCAGTGAAGTTCGAAGTTTCCTTGGTCTGGCTGGCTACTATAGAAAGTTCATTAAAGGATTCTCTATGATAGCTAAACCTTTGACCAATTTAACCAAGAAGGACCTCAAGTACTTTTGGACCGAAGCTTGTGAAGATAGCTTCCAATCATTGAAACAGAAGTTAACGACAGCCCCGCTATTAACTCTCCCAACTGAAGAAGGAAAATTTAGTGTTTATTGTGACGCATCCAAGATTGGTTTGGGATGTGTTTTGATGCAAGAAGGTAAAGTTGTGGCGTATGCCTCTAGGCAGCTAAAAGGTTATGAACAGAATTACCCCACTCATGATTTAGAGCTAGCTGCAGTTGTTTTTGCTTTAAAAATTTGGAGGCACTATTTGTATGGACAGCAGTGCGATGTGTTTTCTGACCACAAGAGTTTAAAGTATCTTTTCACCCAAAAGGAATTAAACATGAGACAAAGACGTTGGTTAGAATTTGTTAAGGACTATGACTTTGAAATCAAGTACCACCCGGGTAAGGCTAATGCTGTAGCCGATGCTTTGAGCAGAATGTCAAAAACAATGCAACCCGCAGTGTCAGTTTTGTCTGCACCCTTGAGGACTGAAGTTCAGAAGTTTGAATTGGAACTAGTTCCAGGGTTGTCAGCCTTACTTACCGATTTGACCATTCAACCAACGGTTTTGGAAAAGATCAAAGAGTCACAACAGAAGGATTCCGAGGAGAATAACAGTATGATGAATAAGTTGAAGGACGCCACCTCCGAGTTTAGTCTTTCCAATGATGGAATCCTGAGATTTAGGAATCGATGGTATGTCCCTTGTGATGAAGAATTACGTAAGTTGATTTTGGCCGAGGCTCACTCGTCTTCCTTTTCTATACATCCCGGTAGCACCAAGATGTATCGAGACTTAAAGTTACTTTATTGGTGGCCTAATATGAAGAGGGATATCGCCAAGTACGTAGAATCATGCTTGGTATGCCAGCAAGTTAAAGCCGAGCACCAACGACCAGGAGGTACCCTTCAACCTCTACCTATTCCCGAATGGAAGTGGGAAAACATTGCCATGGATTTTGTTGTAGGATTACCTAAGACAACTAAAGGACATGACAGTATTTGGGTTGTGATTGATAGACTGACAAAATCGGCCCATTTCTTACCTGTAAAGACAACCTACACGATGGACCAACTTGCTAATCTTTACGTTCAAGAAATTATCAGATTGCATGGGATTCCCGTATCCATAGTCTCTGATCGTGACCCTAGATTCACCTCCCGATTCTGGAAAAGTTTACAAGGTACCTTAGGCACAAAGTTATCCTTCAGCACCGCTTTTCACCCGCAGACAGATGGACAATCCGAGAGGACCATTCAGATACTCGAGGATATGTTGAGAGCATGTGTGCTTGACTTTCGGACTACATGGAGTAGACACTTACCTCTGATTGAGTTTTCTTACAACAATAGTTACCAGTCCACCATTGGTATGGCACCCTATGAAGCTTTGTATGGCAGGAAATGTAGGTCACCTTTGTACTGGGATGAGGTTGGTGAAGCGAAGTTATTGGGCCCAGAGATTTTACAACAGATGTCAGACAAGATTACAGTCATTAGGAAAAGGATGTTAACTGCACAAAGCCGGCAGAAGAGTTATGCGGACCAAAGAAGAAGAGATCTTGAATTTTCTGTCGGCGATGAAGTTTTCCTGAAGATTTCACCATTTAGAGGAGTCTTAAGATTTGGCAAGAAAGGGAAGCTTAACCCACGGTTCATTGGACCATTCATTGTTCTAGCAAAGATTGGTAACACAGCTTACAGATTGCAATTGCCCCCGTCATTGGAGAAAGTTCATAATGTTTTTCATGTGTCTATGCTAAGGAAATGCATACGTGATCCAGCGCATGTTGTTGTGCCATCAGAAATCGAGATTGAGCCGACTTTAGAGTATGAAGAAAAACCAGTGCAAATTTTGGACTCTGCAGTGAAGACTCTAAGGAATAAGGAAATCTTGTTGGTTAAGGTCTTGTGGAAGAATCATGGTATTGAAGAAGCTACATGGGAACTACAGCAAGATATGTTGGACAAGTATCCAAAGCTTTTCGCTCGACCAATTTTCGAGGACGAAAATTTTGTTTAAGGAGGGGTGGATGTAACACCCGACATTTCGGCCAGGTGATTTTCTGACCATTTTATTTATCACCCTTTTATTTAACCTTTATGATTCAAATTTGATGTTAAGACAAATTTATTACAAGTTGAGTAAAACTAGGTTGGGTGGCAGAATTGTAATTAAGATTGATGGATTAAGTATAAATAGAAAAAGGAAACCTTAAATCTCATTTAAACCTCACTGTAGCCGACACCCCTTCTCTCGGCGATTTCTTCTCTCCCGAGCTCTTGCTCTCTGTTACCGGCGTTCTCCCTCACTGACGACTATTTTCAGCCTGCATTCTCTCTGCAAGTTTGTACCCGAGGTATGCAATAGACAATGTAGCTATCTGTTAGTTTATCAGCTCTGTTTTCAGCTCAGCATCTGAACTTGGAGTTTATCAATGGCCATGCCGTTTTAGAACATTTTAGAATCCGAGAGTAGTAATGTCAACCCGAATAGATTCTGGTCATTTTAAGTAACCTAACTCAGATTTAATCAATAGTAGAACCTCTTTGTTCTATTTTGGATTTCAGATTCTGCACAGAGCTTTAGACTAAGGATTCGGAGATGACTCTAGCTATTAGATTCTAGGATGACCTATGATTAGAACTTTTAGGATTTTATTTAACTACTGTAATGTGAAATGTGTTAGGTGAAGAAGTTGAAGAGGAAGTGATCCAAGTTGCTAAGGAATCCAGGTAAGTGAATGTATTAAGCTTCCGGCCAATAGGGCCCTACATCAAAGGATTAAGTTAGATTTAGTGAACATTGTCTGCTATATGTTTGATGAAATGTCGATGGATATGGTTATGTTATTCTCATGTACTCCCCTGTCTTAGTTCGATGATTGAGTGCATTTATGTTATGCATCATGTTTTACTTCTCAAGCATATGAAAATGTTTTGAAATATGTTTTCTCATGAATAAGGTAAGAAGATAAAACTGATGCAACGTTGGTTAAGTGAGGGTTGGGGGTGGTTCGGCGTATGTCCACAGTCCGCAGTAGGACATATGAATACGACCCGCAGTAGGGACCATGATCAAACTCACTGTCGAACCCCCTTTACCGGCACAAATCCTCCCTGACGTCATCGGAAGAGGAGAATTGTTGTCTTCCGGCTGACGTCATCGGAAGAGGAGAATTGTTGTCTTCCGGCTGACGTCATCGGAAGAGGAGAATTGTTGTCTTCCGGCTGACGTCATCGGCAGGAGAAGTGTGATAGAAGTTGTATGAGTTTGCCTTCCGGCTGACGTCATCGGAAGAGGAGAATTGTTGTCTTCCGGCTGACGTCATCGGAAGAGGAGAATTGTTGTCTTCCGGCTGACGTCATCGGAAGAGGAGAATTGTTGTCTTCCGGCTGACGTCATCGGAAGAGGAGAATTGTTGTCTTCCGGCTGACGTCATCGGAAGAGGAGAATTGTTGTCTTCCGGCTGACGTCATCGGAAGAGGAGAATTGTTGTCTTCCGGCTGACGTCATCGGAAGAGGAGAATTGTTGTCTTCCGGCTGACGTCATCGGAAGAGGAGAATTGTTGTCTTCCGGCTGACGTCATCGGAAGAGGAGAATTGTTGTCTTCCGGCTGACGTCATCGGAAGAGGAGAATTGTTGTCTTCCGGCTGACGTCATCGGAAGAGGAGAATTGTTGTCTTCCGGCTGACGTCATCGGAAGAGGAGAATTGTTGTCTTCCGGCTGACGTCATCGGAAGAGGAGAATTGTTGTCTTCCGGCTGACGTCATCGGAAGAGGAGAATTGTTGTCTTCCGGCTGACGTCATCGGAAGAGGAGAATTGTTGTCTTCCGGCTGACGTCATCGGAAGAGGAGAATTGTTGTCTTCCGGCTGACGTCATCGGAAGAGGAGAATTGTTGTCTTCCGGCTGACGTCATCGGAAGAGGAGAATTGTTGTCTTCCGGCTGACGTCATCGGAAGAGGAGAATTGTTGTCTTCCGGCTGACGTCATCGGAAGAGGAGAATTGTTGTCTTCCGGCTGACGTCATCGGAAGAGGAGAATTGTTGTCTTCCGGCTGACGTCATCGGAAGAGGAGAATTGTTGTCTTCCGGCTGACGTCATCGGAAGAGGAGAATTGTTGTCTTCCGGCTGACGTCATCGGAAGAGGAGAATTGTTGTCTTCCGGCTGACGTCATCGGAAGAGGAGAATTGTTGTCTTCCGGCTGACGTCATCGGAAGAGGAGAATTGTTGTCTTCCGGCTGACGTCATCGGAAGAGGAGAATTGTTGTCTTCCGGCTGACGTCATCGGAAGAGGAGAATTGTTGTCTTCCGGCTGACGTCATCGGAAGAGGAGAATTGTTGTCTTCCGGCTGACGTCATCGGAAGAGGAGAATTGTTGTCTTCCGGCTGACGTCATCGGAAGAGGAGAATTGTTGTCTTCCGGCTGACGTCATCGGAAGAGGAGAATTGTTGTCTTCCGGCTGACGTCATCGGAAGAGGAGAATTGTTGTCTTCCGGCTGACGTCATCGGAAGAGGAGAATTGTTGTCTTCCGGCTGACGTCATCGGAAGAGGAGAATTGTTGTCTTCCGGCTGACGTCATCGGAAGAGGAGAATTGTTGTCTTCCGGCTGACGTCATCGGAAGAGGAGAATTGTTGTCTTCCGGCTGACGTCATCGGAAGAGGAGAATTGTTGTCTTCCGGCTGACGTCATCGGAAGAGGAGAATTGTTGTCTTCCGGCTGACGTCATCGGAAGAGGAGAATTGTTGTCTTCCGGCTGACGTCATCGGAAGAGGAGAATTGTTGTCTTCCGGCTGACGTCATCGGAAGAGGAGAATTGTTGTCTTCCGGCTGACGTCATCGGAAGAGGAGAATTGTTGTCTTCCGGCTGACGTCATCGGAAGAGGAGAATTGTTGTCTTCCGGCTGACGTCATCGGAAGAGGAGAATTGTTGTCTTCCGGCTGACGTCATCGGAAGAGGAGAATTGTTGTCTTCCGGCTGACGTCATCGGAAGAGGAGAATTGTTGTCTTCCGGCTGACGTCATCGGAAGAGGAGAATTGTTGTCTTCCGGCTGACGTCATCGGAAGAGGAGAATTGTTGTCTTCCGGCTGACGTCATCGGAAGAGGAGAATTGTTGTCTTCCGGCTGACGTCATCGGAAGAGGAGAATTGTTGTCTTCCGGCTGACGTCATCGGAAGAGGAGAATTGTTGTCTTCCGGCTGACGTCATCGGAAGAGGAGAATTGTTGTCTTCCGGCTGACGTCATCGGAAGAGGAGAATTGTTGTCTTCCGGCTGACGTCATCGGAAGAGGAGAATTGTTGTCTTCCGGCTGACGTCATCGGAAGAGGAGAATTGTTGTCTTCCGGCTGACGTCATCGGAAGAGGAGAATTGTTGTCTTCCGGCTGACGTCATCGGAAGAGGAGAATTGTTGTCTTCCGGCTGACGTCATCGGAAGAGGAGAATTGTTGTCTTCCGGCTGACGTCATCGGAAGAGGAGAATTGTTGTCTTCCGGCTGACGTCATCGGAAGAGGAGAATTGTTGTCTTCCGGCTGACGTCATCGGAAGAGGAGAATTGTTGTCTTCCGGCTGACGTCATCGGAAGAGGAGAATTGTTGTCTTCCGGCTGACGTCATCGGAAGAGGAGAATTGTTGTCTTCCGGCTGACGTCATCGGAAGAGGAGAATTGTTGTCTTCCGGCTGACGTCATCGGAAGGGGAAGGATGGTTGTCTCCGGCTGACGTCATCGGAAGAGGAGAATTGTTGTCTTCCGGCTGACGTCATCGGAAGAGGAGAATTGTTGTCTTCCGGCTGACGTCATCGGAAGAGGAGAATTGTTGTCTTCGGCTGACGTCATCGGAAGAGGAGAATTGTTGTCTTCGGCTGACGTCATCGGCAGGAGAAGTGTGATAGAAGTTGTATGAGTTTGCCTTCCGGCTGACGTCATCGGAAGAGGAGAATTGTTGTCTTCCGGCTGACGTCATCGGAAGAGGAGAATTGTTGTCTTCCGGCTGACGTCATCGGCAGGAGAAGTGTGATAGAAGTTGTATGAGTTTGCCTTCCGGCTGACGTCATCGGAAGAGGAGAATTGTTGTCTTCGGCTGACGTCATCGGCAGGAGAAGTGTGATAGAAGTTGTATGAGTTTGCCTTCCGGCTGACGTCATCGGAAGAGGAGAATTGTTGTCTTCCGGCTGACGTCATCGGAAGAGGAGAATTGTTGTCTTCCGGCTGACGTCATCGGAAGAGGAGAATTGTTGTCTTCCGGCTGACGTCATCGGCAGGAGAAGTGTGATAGAAGTTGTATGAGTTTGCCTTCCGGCTGACGTCATCGGAAGAGGAGAATTGTTGTCTTCCGGCTGACGTCATCGGAAGAGGAGAATTGTTGTCTTCCGGCTGACGTCATCGGAAGAGGAGAATTGTTGTCTTCCGGCTGACGTCATCGGAAGAGGAGAATTGTTGTCTTCCGGCTGACGTCATCGGAAGAGGAGAATTGTTGTCTTCCGGCTGACGTCATCGGCAGGAGAAGTGTGATAGAAGTTGTATGAGTTTGCCTTCCGGCTGACGTCATCGGAAGGGGAAGGATGGTTGTCTCCGGCTGACGTCATCGGAAGAGGAGAATTGTTGTCTTCCGGAAGGATGGTTGTCCTCCCCGGCTGACGTCATCGGAAGAGGAGAATTGTTGTCTCTCTGGCTGACGTCATCGGCATGGAGAAATGTGGACAAGTTTGTATGGGTTGCCTTCCGGCTGACGTCATCGGAAGAGGAAAATGGTTGGTCCTCCCGGCTGACGTCAATCGGAAGAAGAAAACGCTATTTGTCGTCTAGTGGACCGGTAGAGGGTAGTGTAATTCTCGTACCGGAAGAAGTATATCACACGAGTAAATTTAATGAAGCACGAGAGAGTCACGTGTCCACCGGTAGATGTCCATCACCGAGCGAGTTTTAATGGGTCACGTGTTAAGCTCATGCTCACCGGAAGATGTGAACTCTAAGCTTGTCGTTTAGCGATTGGCTGAAGTGCTTGCATGGCTCGCCGGCAGATGCTATGCACTTCATTAAAGTTACGTATTCAAAAAAAAAAAGAGTACAAAAATGAATTTAAGTTTAAGTAAGGTCAAGAATTTCGTGACGGTCCTCCTCGGGTCGTTACAGATATAATTGGAACTGAGCGCAAAATGTAGACTGGGTGACAAAGGCAAAAGATGTAAATAAACCAGAGGGCTTAAATAAACCAAGACGGTGGACGTGGCCATAAGGCGATAGATGTAATTGAAACTGAGCGGAAAAATGTAGACTGGGTGACAAATGCGGAAGATGTAAATAAACCGGAGGGCTAAAATAAACCGGAGCGGTGGACGCGGCCATAAGGCGATAGACGTAACGGAAGACGCAGTTTTAAAAGCAAAATTTGACAACTTTTAACAGGAAGACGTGTAAACAAGGAGCATAAAACAGAAGGCATAAAAAGTTTCAGACCCTCAAAACCCGATTCAAAAAAAAGTTGTAAAACATACTTTACAAATGATAGAGATTCAAGAAAACAAACTGCATAGATAGCTCTAAAATTCGAGACCATCCATATACAACCTAAAAGGAAGAACTCAAGCAGTTCCATAATGTTTTCAAAACATATATACAACTGTCAATTACAGAGGTTTAAAAACTTAGACACCAAACCTATACATTATCCAAATTTCCAACAGGGTTTTAAAAAACAAAACACAAGAATCCCAGTATAGTTTACAAACATGAATTTACTTTAAAAACTTAAACCTCGGGACAGAAATATGTCTGGCTGCATCAACCAATCCCTCTCAAGCTCGTGCCACCAAACACCTATTCTTCAGCCTGAGGCACAAAGTCCTCATCCACGGGATCCGTACCTACAACAGGGAGTTCACCTATGAGTCTAAAACTCAGTAAGAACATGAATAAAAATGCAGTGATGCATATGCTATGCATGAACTTTCAGAATATAGTGACAGTACATTACATTACTTTCACTAGCAGAGGGGTATAAATGGGGCTTATAGGGGAACTGGCAAGTGCACTATCATGCACATAACAGATATACAGAATGGAACATAATAGTAGGTCAGTCCCGTCCCACACTTAACCGATACATTACATTCAGATTTTTATCTTCCTTAACTTCAAAACGTGTACAGAAAACATTTTGCATGAGCTTTCGAAAAAATCGTGTATGTATGGACGTTTACAGGACTCCAAATTGAAATAGCAGACAACAAGAAATAAAATGGCAGAACATGGAGAGGAATACAGAAAACTCAGAACGAAACTCTAACTTATCTAACCGAAACAACTCGACAGAAGTAAAACCTAGTATCTCCTTGTTGTGGGGCCTTAAGAGCCGATCTATACACATGAACTTACCTGTTGCTGTAGAGTTGCAAGTCTTGAACGTCTCGGTTATGCGTGGACCTAAAACATGCATGTAAAGAAAATAAACAGAGCTGTAAATGCTAACTAATAATTTGGTAGATTATGCTTCAAACTCCATTCAAACCTTTAGAAAACAAACCAACGTGTTTTCATCCAAAAAAAGTGAGTTCTCTCCAAAATATTTTAACCCAAAACTTTAACAAAACTCACATTTTTAACTCTTCCAAACTCGTTAACTTTATTAGATGATTACCTTTACTGGAGAAAACGGAAGAAAGGAAGTTTTTGGAAAGGTTGCAGTCGCCTGAAAGAGAGAAAACAGAGGGGAGTGGAAAGAATAGAGGAAAAATGAGGGTTTCACGTATGAGGAAAGAGAAGAAGAACATGGCTTCTTCAACAAGTTGCCAAGTGTCAAGCACTCATTAGTTCCCTCCCACCAACCTTAATTCCTTCCAAATTTACCCCTCCATGCATTTCTAACTATTGGTTTTTAACTAAATTACTATTTAGTTCGTCGAATCAGTTTTACGAACCACTCACAGTCAATTGAAACCATCGGTAAATTCATAAAACATACATTGTTTAAATATTCCCATTAATTCCGTCTAATAATTTAAGGAATATTTGCATGGCAAAAATGCCGGGTGTTACATCCCACCTACCTTAACAGAATTTTGTCCCCAAAATTTGCTTAAGCGAATAGGTCTGGATATTGGGCCCTAATGTCTTGTTGTCTTTCCCATGTGGCTTCCTCCACATTGAGTGAAGTATCCAATATCTGTATGGGCCTTTCTTCATATGTTAGCGTCGGCATGATATCAACGTCCACATGTTCCACGATCTGGGTTGGATCTCGTACACATTTTCTCAGCATCGAAACATGAAAAACATTGTGAACTCCATTCATTGACCTTGGCAACTGCAGTCTGTAAGCCATACTTCCCACACGCTTCAAGATGGGAAAAGATCCAATGAACCGTGGGCTGAGTTTCCCTTTCTTACTGAATCTCATTATGCCCTTGAAAGGTGACACTTTCAAGAATATTTCATCGCCCACAGCGAACTCTAAGTCTCTTCTCCTATGGTCCGCGTAACTCTTCTGTCGACTCTGAGCAATTTTTATTCGTTGTTTGATAGCAGCAATCACCTCGGACATTTGTTGTAATAACTCAGGGCCGACGAGTCTGGATTCTCCAACTTCATCCCAACATAATGGAGACCTGCATTTCCTGCCATAAAGGGCTTCATATGGAGCCATGCCAATTGTAGCCTAGTAGCTATTGTTGTAAGCAAACTCCACGAGTGGCAAATATCTACTCCAAGGAGCATGAAATTTCAGTACGCACGACCTTAACATATCCTCTAGTATCTGTATCGTTCTCTTAGATTGTCCGTCCGTCTGGGGATGAAATACCGTGCTGAAATCTAACTTGGTGCCCAAGGAGTTTTGCAAGCTTTTCCAGAACCTCGACTTAAATCTAGGGTCCCGGTCAGATACAATTGATACTGGCACCCCATGCAGCTTGATGATCTTGCTAATGTATAGCTCTGCATACTGATCCATGGAGAATGTCGTCTTCACAGGTAGAAAATGGGCCGACTTCGTCAATCTGTCTACTGTGACCCATATGTTATTATGGCCTTTTACCGTCCTCGGTAGGCCAACAACGAAGTCCATAGTGATATTCTCCCACTTCCATTCAGGGATCGGAAGAGGCTGAAGGGTTCCACCTGGTCGTTGATGTTCAGCTTTGACTTGTTGACATATCGTGAAAGACTCCACATATTTGGCTACTTCATTCATCATATTCGGCCACCAGAAGTGAAGTTTCAAGTCCTGATACATCTTTATGCTTCCAGGATGCACAGAGAAAGAAGATGAGTGAGCTTCCAACAAGATGTCCTTCCGTAGCTCTTCGTCTCTCAGAACATATCACCTGTCTTTGAACTTCAGAATACCATCTCCCGAATAACTGAAATCGGAAGAGGCCATAGGTAACTTGCTCACTATATCAGCCATCTCCTTTGACTTGGTCTTCTAGGCTTCCTTAATTCAGTCCAGGAAGGTGGGCCGCAGTGTCAAGTCTGCTAGCATGGCCGATAGCCCAGAAACTATCTCCATATCAAACTTTTAGATCTCCGTTCTCAAAGGCATTGATACGGCCGACATAGCTGGTTGCATAGTAGCTGACATCCTGCTCAATGCATCGGCTACCACGTTAGCTTTCCTCGAGTGGTATTTAATCTCAACATCGCAATCTTTCACAAATTCTAACCACCGCCTTTGTCTTATGTTTAACTCTTTCTGGGTAATTATGTACTTCAAACTTTTGTGGTCCAAAAACACCTCACATGATTGCCCATACAAGTGGTGTCTCTATACCTTCAGTGCATAAACAACTACCGCTAACTCCAGATCGTGAGTAGGGTAGTTTTGCTCGTGATTCTTCAATTGTCTAGATGCGTACGCCACCACTTTTCCCTCTTGCATCAATACACAATAAACACTGATTTTGCCGTCTTCAACCGGCAATACTAACAAAGAAGCAGTGGTTAATTTCTGTTTAAGCGTCTGAAAACTCACCTCACAAGCTTCAAACCACTTGAACTTGATGTCTTTCCTCGTTAAGCTAGTCATGGGCTTTGTTATCATAGAAAATCCCTTGATAAACTTTCTGTAATAACCAGCTAACCCGATAAAACTCCACACCTCACTGTCATTCCTCGGTCTCGGCCAGTCTTTCACGGCCTGAATCTTGGCCGGATCCACTGAAACTCCTTCTGCAGACACTATGTGGCCTAGGAAGTTAATTCTGCTCAACCAGAATTCACACTTCGACAGCTTGGCGTACAATCAATGCTGTTTTATAGTTGACAGCACAATAGCCAAGTGCTCTTCATGCTCCACCTCATTCCGAGAATAAACCAGAATGTCGCCGATGAAGACGATTACAAATTTATCCAAGAAGTCCTGGAATATCCTGTTCATCAGGTCCATAAATGCCGCTGGGGCATTAGTCAATCAAAACGACATTACCAAGAACTCATAGTGTCCGTACCAGGTCCTGAAGGTGGTCTTTGGAATATCATCAGCCCTGACCTTCAACTGGTAATAACCGGAGCACAAATCAATCTTTGAGAATACCTGAGCTCCTTGTAACTGGTCAAATAAATCGTCGATCCTCGGCAATGGGTATTTATTTTTTATGGTTAACTTGTTCAGTTCACGGTAATCAATGCACATACGTAGGGACCCATCCTTCTTCTTGACGAACAAGACGGGAGAGCCCCACAGAGAGAAACTAGGGCGCACAAAGCCCTTGTCCACAAATTCCTTTAGCTGAGTCTTCAACTCCTTCAGCTCTATTGGCGCCATACGGTACAGATTCTTCGATACCATTTCAGAACTTGGACATACATCAATCTCAAACTCGATTTCGCGATCTGGTGACAATCTTGGTAAGTCATCTAAGAAAACCTCCGAGAAGTTTCAAACTACTGGAATATTTTGAAGTTCCACCTCGCCTTGCCTTTGAACATCAATTACGTGAGCAAGAAATCAGACGCATCCTGACCTCATAAGTTGTTGAGCTTTCAAGGAGGATATAACAGGCGTATGGTATTTCTTTGGTACTGCTTGATAAGAGAACTCTACCTCGTTCGGGCGCTTAAAAGACACAAGCCCAGACCTATAGTTGATGGTGGCATGATGTCTCAATAGCCAGTCCATCCCCAGAATAACATCGTATCCTTTCATACCGATGACGATAAGGTTGGCATACAATTTTTGGTCCCCGACTGATACTATATCACCCTACACTACCTGTTCGAAGTGCATAAACTCTCTGGATGGTAGCATGACACTGTAGGGCTGATCTGATGGCGAGATACTTAACTTCTCCTTATCTACAAAATCTCTTGCCACAAACTAATGTGTGGCCCTCGTGTCCAACAGGACATAAGAAGGTGCATCACATATCAAAATTGTACATGTAATTGCTGTGTGCTGAGCGGCATCATCATTATCCTCCATCATTGCAAAGACTCTTGGCACGGCCTGATTTGGTCTCGTGTCGGGCATTGGGCAGTCCCGAACGTGATGGCCCTCTTTGCCACATCGAAAGCATTGACCGGTTATGAGTCTGCATTCCCCTCTATGAATTTTCTGACATCGCGGGCATACGGAAGGCTGAGGAGCCCCCATTGGCCTCTTTCCCCTGTCTTGATAAGTGATGGTCTCATTGGACCTCTTAATGCCCCTGTTATATTGCTGTTGAGGTTGTAAATTTTGACTCCGTTATTGTTGTTGTTGCTATTGAGGAACATTCCGAATAATCCCTCTTGATTGATCTCTCTGTCTCTTGGACTTTGCTTCTAAGGCCTCCAACAAATAGGCCTTGGCCACCACTTTTGTGTACGGTGCCTCATCAAAACCCCCGGTTTTGATCCTGCATAAAAGGTTCAGTTTCAGCCCTCGAATAAACTGGTGTACCTTATTCTCATCCGTGTCCACCAGATGTGGTTCATAGTGAGACAAGGATTCAAACTTCTGAACATATTCGGCCACTGATCCATACTGTCGTAGCCGAGAGAATTCTATCATCTTTTCCTTCTTTGCACTTCGGTCAAAATACTTCTCATAGAAAATTTGTTTAAATCCCTCCCAGCTTAATGCCAACGTTGATGCCTAGACGGTATCCCACCAAAATCCCACATTCCTGGTGAGATGAAACGTGACACATAGAACCTTCTCATTTTCTTCCACCTCTGCGCATCTAAAAATTCTCTCTATCTACCGTACCCATTCCTCAGCGTGAATTGCGTCGGTAGATAGCCCATCAAACGTAGGCGGTTGAAGTCGCCTGAATCTATCTCCACTGGTATCACGTGGAGCATTCCCATGATTATTATTATTATTCCCGTTGTCTTCTCTGGCTATCATACATTCTACCATGTGGGACTGTACCCCCACTAGCTCAGTTAATCGGTCTATGGCCCTGGCACTATCGCTTGCTTCATCCTAGTGTCCTCTCACCATTTCTAAGAAAACCCTACAAACATAATAACTAAATTTAATAAACAGAACTTTTACGGGAACTTAAACACTTACAGTTGGTGGAGCGATCTCACGTGGCAGGTTGCGCAACCAGACATTTACCCAGAACCGCTTTTAAAACTTGGCGGCTCTGATACCATAACTGTGACGGCCCCCAGCCCGATCAAGGTCTGAGGAGCCATCACTCCAGGACATCCAAAACGGGACTATTTTTTTTTTAATAAACAAACTGAACCTTTAAAACAAACCCTTAAAACTTTACACAGAGAGAGAGAACATTCTCTGGAATTAAAAGCAAAACGGGAAACAGTTAAAATCAGACTACAAAACGAATGACAGAAGGGAAAATAGGAAGACTGGAACACTTAAGAATTTGGAAGTAAACCTTCTCTGGACGAGTGCAGGGAGACAGGGAGAATTGCAAACAGGGAGACAGAAATGGGCGATGCAATAAACAGATAGAAATGGACGACTGACATGCAGTGGGAAACCTAATAAAATAGGAAACAAAAACTGGAAATCATGTCGGAAGAAGGGCTACAGTGAATGAAAGGATCGGGTGATATAGGGTGGAGGAAGTAATTTAAACTGGGTGGAAGATGTGGATGGATGACGTCAGGTGGGAGATGTAGTGAACTGGGCGGAAGAGGTGGATGACGTCAGGCGGAAGATGTAGTGAACTGGGCGGAGGATATGGGTTGATGACGTCAGGCTGAAGATGTAAGGAAACTGACGGAAGATATAGACTGGGTGACGTAAGACAGAAGAAGTAATTGAACTGAGCGAAAGGATGTAATTAAACCGGATAGCTTAAATAAACTGGGACGGTGGATGTGGCCATAAGGCGGTAGATGTAATTGGAACTGAGCGAAAAATGTAGACTGGGTGACAAAGGAGGAAGATGTAAATAAACTGAATGGCTTAAATAAACCGGGACGGTGGACGTGGCCATAAGGTGGTAGATGTAATTGAAACTGACTAGTTGACAAAGGCGGAAGATGTAAATAAACCGGAGGGCTTAAATAAACCGGAGCGGTGGACGTGGCCATAAGGCGATAGACGTAGTGGAAGACACAAATTTAAAAGCAAAATTTGACAACTTTTAATAGGAAGACGTGTAAATAGGGAGCATAAAACAGAAGGCATAAAAAGTTTCAGACCCTCAAAACCCGATTCAAAAAAAAAAGTTGTAAAACATGCTTTACAAATAACAGAGATTCAAGAAAACAAATTGCATGGATAGCTCTAAAATTCGAGACCATCCATGTACAACCTAAGAGGAAGAACTCAAGCAGTTCCATAATGTTTTCAAAACATATATACAACTGTCAATTATAGAGGTTTGAAAACTTAGACACCAAACCTATACATTATCCAAATTTCAAACAGGGTTTTAAAAAACAAAACACAAGAATCCCAGTAGAGTTTACAAACATGAACTTTACTTTAAAAACTTAAACCTCGGGACAGAAATATGTCTGGCTGCAGCAACCAATCCACCTATTCCTCGGTCTGAGGCACAAAGTCCTCATCCACGGGATCCGTACCTACAACAGGAAGTTCACCTATGAGTCTAAAACTCAGTAAGAACATGAATAAAAATGCAGTGATGCATATGCTATGCATGAACTTTCAGAATACAGTGACAGTACATTACATTACGTTTCACTGGCAGAGGGGTATAAGTGGGGCTTATAAGGGAACTGACAAGTGCACTATCAGGCATATAACAGATATACAGAATGGAACAGAACAGTAGGCCAGTCCCCGTCCCACACTTAACCGATACATTACATTCAGATTTTTATCTTCCTTAACTTCAAAACGTGTACAGAAAATATTTTACATGAACTTTCGGAAAAATCATGTATGCATGGACGTTTATAGGACTCCAACTTGAAATAGCAGACAACAGGAAATAAAATGGCAGAACATGAAGAGGAATACAGAAAACTCAGAACGAAACTCTAACTTATCTACCCGAAACAACCTGACAAAAGTAAAACCTAGTATCTCCTTGTTGTAGGGCCTTAAGAGCCGATCTACACACATGAACTTACCTGTTGCTGTAGAGTTTCAAGTCTTGAATGTCTCGGTTATGCGCGGACCTAAAACATGCATGTAAAGAAAATAAACAGAGCTGCAAATGCTAACTAATAACTTGGTAGATTATGCTTCAAACTCCATTCAAACCTTTAGAAAACAAACCAATGTGTTTTCATCCAAAAACAGTGAGTTTTCTCCAAAATATTTTAACCCTAAACTTCAACAAAACTCACATTTTTAACTTGTCCAAACTTGTTAACTTTAGTAGATGATTACCTTCACCGGAGAAAACAGAAGAAAGAAAGTTTTTGGAAAGGTTGCAGTCACCTAGAAGAGAGAAAACAGAGGAGAGTGGAAAGAAGCAGAGGAGAAATGAGGGTTTCACGTAGGAGGAAAGAGAAGAAGAACATGACTTCTTCAACAAGTTGCTAAGTGTCAGGCACTCATTAGTTCCCTCCCACCAACCTTAATTTCTTCCCAATTTACCCCTCCATGCATTTCTAACTATTGGTTTTTAACTAAATAACTATTTAGTTCGTCGAATCGGTTTTATGAACCACTCACAATCAATAGAAATCATCGGTAAATTCATAAAACATACATTGTATAAATATTCCCATTAATTTCGTGTAGCAACCCGCAATTGTCAGCCTTGATTTTATTAGTAACATTTTTGTGACTCTTATTTTTATAGAATTAAGTAAATTTGATTGGTTGCTTAAATATGTTAAAGTTGATTAACCAAGGGCATTTGAGTAATTGTGAAGCAAGTGTTATAAATGGAGGGTTTAATGAAGGTTTAGCTGCCACTTTTTCATTACTTTCCTCTTTCAGCTCTACTGACTTCTCTGGCAATTTTTCTCTCCTAATCTTCTTCAACTTAGGTAAGTTCTTCCTTGATTTCTTCTTGCTGATGATTTCGGGTGAATATAGGATATACATTTAATGAATTGTTTACGGTAGAATGAGTGTTTTAGGAATGCCATGAGTGAGAGCTGAGTTTGGGTTTTGGTGATGAATCGGGAATGCTCGAGGAACTGAGTTTCCAACTAGTTTCCTTAGATTTCTGGATAGTTTAGAAAGAAGTTTAGCAAAGATCTAACTAATACCTTGTCTATGGTTTTAGGTTTGAGCAAAACCCCGAAGTAGTTTGCAACCAAGCTTTTCCAGGAAGCTAGATAAGTAGAGTACGTGTGTGCCTTCGGGCCTACATCACAAAACAGTAGGATTTATGCTTGTACAAATGTTTTCAGCATGTCATGCATCATGTTTATGAAAGAACATTAAAATGAATTTACATGTAATGGCATGGTAAGGCATGGGTAGTTTGAATCAGACAAACTATTAAGGGAACTAATCCACCCCTTAATCGAGAAGAGGATGTTATGACTTTGGGGAAAACTGATCCACTTCCCATCGAACAGAGGGATCAAATCAGCTATTAAGGGAACTAATCCGCCCCTTAATCTAGTAGAGGATGTTATGACTTTGGGAAAACTGATTCACTTCCCATCGAACTGAAGGATCAGTTCAGAGAACAAACACAAATGCAACTAAGATGTGAAGGTAGAAACTGCATGATTAGGATTTATGAATTTAGTATTTCATTCATATTTGCTCTACTTATTTAGCATTAGGCTAATAGATGAGTTTTTTGATGTAGGTGCTGAGGTTTCAACAGGTGATTTCCCTGAGTTTACAGAGGGATGGGTGAAGTTGATGGAGCACATCTATGTTGCGGTTTGGTACTCTGATGAGGCGGTTTGACTAATGTTTGTATGTGAAGTCTAAATAGATTGATGTTTGTTGGAGTGTGCCGAGAATTTTAATGATTGTGATAGTTTTTAGTATTTCTGATACATTTTGAGATTTCCTTGGATAATAACTGTGATTCTTACTGGTTTTCAAGTATTTCACTTGGTCAGGTTGTTTTGAATGATTTCAGTAAAATTTTCAAGTTCTTTTAGCTATCGGAGTTGTTCTTTGTTTAGAGTGTAAATGATTGATATGCTGTTCAGTTGTCTGTCAGTGGATGTTGAGAGTTACTGTTTACCGGTAGATGTTGTCTATTGGAAGATACTATCTATTGGTAGATGTTGTCTGTCGGTGGATGTTGAGAGTTACTGTTTACCGGTAGATGTTGTCTATCGGAAGATGTTGTCTATCGGTAGATGTTGTCTGTCGGTGGATGTTTAGAATTACTGTTTACAGGTAGATGTTGTCTATCGGAAGATGTTGTATATCGGTGGAGGTTGAGTATTACTGTTGAACGGTAGATGAGAGTAGTCGACGTGTCGTTCGGTAGATGTCGAAAGGCAGATGTCGTTCAGGTAGGTGTGAGCGGTGGATGTCAATAGGAGAAGATGTAGTCTGTTTCTACTTCTATCGCTGATACTGTTTGGCGGATGACGCAGTCTGTTTCTATTTCTACCACTGAGATTATTTATCGGTAGATGTGCTCGGTAGCGGTGGACGTGTTAAAATTTAAGGCATTTAAATATTTAACACTCTCATGCCCTCAGTTCTTCTGGCCGATTGCTTCTATTGTTTAATTGTTCTATAAGTAATGTTTTAGTGATTTGTTTTAAGCCTGTTTTACGCAAATGATTTTTCCGCTGCAAGTTTTGATTTTTTTTTTTTTTATAAATGTCGAATTATGACCGTTGAGTAAAATTTTAAAAATCCCTCCAAATGTCTTAATTCTGTACAGTGTTATGAGTAACGAACCGTGTTTATAAAATTCTGGGCGTTACAACTTGGTATCAGAGACATTTAGTTAAATCATTCAAAAGATTACTCATCAGTGCCGATCGTCGTATGGGAGTACTCCAACAACTGTAAGTGTTTATGTTAATCCTGTTGCTAGATATTTATTAGAGTAATTAACTTTGTCTAGGAATATAGCAAAATGGCTAGACGACCAGGAAGACTAAGGCTACCGAGAGAGATGCCAAATTTGAGAAATGAGGAGGATCCTAGTGTGATTAGGGTGCTGACAGCTTTGGAACGTCAGCAGTCTGAACAATTGGGACAGCTTCCGAACCGAGATGTGCAAGGGAGTGCCAACTCGTGTTCCAACAATGAGCAATCGGGAGACAGATTCTGGAGATTGCAACCGCCCACGTTTGATGGACAGTCATCTAATCCGGTTGTTGCTGAGGGATGGCTTAGGAAGATAGAGAGTATGTTCAGATGTGCCAACATTGGGGAAGGAGACAAAGTCACCTTGGCAACGATTCATTTGGCTGGAGATGCTCAACTTTGGTGGGAAACAATGGAGACCACCACTGATGTTCTGGCTATGTCTTGGTCACAATTCAAGGAAAATTTCTATGAGAAATACTTTAATAGCACCGTCCAGGCCGCAAAGAAGGTGGAGTTTCTGAACTTGAAGCAGACGGGGTCCGTGTCCGAGTACAATAGACAGTTTGAGTCTCTGTCCAGTTTTGCTGAACATTTTGTTCACAGGAATGATGATAAGGTGTTTCAATTTATGCATGGACTGAAACTAGAGATTTACAGAGGAGTCAAGTTTTCGAGTATTAAAGGTTTGTCTTACGGAGAAGTCGTGTCCACGGCATTGGAAGTGGAAAATGCAGAAATGAAGTGTGTTGGACCAAAGGAAGCCCCACGAAAGTTAATTCAGCCACACCAACAGAGAGGGATGAAGAGGCCCAGTGAAGGCCAGGGTAGTCAAGGAGCAGGAAAGAAAGTACAGGATGCTAGGAAGTTTCCCCAATGCCCGATATGTTTGAAGAATCACCTGGGAGAGTGCAGATTTGGGTTGGAAAAATGTTTCAACTGTGAAGAAGTTGGACACACGTACATGGATTGCCCGAAGCCCAGAGTCACCCGATGCTACAACTGTAATAAGGTTGGTCATATTAACAGAGACTGCCAAGCTTTAAAGAATGGTCCTGCTAAGATAAAGTCGAGGATATTATCCATGATGGAGTCGGGTGATGATGAACAACCCGCGATTGTGTTAGGTACTATATTTATCAACTCTATGCCTGCTTTCACTTTAATAGATTCTGGTGCAACACATTCTTTTATAGCGTCTGTATTTGCTGTTAAGTTAGATGTACGACCTACGCCATCTGAACATGTGTTTAATGTCACGTTACCCTCTGGTGAATGCATGCACTCCAGCCGAGTGATGCTTAATAGTGTTTTGTTAGTGGGAAACATGAATTTACCTGCTGATCTCATTATCATGGAGATAATGAGATTTGATGTAATCCTAGGAATAGACTGGTTGTTTAAGCATTATGCCACGATCGATTGTAGGACTAGAATTGTTAGTTTTCAACACCCTGGTGGTATGAAACTTACCTTCCAAGCTTTGAAGAAGTGTAAGGAAATGTCTGTTATTGCCCCTATCGATGCTAGACCTTCTCCATGCGGAGAGTATTTATACTTTTTGGCCAGTGCTATAGACACACAGGTTGTAGGAAAATTAAGTCCTCAGAATGTATTAGTTGTCCAAGACTTCCCAGAAGTATTCCTAGATGACCTTCCAGGCTTGCCGCCAGATAGAGAAATCGAGTTTGTTGTAGATGTTTACCCAGACGCGGAGCCTGTATCTAAGAATTCTTACAGATTAGCACCAACAGAGCTTAGAGAGTTAAAGTAACAGTTGGAGGAACTGTTGGAAAAAGGATTCATACGCCCAAGCTATTCACCGTGGGGTGCACCTGTTCATTTTGTTAAGAAGAAGGATGGATCATTGCGCATGTGTGTTGATTATCGGGAACTGAACAAATTAACTATCAAGAACAAGTATCTATTACCAAGGATTGATGATCTATTCGACCAACTTATAGTGCACGAGTCTTCTCTAAGATTGACCTTAGGTCCAGTTATTACCAATTGAAAGTCAAATCAGAAGATATCACTAAGACAGTCTTTCACACAATGTATGGACATTATGAGTTTTTGGTAATTTCTTTTGGATTGACAAATGCACCAGCAGCATTCATGGATCTCATGAATAGAGTGTTTCACGAGTATCTAGATAAATTTGTCATAGTGTTTATTGATGATATTTTAATCTATCCACGTACTGAGGATGAACATGCAAAACACTTGAACTTGGTACTAGGAGTACTTCAGCAGCACCAACTTTATGCCAAATTTTTCAAGTGTGAGTTTTGGTTGGACCAAGTTTACTTTTTGGGTCACGTTATCTCGGGGGATGGGATATCTGTCGAACCAGCCAAGGTTCAAGCAGTTAAGGAGTGGCCCCAACCAAAGAATGCTACAGATATTCGGAGTTTTCTTGGATTAGCAGGATATTACAGGAAGTTGATTGAAGGATTCTCGAAAATTTCTACACCCCTTACCCGGTTAACAAGGAAAAACATGAAATATATATGGACTGATGAATGTGAGTTTAGTTTTCAAACCTTGAAACAGAGACTGACCAATGCCCCAATACTAACACTCCCCTTTGAGAATGGAAAGTTTAGCATTTATTGTGATGCATCCAAGGTTGGTCTTGGTTGTGTCCTAATGCAGGATGGAAAAGTAATAGCTTATGTTTCTAGACAGCTGAAAACATATGAGAAAAATTATCCTACACATGATTTGGAATTAGCTGCGGTAGTTTTTGTGTTAAAGATTTGGAGGCATTACTTGTATGGACAATCTTATGAAATATTCTCGGATCATAAAAGTCTGAAATATATTTTCACATAGAAAGAGCTAAACATGAGGCAACGTCGGTGGTTGGAGTTTGTCAAGGATTATGATTTTGAGATCAAATACCACCCCGGCAAGGCGAATGTAGTGGCTGACGCATTGAGTAGAGTAACAACATCAGCCTTGACATTGATTCTTGACATACCGATAGCCTTAGAGACAGAATTCTAAAGATTTAACCTGGAAGCTGTGTCTAGCGTGTTAGCCATGCTTTCTGCCATATCCTTGAGGCCTACTATTTTGGAGAGAATAAAGGAAGTCCAAGTAAATGATGCTGAATGCAATAAGTACAAGTTAAGCATGGATTCTTCTGATAAATCAGATTTTAACTTTTCTACTGATGGAATTCTCAAGTTTCGGAATAGATGGTTTGTTCCAACCAATGATGAACTTCGAAATGAAATCCTTTCGGAAGCTCATTCTTCTAGGTTATTTGTTCATCCTGGAAGTACAAAAATGTATAGAGACCTTAAACAACACTATTGGTGGCCAAATATGAAAAGAAGTGTGGCGGAATACATTGGATCGTGTTTGATTTGTCAACAGATTAAAGCCGAACATCAAAGACCTGCAGGAACCTTGCAAACTTTACCAGTTCCTGAATGGAAATGGGAGCAAATAACGATGGACTTTGTTGTAGGATTCCCTAGAACAGCAAAGGGACATGATGCAATTTGGGTGATAGTTGATCGTCTAACCAAATCTGCCCATTTCCTGCCAATAAAGATCACTTACTCGATGGATCAGCTCGCTGAATTGTATGTGCATGAGATTGTTAGATTGTATAGAGTTCCAATCACTATAGTTTCAGATTGAGATTCTATATTTACATCTAAGTTTTGGAAGAGTTTACATAAGGCTATGGGTACACAGCTCAACTTTAGTACTGTTTTTCACCCTCAAACATATGGACAATCCGAGAGGACTATTCAAACGTTGGAGGATATGCTTCGTGTATGTGTATTCGAATTTCAAGGTTTTTGGAGTAAGTATTTATCATTGGTAGAGTTCTCTTATAACAACAGTTTTCAGGCAACAATAGGCATAGCATCATACGAGGCATTATATGGACGAAAGTGCAGATCTCCATTGTACTGGGATGAAGTTGGAGAAGCACGATTGATTGGTCCTGACATTGTGCAGCAGACAGTGGAGAAGATTGCACTTATCCGACAGCGGATCTTGACAGCTCAAAGCTGGTAGAAAAGCTATGTCGATAGAAGACGTAGGGGTTTAGATTTTGAAGTTGGTGACGAAGTGTTTCTTAAAGTTTCACTGTTCAAAGAAGTTGTAAGGTTTGGGAAGAGAGGTAAGTTGAATTCCAGATACATAAGACCTTTCTCAATCTTGAAGAGGATGGGGAAGGCAGTTTATCAATTGCAGTTACCAGTCTCTATGGAGAGAATTCACAACGTGTTCCATGTTTCTATGCTGAAGAAATGCATGCGGAATCCACTCTTGTTGTGGAACAGCAAAACATTGAAGTTCATCCTACCCTTGCCTATGAAGAGAAACCAGTGGAAATTCTTGACTATGCAACTAAAGTGCTACGTAACAAGGAAGTTCAGCTAGTGAAGGTGTTATGGCGTAACCAGAATGTAGAGGAGGCAACTTGGGAAAGCCCGCAAGACATGATGAGCCGATATTGTGACGACCCCAACCTGGTCAGGGCCGCCACGGACTTGCCATGACATAAACTTAAACATAAGACCTCGTAAGTTAACGTAAGAGAAATTCTTTTTTTTTTTTTTTTTTTTTTAAATTTTCAAATCCTTAAAATCATTCAATAAAATCATATAAAAAGTTAATGGAAAACATAGTGTAAAAGCCATGGGCAATTCGGTCAAAACATCGACGGAAGAGGGGGCGATCGATCGGTGGCTCAACAACCGATCGATCGGCCTGCAGGAAAACAAGGGGGCGATCGATCGGCTGTTTGCAACCGATCGATCAGCCCGCAAGAAAAACAAGGAGCGATCGATCGGCTGCTTGACAGCCGATCGATCGGCCCTTGGTTACCATTCGATCGCCCCTAATGGCGATCGTTCGGAAACTTCTCTGGAAATCCAGAGGATTGCCATATACTCTAGCCGATCGATCGCCCCCCCCCCCCCCCCCCCCCCACCCCCTTTGGCGATCGATCGGCAACCGCTCTGGAATCTAAATTCCAGAGCGTTGCCTCTTACCTTTTTCCTTCTCCCTTTTCCTGCAACTACACTTCATATCTTCTATCATAAAACAACGCCTCAAACACCACATGATCATAAATTTACAAATCCACAATTACTACCCACAAAAACATAAATCGAACACGACCTAAAATCTCCGAGACCGACTGCGTGAATTGCTCTAAAAACCGAGCTAATCCTTACGGTTTAAAATACCTAGAATCATCAAATATCACCTAATCTAATTCATAACACCAAGGTTAAACATAAAAGCGGAAATCCTTAAAACGTCACCAAACAATAACGTTCATCAAATCATTCCAAACAACACTACTCCAAGCCTACATCCACTATACAATTTCCAAAATATTAAACTTCTACATACAGTCTAAAATTCTTCAAATACCCAATGTCTAACTTATATCTAATTACCACAAAATGACTCGGAGCACACCCACGGGTTCTCTAGCCTAGCCAAAACACGTTCCGTCGCCACGAGCTCTGCCCATCGACCAACTACGCCTGATCATCAGGAGGGGGTTCCTCACCTTCGTTCTCGTCACCTACATCATACGATAAACACATTAAGCCTAATGCTTAGTAAGGAGGTGCACTAAAACATGAGTATACTTAATGCATGGTTTTTCAAAACATGTTCGTTTTTCATTTATTCACTTTACATAACATATATATATATATTTTTAGGCATGAGTAGTCACAGGCACCACCCTGTCTACCCCGTAGACCAAAAACTTGCTCTGAGTTGCCATTTCCTTGGGTGTATTATTGTGCCCTGAGTTGCCATTTACATGCCCTGTGCCTACTCATCCTCCAACTTTACTCGACATTACATACCTCTCTTCGTTTACTTGAAAACTTGCATGCAAGAACATTTCATTAAATCTTAAAGGAGAAAACATGATGCATGAGGTAAGGTACTCCAAACAATCATCAACCAATTCTTAACGTACATAAACGAGCCTAGCTCACAAACGAACCTATCCGACCACTAATAGGAAGTATCCTAGGCTACCCGACTCTGTAGAACCCCAAAATCGTGAAAACATCATTAAGACATTTAATTACTAACATTGATATAATATAGGGCTTTATGAGCCGGAAACCTAACACCACTTACCTGGAGTCCAAGCTATGCTGAGCACCGTCCTTTAAGCTTGGGTTACCTAAGACAAATCCAAAATTCTTCATTAGAATCGTCTCTAAATAACCAAACTCCAAAATTAAGGAACACTTAGCTAAGGCAATCTCTCCTAAAACTTATATTTTCTCATTCGGGCATTCTATCTAGCACTTCACGCTCACAACAATCTTAACTCCTTTAATGGTTTTTCAACAACCCTTAGCAATCCAAATTCTAGCCTAAACTCATCAAAATCATAAATTTCACCTAACTATCATCAATAATCATAAATACTTCGTCAATGGGCATTACTATCAACATCCTAACGATTTCTAACTAAAACCAAAAATTTCTCAGAAAACCCCAAACCGAAATCAACCCTAAATCAACAATTAAACTGGCTTAGAGCTTACCTTGAGTATCGATTTATGGAAGAAAATGGAGGGAAAATCGCCGGAACGGAGGAGCACGATCAACGTTGAGAGATCGCAGTGTAAAGGGCAAGAAAATCGTGAGGAGAGCTTCACGTTGGAGAGGAGAGAAATGAGAGGAAAACGAAGTGGATTTAGGTTTTATAAAAATAATGACATAGAAATTACCTAAATGCCCTTTTTGTAAATTTCTTTGTTTAAATTCCTTATTTTGTCTATCGATTTGGTTTCTACGAAATTTTCTTATTTCTCCAAATATTCTAACTTATTCCTAGGGTTCTAACGAAACTTTCCGTTTGCAAACGGGCATAATCTACTAACTTGTACGAATTAAAACTCTTTAAGATTTAAAAATTGACAACCCAACAACTAAAAACTTAAAACCTAAAACCAAAATTTTCGGGCGTTACATCCTACCCTCCTTATTTAGAATTTTGTCCCCAAAATTTCGTACCTGAACAACTCTGGATATCTGTCCATCATGTTCTGTTGGCGCTCCCAAGTCGCTTTCTTTATGTTTTGGTTCCTCCACAACACCTTAACTAGTGAGATTGACTTATTGCGTAAAACTTTCACAGCATACTCCATAACTTGCACTGGCCTCTTTTCGTAAGTTAAGGTCGGCTGTATCTCAAGACTAATCGGTTCGACCACGTGCGTCGGATCTCGTACACATTTCCTCAACATCGATACGTGGAAGACATTATGAACACCCTCCATATACAATGGCAACTGAAGCTTGTACGCTATAGCTCCAATCCTTTCTGTAATCAGAAACCGTCCAACAAACCGTAAATTCAACTTCCCACTTTTTCCAAAACGAATTACGCCCTTGAACGGTGAAACTTTCGAAATACTTCATCACCAACTAGAAACTCTAAATCTCGTCTTCTCTGATCTGCATAGCTCTTTTGGCGACTCTGTGCAGTTTTCATCCTTTGTCTGATCAGAGCAACCTTCTCAGATAGCTATTGTAAAATTTCTGGTCCAATCAACTTAGCTTCGCCCACTTCATCCCAATACACTGGTGACCTACACTTTATGCCATACAGCGATTCGTACGGAGCCATACCAATCGTGGACTGATAACTATTATTATATGCAAATTCAACCAACGGTAAATACCGGCTCCAAGATGCTTGAAACTCTAGCACGCACGCTCTCAGCATATCCTTAAGTATCTAAATCGAACTTTAGATTGTCTGTCAGTCTGTGGGTGGAAAGTCATGCTAAAAGTGTAACACCCCTGATACTGTACCCGTATTTCCCATATTATTTTTTTTTTTTTTACACTTATTACTTTTTATACTTTAAATAAAACTTTGTGCAGAATTAAAACTATGGTTGAAATCAAAACCCAAGTCGGAATTAAAATCAAACCTTGGAATCATTTTTAACAAATTATATTACTATTTAATAAATCTTAAAACATTTAAATAAAAACTTTAAAACATATTAAAAGAAGGGAGGGCAGAATCGGAATTCTGCCCTCAAAGTAGCAGCGATCGGGCGCTGCTAATTGCAGCGCACGATCGCTGTGTGCGCTGCACAATGCAGCGCACGATCGCTGCATGATGCAGCGATCAGTCGCTGCATTGTGCAGCGCCTGATCGCTGCACTGCAGCGATCAATTGCTGCCTGCAGCGATCCAACCAGCGCCCAGTCGCCGGTCGCCAATAGCGGACCCTGAACACTTAGCTCTCTGGAATTTCAGAGAGCAAATACCACCTACTTCACTCTCTGGAATCCAATTCCAGAGAGCAGCACACCTCACCATTTTAACCACTCTCTCATTTTTACCTCACATTTTCATGCATTATCACACACGTATACTTAATCCCAACCGACTCGCAACGGACTTTACGAAGTCCAACTGCGTGGATGTATCTAAACGTCGAGCATAACCATATCAAAATAAAGCCAATCAAAACATTTCCAAAACATTCCGTAAACAGTTTAACTAAAACGTTTTACATACAATTACCAAACATTATCTAATCCCTATCCAGATCCAAACAACCTAAAATATACTATACAATAATCAATTCAAAACACCCCAAAATAACCCCAGAGTCCAGACAGACATCCCCACGGTCATATCGCGCCTCGACTGCTCAGCGCACTCCCACGGGCCATTCTTCCCTCAACTGGCTCACGGCCTCGGGTGGAGGGATCTCATCCTCACCTTGTAGAGGTCACCTACACCATACAGACACATATGAGATATTGAAATCTCATTAAGCTACGTAAATGCAACTACATGCTATGCTATGCGTGTGAGTTCAGAAATCATGCATCGTTTTCTTTACTTTCTTTACTTGCTTTAACCTTGCTGTGCTATGAGGTGTCACCGAGATCTCAGCCCAATAACCAGAGAGAGCACGTCCAGCGGGCGGACCACTCTTTCCGTTAATGGAGGGGGGTACACGCTTACAACACGTACAGCCGTGCCTGAGCCCCATCTCGCGTGACCTATGAACTGTATTTGAACTATATACCGAAGGGTCATTTGAACTATATACCGAAGGGTCATTTGAACTATATACCGAAGGGTCATTTGAACTATATACCGAAGGGTCATTTGAACTATATACCGAAGGGTCATTTGAACTATATACCGAAGGGTCATTTGAACTATATACCGAAGGGTCATTTGAACTATATACCGAAGGGTCATTTGAACTATATACCGAAGGGTCATTTGAACTATATACCGAAGGGTCATTTGAACTATATACCGAAGGGTCATTTGAACTATATACCGAAGGGTCATTTGAACTATATACCGAAGGGTCATTTGAACTATATACCGAAGGGTCATTTGAACTATATACCGAAGGGTCATTTGAACTATATACCGAAGGGTCATTTGAACTATATACCGAAGGGTCATTTGAACTATATACCGAAGGGTCATTTGAACTATATACCGAAGGGTCATTTGAACTATATACCGATGGGTCATTTGAACTATATACCGAAGGGTCATTTGAACTATATACCGAAGGGTCATTTGAACTATATACCGAAGGGTCATTTGAACTATATACCGAAGGGTCATTTGAACTATATACCGAAGGGTCATTTGAACTATATACCGAAGGGTCATTTGAACTATATACCGAAGGGTCATTTGAACTATATACCGAAGGGTCATTTGAACTATATACCGAAGGGTCATTTGAACTATATACCGAAGGGTCATTTGAACTATATACCGAAGGGTCATTTGAACTATATACCGAAGGGTCATTTGAACTATATACCGAAGGGTCATTTGAACTATATACCGAAGGGTCATTTGAACTATATACCGAAGGGTCATTTGAACTATATACCGAAGGGTCATTTGAACTATATACCGAAGGGTCATTCGAACTATATACCGAAGGGTCATTCGAACTATATACCGAAGGGTCATTTGAACTATATACCGATGGGTCATTTGAACTATATACCGAAGGGTCATTTGAACTATATACCGAAGGGTCATTTGAACTATATACCGAAGGGTCATTTGAACTATATACCGAAGGGTCATTTGAACTATATACCGAAGGGTCATTCGAACTATATACCGAAGGGTCATTTGAACTATATACCGATGGGTCATTTGAACTATATACCGAAGGGTCATTTGAACTATATACCGAAGGGTCATTCGAACTATATACCGAAGGGTCATTTGAACTATATACCGAAGGGTCATTTGAACTATATACCGAAGGGTCATTTGAACTATATACCGAAGGGTCATTTGAACTATATACCGAAGGGTCATTCGAACTATATACCGAAGGGTCATTCGAACTATATACCGAAGGGTCATTTGAACTATATACCGAAGGGTCATTCGAACTATATACCGAAGGGTCATTTGAACTATATACCGAAGGGTCATTTGAACTATATACCGAAGGGTCATTCGAACTATATACCGAAGGGTCATTCGAACTATATACCGAAGGGTCATTTGAACTATATACCGAAGGGTCATTTGAACTATATACCGAAGGGTCATTCGAACTATATACCGAAGGGTCATTCGAACTATATACCGAAGGGTCATTCGAACTATATACCGAAGGGTCATTTGAACTATATACCGAAGGGTCATTTGAACTATATACCGAAGGGTCATTCGAACTATATACCGATGGGTCATTTGAACTATATACCGATGGGTCATTTGAACTATATACCGAAGGGTCATTTGAACTATATACCGAAGGGTCATTTGAACTATATACCGATGGGTCATTTGAACTATATACCGAAGGGTCATTTGAACTATATACCGATGGGTCATTTGAACTATATACCGAAGGGTCATTCGAACTATATACCGAAGGGTCATTTGAACTATATACCGAAGGGTCATTCGAACTATATACCGAAGGGTCATTCGAACTATATACCGAAGGGTCATTCGAACTATATACCGAAGGGTCATTTGAACTATATACCGAAGGGTCATTTGAACTATATACCGAAGGGTCATTTGAACTATATACCGAAGGGTCATTTGAACTATATACCGATGGGTCATTTGAACTATATACCGAAGGTCATTCGAACTATATACCGAAGGGTCATTCGAACTATATACCGAAGGTCATTCGAACTATATACCGATGGGTCATTTGAACTATATACCGAAGGGTCATTTGAACTATATACCGAAGGGTCATTTGAACTATATACCGAAGGGTCATTTGAACTATATACCGAAGGGTCATCTTTACTTTGCATTTACTTAAACATTGTGCGGAAATTCATTTTCTATGCGTGCTTTAAAATCGTGATGCATGAACAGTTCATATAAGCAGAAAGTAAACAACCAACGTGCATACATTCATGACAGTAAAGCAAAACCTATAAACAACTAACCTAACTACCCAACCAGAATAACATAACAAACAGTTCCTCGAGTATTCTCGAGACGACGACGGAGTATGGTGCAGACCTTTGGGTCAAAGTAAGTCACGAAAACTTACCTGGAGCGCACTGAATCGCAAGCTTCGTCCACGGGAGTCGCGTGTCTGAGAAAAACACGATATTTACCGTTAAAATTGATTTGAACTAATAACGTCCAATTCTAAAAACTTAACTAGAGAATCTCTCCCAAATTCTTTATTTAGCCAATCGAAGCGTTTATAACGTTAATTAACGTTCGATAATTCGAAATTCCAATTAACGAGTTTTTCTCAAAAACTCGGAAAATTAACCAATTTTAACTTTTTCGCAAATTGACTTTTCTTCGTCCAATAACGTTAAATACGTTCAATACATACTTAATCAAGGCTAACCTATTAATTACGAACCCTAATTCGCGTTTTTGACGAGATTTAATCGAAACCCTAATCGGAACCCTAACGCTAAATCGATCCGAAAACCGAATTTAAAGCTCTAAGAACGTAGATACATACCTAGGATAGCGAGAGGAGGAGGAACCGTGAAGAAAACGAAACGAACGGAGCTCGAATCGAAGCTCGGAGGAGGAAATCGCCGGCGGCCAAAAGGGAGAGCTTGCTCTCTGTTTCGTGCGCAGGCAGAGGAGAAGAAGAAGAATGAGGAGAGAGAGGGAATTTGTGATATTTAATAAAATTGATTTGTAAATTACCAAAACGCCCTTCTTTGATTTCTATATAGATTTCGTTCTTCGGTTCGTTAATCGTCCTGCCATTCGACTTCTCCAAACGTCCCGACTTCACCCATAAGTCAAACCTATTATTTGAGACTTATTAAAACTGTCCGTTCGTAATTCGGACCTCATTTACTATTTTTACTAAACGTCATTTATATTTTGAAAAGCGTATTTATTCGAAATATAGCGTTTAAGCTCCGAAAAATCCCGTAAATTCCTTAAAATTCCTATTAATCGTTAGGACTCTAACGACGCTTTCCGTTTGCGAAACTGACTTGATTTGACATATTTAATAAAAATGCCTCATATAATATATTATATCAATATAATATATTAAATCCGAAATCCGTACAAGCCGGGTATTACATTCTACCCCCCTTATTCAGAATTTTGTCCGCAAAATTTGCTCCAGCTTATAGTCCTTGACATTAACGTCCCATGTTTTGCGATCTTATCCTTCGATTTATCATCGGTAATTACGGTTATATTTGTGATTCTAAACGAAAACCCTGTGCTACTTCTCTTACATCGGCCTTAAATTTGTATTTACTACCTTCGACTCAATCATTTACTTTCTTTCTAAGGTGTTGAGCACCATTTACATCGGAAATCTCACATTCTAATTAATTAACCTGGCGACATATTTGTCATTTTAACGCTTACGCGTATACCAACCTTCGACCTTCACTTAATCACCCGCAGATTAAATCTCTTAATAATACTAGCTTCGAAATTCACTATTTATTGACGTCTTTCTTCTAGCGCCGGTCAAATTGAATGTCTATAATTCCATCCAATTTCTGGGCGATAGCTCATACCTCAACGAAATTTCCTCAATCCAGTTCAAAATCGGAATGCACAACAACGATTGTAGTCCTTACTTTCAGTTTACGCGTCAAATCTCATCAAATCTATAAGTCTCAACCAAACGACCTCTAACTGCGTACCTGTCACCTGACGACCTGAGCACGCGTTGGTCTATATCAAATCATTCAAACGCTAGGCTTACGAACTTATCAATAGGTCCTTACCCAAAGACTGCCTATTATTTTAAACCCTTAAAATAACTTCTACTTTCTAACATCATTTGGGTTGGCTGTTGTTCAAGGGTTCTTAATAACCTCCAAGTCGTAACCTAACTCCCCTCTATAGGTTTGTATCTAAACCTTCATCTTTCATCGATTAGTCGTACTCTAATACTCCAAGAGGGGTTGTCACTTAGACATAATTGTTATCTATTTAAAATCCATATCTCATCGGGTACATTCCTCGAATTGTTACTAAACCCTAAGTGCGTAAACTCCGTTAATTAGGTCGAAGCCATCCTGCTCGAGGTTTACCTAATAATTCTTCTTACCCGTCTTCTATTTTCTTACTTTTCTATTTTCAAGTCTATCGTTATCATCATTATTATTATAATCAAAATAATAATATTGCCATACAGGTAATTTAAACAATACCTGCAAACGTAGAAGGCTGGGCCACATCGTCGGCATCGCCGGGCTCGATGAATGCAAGATCCTGGGCATGACTCTCCTCTGATCACTGCTTGACTGACCCCGACCCTGATTCGGGCAGCCTTTAGCAAAATGGCCTGGTTCTCCGCACCAATAGCACACGTTCGTGCCTACTCTGCACGGTCCCCTGTGCTCCCTCTGGCATTTAGGGCAAAGAGGTGACTGAGAAGCCCCTTGTACCTGTTTCCCCTTACCCCAATCATTACCTCCCTCGAGAAGTCTCCTCACATCTCGTTGCTGTTGCTGCGGCTGTTGTTGCACACTCGGTTGCCAGTCTCGGTCCCATGACTGAGGTTGGGTCTCACGAAAGAAACCCCTAGCTGGTTCCTTCGGCCTAACACATGTGGCTCTGGCAGCCTCAATATCCAGAGCCCTAGCTGTGACGTCAGAAAAGGGTACGTCAATAATACCTGAGACCACAACATGCATCCGTATCTCCGGATTCAGTCCCTCCATAAACTGGTGCACCTTCTCCTCGTTATCGCTGACAAGACGAGGTGCAAACCTGGACAATGCCTCAAACCTCCGAATATAATCCGCAACTGAACCAGTCTGCTTCAGCTGCGTAAACTCGTTCCTCTTGGCCACTCTCACAGTGCGGCTGAAATACTTGTCGAAGAATAAGAACTTGAATCGATCCCAAATCATAACTGATACATCTGTCGTTGACTTGATCGAGTCCCACCAGAAACGGGCATCCATCGCCAAGTGAAAGGTAGCATAAGCCACCTTGCTCCCGTTGCCGACCTCTGCATAACTCAGCATATCTTCCATCACCCGGATCCATTCCTCGGCACGTGTCGGATCCGACGATTGACCGTCGAATACTGGAGGCCGCAGGCTTTGGAACTTTTGCATACCCTGATTACCAGGAACTACCAAGTCTTGGGCCCTCTGATTCTCTCGGTTCACCAAGTCCGTAATTTGTTGTGCTTGCCGGTCCATATGCTGAGACTGGCGGTCCAACAATTTCGTAAGTCGATCCATCGCGTCGTCTCTAGGATCCCTTCCTCGAACCATATCTATAAAACTCCTATAAAATTTAAAACAAATAATCTCTAAGAAACTAAACCAAATAAAGCTATAAACAGACTTACAGTTGATGAAGGATGTCCGCGTAGTGGCTGTGCAGTCGAGCAGTCTACAGAATCGATTTTAAAACCCGGGGGCTCTGATACCATAACTGTAACACCCCTGATACTATACCCGTATTTCCCATATTATTTTTTTTTTTTTTTACACTTATTACTTTTTATACTTTAAATAAAACTTTGTGCAGAATTAAAACTATGGTTGAAATCAAAACCCAAGTCGGAATTAAAATCAAACCTTGGAATCATTTTTAACAAATTATATTACTATTTAATAAATCTTAAAACATTTAAATAAAAACTTTAAAACATATTAAAAGAAGGGAGGGCAGAATCGGAATTCTGCCCTCAAAATAGCAGCGATCGGGCGCTGCTAATTGCAGCGCACGATCGCTGTGTGCGCTGCACAATGCAGCGCACGATCGCTGCATTGTGCAGCGCCTGATCGCTGCATGATGCAGCGATCAGTCGCTGCATTGTGCAGCGCCTGATCGCTGCACTGCAGCGATCAATGCTGCCTGCAGCGATCCAACCAGCGCCCAGTCGCCGGTCGCCAATAGCGGACCCTGACACTTAGCTCTCTGGAATTTCCAGAGAGCAAATACACCTACTTCACTCTCTAGAATCCATTCCAGAGAGCAGCACCCTCACCATTTTAACCACTCTCTCATTTTACCTCACATTTTCATGCATTATCACAACACTTATACTTAATCCCAGACCGACTTCGCACGACTTGAACTATATACCGAAGGGTCATTCGAACTATATACCGAAGGGTCATTCGAACTATATACCGAAGGGTCATTCGAACTATATACCGAAGGGTCATTCGAACTATATACCGATGGGTCATTTGAACTATATACCGATGGGTCATTTGAACTATATACCGATGGGTCATTTGAACTATATACCGAAGGGTCATTTGAACTATATACCGAAGGGTCATTCGAACTATATACCGAAGGGTCATTCGAACTATATACCGATGGGTCATTTGAACTATATACCGAAGGGTCATTTGAACTATATACCGAAGGGTCATTCGAACTATATACCGAAGGGTCATTCGAACTATATACCGAAGGGTCATTCGAACTATATACCGAAGGGTCATTCGAACTATATACCGATGGGTCATTTGAACTATATACCGAAGGGTCATTTGAACTATATACCGAAGGGTCATTCGAACTATATACCGAAGGGTCATTCGAACTATATACCGATGGGTCATTTGAACTATATACCGAAGGGTCATTCGAACTATATACCGAAGGGTCATTTGAACTATATACCGAAGGGTCATTCGAACTATATACCGATGGGTCATTTGAACTATATACCGAAGGGTCATTCGAACTATATACCGAAGGGTCATTTGAACTATATACCGATGGGTCATTTGAACTATATACCGAAGGGTCATTTGAACTATATACCGAAGGGTCATTCGAACTATATACCGAAGGGTCATTTGAACTATATACCGATGGGTCATTTGAACTATATACCGATGGGTCATTTGAACTATATACCGAAGGGTCATTTGAACTATATACCGAAGGGTCATTTGAACTATATACCGAAGGGTCATTTGAACTATATACCGAAGGGTCATTTGAACTATATACCGATGGGTCATTTGAACTATATACCGAAGGGTCATTCGAACTATATACCGAAGGGTCATTTGAACTATATACCGAAGGGTCATTTGAACTATATACCGATGGGTCATTTGAACTATATACCGATGGGTCATTTGAACTATATACCGAAGGGTCATTTGAACTATATACCGATGGGTCATTTGAACTATATACCGATGGGTCATTTGAACTATATACCGATGGGTCATTTGAACTATATACCGAAGGGTCATTCGAACTATATACCGAAGGGTCATTCGAACTATATACCGATGGGTCATTTGAACTATATACCGAAGGGTCATTCGAACTATATACCGATGGGTCATTTGAACTATATACCGATGGGTCATTTGAACTATATACCGAAGGGTCATTCGAACTATATACCGATGGGTCATTTGAACTATATACCGAAGGGTCATTTGAACTATATACCGATGGGTCATTTGAACTATATACCGAAGGGTCATTCGAACTATATACCGAAGGGTCATTCGAACTATATACCGAAGGGTCATTTGAACTATATACCGAAGGGTCATTTGAACTATATACCGAAGGGTCATTTGAACTATATACCGAAGGGTCATTCGAACTATATACCGAAGGGTCATTTGAACTATATACCGAAGGGTCATTCGAACTATATACCGATGGGTCATTTGAACTATATACCGATGGGTCATTTGAACTATATACCGAAGGGTCATTCGAACTATATACCGATGGGTCATTTGAACTATATACCGATGGGTCATTTGAACTATATACCGAAGGGTCATTCGAACTATATACCGAAGGGTCATTCGAACTATATACCGAAGGGTCATTCGAACTATATACCGATGGGTCATTTGAACTATATACCGAAGGGTCATTTGAACTATATACCGATGGGTCATTTGAACTATATACCGATGGGTCATTTGAACTATATACCGATGGGTCATTTGAACTATATACCGAAGGGTCATTCGAACTATATACCGAAGGGTCATTCGAACTATATACCGAAGGGTCATTTGAACTATATACCGAAGGGTCATTTGAACTATATACCGAAGGGTCATTTGAACTATATACCGAAGGGTCATTCGAACTATATACCGAAGGGTCATTTGAACTATATACCGAAGGGTCATTCGAACTATATACCGAAGGGTCATTTGAACTATATACCGATGGGTCATTTGAACTATATACCGAAGGGTCATTTGAACTATATACCGATGGGTCATTTGAACTATATACCGATGGGTCATTTGAACTATATACCGAAGGGTCATTCGAACTATATACCGAAGGGTCATTCGAACTATATACCGAAGGGTCATTCGAACTATATACCGATGGGTCATTTGAACTATATACCGATGGGTCATTTGAACTATATACCGAAGGGTCATTCGAACTATATACCGAAGGGTCATTTGAACTATATACCGAAGGGTCATTCGAACTATATACCGAAGGGTCATTTGAACTATATACCGAAGGGTCATTTGAACTATATACCGAAGGGTCATTTGAACTATATACCGATGGGTCATTTGAACTATATACCGAAGGGTCATTCGAACTATATACCGATGGGTCATTTGAACTATATACCGAAGGGTCATTCGAACTATATACCGATGGGTCATTTGAACTATATACCGAAGGGTCATTCGAACTATATACCGATGGGTCATTTGAACTATATACCGAAGGGTCATTCGAACTATATACCGAAGGGTCATTCGAACTATATACCGAAGGGTCATTCGAACTATATACCGAAGGGTCATTCGAACTATATACCGATGGGTCATTTGAACTATATACCGAAGGGTCATTCGAACTATATACCGAAGGGTCATTCGAACTATATACCGAAGGGTCATTTGAACTATATACCGATGGGTCATTTGAACTATATACCGAAGGGTCATTCGAACTATATACCGAAGGGTCATTTGAACTATATACCGATGGGTCATTTGAACTATATACCGATGGGTCATTTGAACTATATACCGAAGGGTCATTCGAACTATATACCGATGGGTCATTTGAACTATATACCGATGGGTCATTTGAACTATATACCGATGGGTCATTTGAACTATATACCGAAGGGTCATTCGAACTATATACCGAAGGGTCATTCGAACTATATACCGAAGGGTCATTTGAACTATATACCGAAGGGTCATTCGAACTATATACCGAAGGGTCATTCGAACTATATACCGAAGGGTCATTCGAACTATATACCGAAGGGTCATTCGAACTATATACCGAAGGGTCATTTGAACTATATACCGAAGGGTCATTTGAACTATATACCGAAGGGTCATTTGAACTATATACCGATGGGTCATTTGAACTATATACCGATGGGTCATTTGAACTATATACCGAAGGGTCATTCGAACTATATACCGAAGGGTCATTCGAACTATATACCGAAGGGTCATTCGAACTATATACCGAAGGGTCATTTGAACTATATACCGAAGGGTCATTCGAACTATATACCGAAGGGTCATTCGAACTATATACCGAAGGGTCATTTGAACTATATACCGAAGGGTCATTTGAACTATATACCGAAGGGTCATCTTTACTTTGCATTTACTTTAAAACATTGTGCGGAAATTCATTTTCTATGCGTGCTTTAAAATCGTGATGCATGAACAGTTCATATAAGCAGAAAGTAAACAACCAACGTGCATACATTCATGACAGTAAAGCAAAACCTATAAACAACTAACCTAACTACCCAACCAGAATAACATAAAACAAACAGTTCCTCGAGTATTCTCGAGACGACGACGGAGTATGGTGCAGACCTTTGGGTCAAAGTAAGTCACGAAAACTTACCTGGAGCGCACTGAATCGCAAGCTTCGTCCACGGGAGTCGCGTGTCTGAGAAAAACACGATATTTACCGTTAAAATTGATTTGAACTAATAACGTCCAATTCTAAAAACTTAACTAGAGAATCTCTCCCAAATTCTTTATTTAGCCAATCGAAGCGTTTATAACGTTAATTAACGTTCGATAATTCGAAATTCCAATTAACGAGTTTTTCTCAAAAACTCGGAAAATTAACCAATTTTAACTTTTTCGCAAATTGACTTTTCTTCGTCCAATAACGTTAAATACGTTCAATACATACTTAATCAAGGCTAACCTATTAATTACGAACCCTAATTCGCGTTTTTGACGAGATTTAATCGAAACCCTAATCGGAACCCTAACGCTAAATCGATCCGAAAACCGAATTTAAAGCTCTAAGAACGTAGATACATACCTAGGATAGCGAGAGGAGGAGGAACCGTGAAGAAAACGAAACGAACGGAGCTCGAATCGAAGCTCGGAGGAGGAAATCGCCGGCGGCCAAAAGGGAGAGCTTGCTCTCTGTTTCGTGCGCAGGCAGAGGAGAAGAAGAAGAATGAGGAGAGAGAGGGAATTTGTGATATTTAATAAAATTGATTTGTAAATTACCAAAACGCCCTTCTTTGATTTCTATATAGATTTCGTTCTTCGGTTCGTTAATCGTCCTGCCATTCGACTTCTCCAAACGTCCCGACTTCACCCATAAGTCAAACCTATTATTTGAGACTTATTAAAACTGTCCGTTCGTAATTCGGACCTCATTTACTATTTTTACTAAACGTCATTTATATTTTGAAAAGCGTATTTATTCGAAATATAGCGTTTAAGCTCCGAAAAATCCCGTAAATTCCTTAAAATTCCTATTAATCGTTAGGACTCTAACGACGCTTTCCGTTTGCGAAACTGACTTGATTTGACATATTTAATAAAAATGCCTCATATAATATATTATATCAATATAATATATTAAATCCGAAATCCGTACAAGCCGGGTATTACAAAAAGTTAACTTAGTACTCATAGCGCTTTGTAAACTTTTCCAAAACCTCGAAGTAAATCTGGGATCCCGGTCCGAAACAATCGACACAGGAACCCCGTGCAACCTTATAATTTCCTGAACATACAGCTCTGCGAACTGGTTCATCTTGTAGGTCATTTTTACAGGTAAGAAATGAGCCGTCTTCGTCAATCTATTGACTACAACCCATATACTGTCATGCCCTTTTGTCGTCCTTGGTAATCCCACTATGAAATCCATTGCAATTTGGTCCCACTTCCACTCGGGAATTGGTAAAGGTTGTAACCTTCCACCTGGCCTTTGGTTCTCTGCCTTTACTTGCTGGCATACCAGGCAGAACTGTACATAACTGGCCACTTCTCTTTTCATGTTGGGCCACCAATAATGCATTTTCAGATCTCGGTACATCTTGGTGTTACCCGGATGCACTGAGGACGACGATGAATGTGCCTCTGCCAAAATCAACTTCCTCAACTCTTCATCCTTCGGAACATACCAACGGTCCCGAAACTTCAGAATGTCGTCCTCCGAATAACTGAAATCAAAAGATGCATCCTTTAACTTAGCCAAAATATCTTCCTTCTCCGGAGAGTTATCCTGCTGAGCTTCCTTATTTCTGTCAAAAAGAGTAGGCTGTAACACCAACTCAGCAAGTAAGGCCGAAAGCTCAGAAACTACCTCCAATTCAAATCTATGGATCTGCTTTCTCAATGAAGCTGGCATACAGCAAACAACTGACTCCTTGGTCTTAGGCATCCTACTCAATGCGTCTGCCACCGTATTCGCCTTTCCTGGATGGTACTTGATTTCAAAGTCGTAATCCTTCACAAATTTCAACCATCTCCTTTGCCTCATGTTTAAACCTTTCTGCGTAAAAAGATACTTAAACTCTTATGGTCTAAAAACACTTTACACTTTTGACTGTAAAGGTAGTGCCTCCATATTTTCAACGCAAATACCACCGCTGCCAATTCTAAGTCATGCGTCGGATAGTTCTGTTCATAAGTCTTCAATTGCCTAGAGGCGTAGACAATTACCTTTCCGTCCTGCATCAATACGCATCTCAATCCTACTTTGGATGCGTCACAATAGATACTAAATATTCCATTCTCCACGGGCAGAATCAACAATGGCACTGTGGTCAACCTTTCTTCATGTGCCTTAGACCACTCGTATTTCACTTCCTTCTTAGTTAAATTCGTCAGGGCTTGGCTATGATTGAAAACCCTTCAATAAACTTCCGATAATACCTAGCCAGGCCTACGAAACTTCGTACTTCACTTGCATTCCTCGGCTGAGGCCACTCCTTTATGGCTTGAACCTTAGCCGGATCTATTGAAACACCTTTTTTTGAAATTACGTGGCCTAAGAAATTCACCTGATTCAGCCAAAATCCGCACTTGGAAAACTTAGCATACAATTGGTGCCGCTTCAACGTATCCAAAACGGCCCTCAAGTGCTTCGCGTGTTCTTCGTCATTTCGGGAATATATCAGAATGTCATCTATGAACACTATCACGAACTTATCCAGGAACTCCCGAAACACTCTATTCATGAGATCCATAAAAGCTGCCGGGGCATTAGTCAAACCGAAGGACATAACCCTAAATTCATATTGCCCATAACGTGTTCTAAAAGAGGTCTTTGGTATATCCTCGGCCTTAATCTTCAATTGGTAGTACCCTGACCGTAAATCAATCTTCGAGAACACACTAGCCCCATGCAACTGGTCAAACAGGTCATCAATCCTCGGTAGCGGATACTTATTTCTGATTGTTAATTTATTCAACTCTCGGTAATCCACGCACATTCTTAAGGAACCATCTTTCTTCTTTACGAACTAGACCGGAGCGCCCCAAGGAGAAATGCTCGGCCGTACAAAACCCTTGTCTGTTAGCTCTTTCAGCTGGACGTACAACTCCTTCAGTTCAACAGGTGCCATTCTATAAGGATTCTTAGACACTGGCACCGAACCAGGAATAATCTCAATAGTGAACTCCATTTCTCGATCTGGAGGCAAGCCGGGCAACTCGTCCAGGAACACTTCCGTAAAGTCTTTAACTATTGGAATGTCACACAACTCCAACTCATTTCGCATGCTTACTTCCTCAACACTTGCTATAAATCCAAAACATCCATGCTTCATCGAGTATAGGGCATTCACAGGCAAGCTAGGCAACTCGTCTAGGAACACTTCCTTAAGGCTATCGACTACCGGAATGTCACATAACTTTAATTCATCTTGCACTCTTACATCCACAATGCTCGCTATAAAACTGAAACATCTAAGTTTTATCGAGTACAGAGCACGCATCGACGTTACTAGAGGCATCTTACTCGAACGGAGGGTCGCTCGAAAGAAGTAACCCTCCCCACTTAGGGGTCTAAAATCTACTACACCCAACTGGCAATTGATTGTGGCAAAATCCGAAACAACCAATTCATACCAAAGATTACATCGTACCCCTTCATACTTATGATGACCAGGTTCGCATACAGCTGCTGTGACGACCCCAACCCGGTCAGGGCCGTCATGGCCTAGCCATCACTTACTCCTAACTTACCCTCTATAAGTAGAAATTCTTTTTTTTTCTTCTTTTTTTTTTTTTAAAACACATTCTATAACACTTTAAATTGAATAAAAACCAAATAAATAAATTCAATTAAAAAGAGGGGGGGGCAAAACCGTAAAGTTCTCGGCCAAAGGAGGGGCGACTGATCGCCCTTCCTCACTGGCGATCAGTCGCCAGAGAAGGAAAAATGAGGGGCGATCGATCGCCCAATTTGGGCGATCGTTCGCCCCATATGATCGCCCAGCGATCGCCTATTAGGCGATCGCTCGGCAACCACTCTGGAAGTCTACTTCCAGAGTGCTTACCTTATGGCGATCGATCCCCTTCTTAGGGCGATCGATCGCCCATTGCTCTAGAATTTTGTTCCAGAGCAATGCTTCTTCTCTCCCTTTTTCTTTCTCTTTCCTTCCTGTTTCTTCAACATAATCTCTATACTTCTCAACATAAATTCTCTTATACTAAAAACAAAACACTCATTCATCGATCATCCAAAACACGACACTAATATATCCTACAATTTCGGAAAACTCGAGAAAACGAACCGCGTGGATCGCTCTAAAACCGAGCCAATCCTTACATGTCTAAATGCTTAAAATCATCAAATATTACCCAACCAAAACCTCAAGACAACATCAACAATATAAATAGAATTTCCTTAAAACATCTCCAAAACAAACACATCACCAAATCATTCAAAACGACACAACTTCGAGCCTACATTCACTATACAATTTCCCAAAATATCAAACTTCCCCACATATCTTAAAATTCTTCACATTCCTAACATCAAAACAATTTCACATTAATTACCCAAAATAGCTCGGAGCATACCCACAGTCACTGAACCTTGCCAAAACACACCTCGTCGCCACGAGCACCACCCGTCGACCACCTATGCTTTGTTATCGAGAGAAACTCTCATCTTCACACCTGTCACCTACATCATACAACATAAACATTAAGCCTAATGCTTAGTAAGGGGATGCACTATACTTTACATGTACATGAATGCATGAATTCATAAAACTTATTCTTTTACTTGTTCTTATTCTTTTTCATAACATGAATCGTGTTGGGGAGGTAGGCAGTGCGTGTACATAGTCCTTTCGGCCGTATTCATGGTCCAATATGGACAGTGATTCATGGTCCCTCGAGTTGGACGGTTTTGTTGTTCATGGCCATACCACCCCATCATACTTAATTATTTCATACATTTCATTTTCATGCATGTAAAATATTTCATATGTCATTGAGAAAACATGATGCATGAGGAACCCACGTACAAACTATCATCAAAACATATCACCAAACAATTCACAACGTACATGGACATACACTACTTTTAACGAACCTTACAAACAACTAATAGCTAACATCCTAGGCTACCTGACTCATTAAACCCCACAATCAGAAAATCATCATCAAAAACAACAAAAGCCTAACGTTGACATGATGTAGGGCCTTAAGGGCCGGAAACCTAGCACCCACTTACCTGGCGTCCGTAGCAAGCCGTGCACCGTCTGTAAAGTCGTCTCCACCTAAAGCATTTCACAATTAAGGACATTAAAATCGATCCTAATTAAATGAATTCTAAACTTAAATTAAGCTTCTAGCCAAAGCTATTTTCTCCTAAAACTTGTATTAAAGTCTCTCGAGCATTTGATCGAGCACGTTGCGCTCACAATTTACTTAACCTCCATTAATGGTTTTCTTCAAACTCTAACCACCAAAATTAACCTAATAATCACTCAAACACCATTAATCCATTCAATCTACTCAATAACCACAAAAGTGTCATCAAAGGACAACAAAATCGCTATCCTATTCGATTTCTCATGAATCCAAAAATTTCACACAAAACCCTAAATCAAAAAACACCTCAAAACGAAACAACATTTTCCCAAAGAATAGAACTTACCTAGAGGGTTGATTTGGGGAAGAAAATGAAGAAGAAACGCCGGAGGAGGGAAGCCATTGATCATTGTTTGAAGCATCGGCCGTGAGAGAAGAAGGAGAGCAAAAGGGAGAGCTCTCTGGCGTGAAGGAGAGAAATGAGAAAAAGGTGGAGGGGGCATGTAATTTTATAAAAATTTAACTTACCAAATTACCTAAATGCCTCTTTCAGTTAACTTTCTACTTGGTTCGTTAATTAGCCTAACGGTTTGGTTTCTCCAAGATGTTCTTATTTCACTAAATATTCTTATTTAATCATAGGGTTCTAACAAAACTCTCCGTTCGCAAAACAGACTTAATTTACTATTTTTACGAATTAAAACACTATAGGCGGAAAACCGTAACTCGGCGTTACACTATCGATTTGGATTTCTAAAAATTTACTTATTCTTCAAAAAATCCCCATAAATCTCTAGGGTCCTAATAAAACCTTCCGCTCACAAAACGGAACCATATTTCTTATTTACAAAAATACCCTTGGAGCGAAAACTCGAAAACTTGGGTGTTACAGCTGCCGACCACCAATAGGTATAACCTCTCCTTGTATTGCTTGGTCGGAATGTAAATGCTCCCCGGAGGGCAACATAACACTATAACCACGATCAGCTGGGACGAAGTCTAGATTCCACCTAATTACATACTCCTGTCCTACGAAAAGAATGAGTTGCCCCCGTGTCAATTAAAACATGAGCTGCATTTCTACAAACCTGAACAATACCTGAAACAACTAAAGGCTGAGCAGCTTCTTCATCTTCAATAACAGCAAAGATCCTAGAAGGATCGCCTGGGGGTCTCTTGGCCGAACCAGGACAATCTATGTAGCGACTCTAACACTGTACCCTTATTTTCCCGTATTATTATTTCTAAAAATGACGTAAAATTTTTAACTTAATTGTTTCCCTCGCCCATTCTCACTTAAATCTTTTCATTTGTTCCTTTGACCAATCGTTTTCTTTTGTTTCGTTCATTAGAGAACGGACTCGGGCGTTTTAATCCTTATCTATCGACATTTTGGTTCTAACTTATAACATACCTAAAATGTCGTGTCTAGAGTCCTAAACATAGGTAACGGTAGACTATCGTGTGTGGAAGACTCGTTATATGGTGGAACTAACCAAAATCCCCAAGTTTGACATTTTATGTGGTAGGGGTCGACACTTGGTCTAAGGGGTCGACACTTCAAAGACAGTTTTACTCTCGGACTGCATTCCTTTGTAAGTTCGGTCGACACCTTGCCTGAGGGGTCGACACTTCCAAGACAGTTTTACTCTCGGACTGCATTCCTTTGTAAGTTCGGTCGACACCTTGCCTGAGGGGTCGGCAAGGTGTCGACCCCTGCAAGCACAGGTCTACCCTTCCTTAGGCAATTTTCCAGCTTTTGACACCTCCAATCACCTCCAAACTTAACCAACTCTACCTATTCAATATCAATTCCACCACCATCCATAAACCGAACATTCAACTCAAATCATCCAATCCCGACACAAAACATTGATTTCAACTTAAAATCGCAAACTAACTTTCAAAGCATCCAAACTCACCCAAACTCCATTCTATTTCATCAAAACACCAACATTCATCAATATTCATCCAATCCCACATCAAAACGTCAATATTCATCCGTACATAACATAAGCTAACCAAAATCTTTAAAACATCGGTTTTTAACCTATCCAGATACCAAGCATCCTAATATGGGTTTCTATACAATTCAATCTGTAATTTCACCCATCAGCCCGTTTAAATCTATAACCCTCAAAACACATACGTACATCCCCACGGGTCAGATTAAGTATCGACTGCGCCAGCACACCCCCGCGAGCCATCCTCCGCCAACTGCATCACTCCTCGGGTGGAGGGATCTCGTCCTCACCTAAGTGAAGATCACCTACCCATACAGACAATCTATGAGATAAAAATCTCAGCAAGTCTCATAAATGCTATGCATGCAGTGCGTATGAGTTCGTAAATCATGCAACATTATCATATCTTTACATCGTGGGTGTCACCGAGATCTCAACCCCCTAACTGGAGAGGACCCATCCAGCGGTAGGACTACCCTTTCCAGCTAGAGGAGGGGGGTACACGCTTACAACACGTACAGTCGTGCCTGAGCCCCATCTAGCATGACCATAACATACATGAGTTTATATTAGATGTGGTATTGTGACAGACCCGTAGTCGATCCACACAATAGATCAATCGCCCCCCTTCGGGCCACATCGCCATTTTTTATAAAACATCGTGCGGAAATTCATTTTCTTATGCCTATTTGAAAACTGTGATGCATGAACAATTCATATAACATACATAACGAGCATACCATCAAAACGCTACAATATACCATCAAAATCTTTACAACAATAAACCTATAAAAACAACTAAACCTAAACTACCTAACCAAAACAATTTAAACAAACACGTGACCAAACTCCTCGAGACGACATCGACGTACGGTGTAGGCCTATCGGCCAGAGTGAGTCACGAGAACTTACCTCGCGTCCGTTGTACTTCTAGCTCCGTCCACGAGCGTTGTTTACCTAAGACAAATTCACAATAATCGCCGTTAAAACGCGTTTGAGTCATTAAACGTCCAAACTAACGAAGCCCTTAACTAAAGAAATTTCCTAAAATTCTAGTTTAACTCATTGAGGCATTTTATCGAGCAATTTGTGTTCACAAACTCTAAGCCTCCATTAATGGAGTTTCCCAAGCTTTCCAAAACTGGTTTTCCAACTAAAACACCGAATACATCCATTCATTCGCCCAATAAAGCTCGATAATCATAAATGCAACGCTAACTCACCATTACTAACAAAACCCAACTACTTTTACTAAAATCTTACAAAACTCAAACCGTTGACCAACCTAGAAATCGAGAACTATGGCTCTAAAACTATAGATTCTTACCTAGGATGTTGTTCGAAGAATGAAACGTGAAGGAACGTGTTGATCGGAGGGCCGGTCGCCGGCGTTGAAGAGAACGATGGAAGAGGAAGAAAACCGCCGTTGGAGGAGAAGGAAAAGATTTCTTGGAGTGTTGGAGAAGAAATGAAGTTTTTGCCTATTTAATGTATTTGACATGCGATTTACCATTTCGCCCCTCTAGCTTAATATTCAACTATCTCATTATTTAGTCCTCCGATTCGTTTTCTCCGGCTTTTCTTATTTCACCAATAATTCTAATTTATTTCTAGGGCTCTAATAAAACTTTCCGTTCGCCAACGAATTTAATTTACTATTTTTATTAATTAAACCCCTATAAGGTTAAAAACGGAAACATGTGCGTTACACTTCGGTTTGAATTTCTCAAATTCTCATAATTCTCCTAAAACCCATATTAATTGTAAGGATTCCATAAAAACTCTCGATTCACAAATCGGACCTATTTCAATTATTTACAAAAATGCCATTGCGCGGGAAAATCCAAAAACCCGTAAAACCTGGTGTTACATTCCATCCACTTTATTTAAAATTTTTTCCTCAAAATTTGATCATATAAACAACTCAGGATACTTTATCATCATATCTTGCTGTCGCTCCCACGTAGCTTCTTCCACCTCGTGGTTCTGCCATAAGACTTTGACTAGCGGAATCTCTTTATTGCGGAAGACCTTGATAGAAGACTCCAAAATGCGTACTGGCTTCTCCATATAAGTCAAGGTAGGCTCTACCTCGATGTCTCTCGCCTCCACAATATGCGACGGATCTCGCAAACACCTTCGAAGCATAGATACGTGGAATACGTCGTGAATACCTTCCATGGACGTCGGAAGCTGTAGTCTATACGCCACCTTCCCAATCTTCTTTAAAATAGGGAAGGGACCCACATATCGAGGGTTCAACTTGCCCTTCCTTCCGAATCGCATTATACCTTTAAACGGAGAAACCTTCAAATAAACCTCATCGCCTTCTTCAAATTCCAGTTCTCTCCGTCTCGTGTCAGCATAGCTCTTCTGTCGACTCTGAGCTATCTCGATACGCTGTCTGATAACGGCAATCTTCTATGCCGTTTGCTGTAGAATCTCGGGACCAACAATACTGGCTTCACCGACCTCGTCCCAATATAGTGGAGATCTACACTTTCGACCATACAAAGCTTCGTACGGAGCCATGCTGATGGTAGCCTGGAAGCTGTTGTTATACGAGAACTCGATCAGTGGCAAATATCTGCTCCACGATTCCTGAAACTCCAGCACACAAGCTCTGAGCATATCCTCCAAAATCTGATTTGTCCTCTCTGTCTGACCATCAGTCTGAGGATGAAATGCCGTGCTGAAATTAAGCCCCCATAGCTTTGTGTAAACTCTTCTAGAACTTCGAAGTAAATCTCGGATCACGGTCTGAGACTATCGAAATTGGCACTCCATGAAGTCTAACAACCTCCTGCACATAAAGCTCGGCGAGCTGATCCATCGAAGACGTCATCTTCACAGATAAGAAGTGGGCCAACTTTGTCAATCGGTCCACAATCACCAGATGCCATCATGGCCCTTCGTCGTTCTCGGGAGCCCCACAATAAAATCCATGGAGATCTACTCCCATTTCCACTCCGGAATAGGCAGTGGCTGTAATGTTCTAGCCGACCTCTGGTGTTCTGCTTTCACCAATTGACAAACTAAACAGGTTTCAACGTACTTGGCGACCTCTCTCTTCATGTTTGGTCACCAGAAATGTTGTTTTAAATCCCGGTACATCTGGGTACTTCCCTGGTGCACAGAATAAGCTGAAGAATGTGTTTCGGCCAAAATCTCTTTCTTTAACTCCTCGTCGTTAGGCACGTACCACCTAAGCCTGAACTTCAGGATACCGTTGTCTGACAAGTTAAACTCAGACACGTCTCCAGATGTCAAACTCAATCGAAGCTCCTCACACTCCATATCATTCTGCTGAGCTTCACGTATCTTATCTAGAATAGTCGGCCTGAGAGAAATGTTGGTGAGCATACTGAACAACTCTGCCACAATCTCCATATTGAACCTCTCAATCTCAGACCGTAATGTAACTGACAACGTTGCAAGTGAAGGCTGACTCACAGAAGGCACTCTACTCAAAGCATCAGCAACCTTGTTTGCCTTTCCTGGGTGGTACTTAATATCAAAATCATAATCCTTGACGAACTCAAGCCACCTTCTTTGTCGCATATTAAGCTCCTTCTGTGTGAATAAATACTTCAAACTCTTGTGGTCGGAAAATATTTCGCACTGCTGCCCATATAAATAATGTCTTCATATCTTCAGTGCAAAAACCACGGCTGCTAACTCAAGGTCGTGCGTAGGATAATTCTGCTCATACGGCTTCAACTGTCGAGAAGCATAAGTAATAACTCTCCCTTCCTGCATCAATACACAACCGAGTCAAACTCCAAACGCATCACAATAAAACTGAACTTGTCACCCTCAACAGGTAGCGTCAATACTGGAGTGGTGGTCAACCTCTGCTTTAACTCCATAAAACTATCATCACAAGCAACCGACCATACAAACTTCTCGTTCTTCCGAGTCAAACGTGAAAGAGGAACTGCAATCTTCGAAAATTCCTCTATAAACTTCAGATAATAGCTAGCTAATCTGAGAAATTCACGTACTTCCCGCACGTTTTTAGGCTGTGGCTAATCTCTGACCACTTGAATTTTGCTCGGATCCACAGAAACCCCTTCTTCTGATATGATGTGGCCGAGAAAACTGACTCGATCCAGCCAAAACTCACATTTAGAGAATTTCGGACAAAGCTGGTGTCGTTGTAGAATTTCAAGAACAGTCCGTAATTGCTCTTCATGCTCCTCCTTCGTTTTAGAATAAATCAATATATCATCAATGAACACCACAACGAACTTGTCCAGAAAATCCTTAAATACACGGTTCATCAAGTCCATAAACGCTGCAGGGGCATTAGTGAGTCCAAAAGACATGACAAGGTACTCGTAATGCCCATACCTCGTTCGGAATGCCGTTTTTAGTACATCTTCCTTTCAGACCTTCAGTTGATTGTAACCCGAGCGTAGATCAATCCTCGAAAATACTCAGGCACCTTGCAGCTGATCAAATATATCATCAATCCGGGGCAATGGATATTTATTCTTCACCGTCAATTTGTTCAACTCTCTGTAATCGATGCACATCCTGAAGGTCCCGTCTTTCTTCTTGACGAATAGAACTGGCGCACCCCAGGGTGAAACACTAGGTCGAATAAAACCCTTCTCCAATAACTCGTCAAGTTGAGTCTTCAGCTCTGTCAATTTGGCTGGTGCCAACCGGTACAGATTTTTAAACCTTGGCGCGGTGTTCGGATAGACATCAATAGTAAATTCAATCTCCCGGTCTGGCGGTAAACAAGGGAGATCATCAAGGAAGATCTCAGAGAATTCTCTGACGATAGGAATGTCACTCGGCTTTAATTGACTGAGTAACTTAATATCAAATACTGCGGCCAAATAAATAAAGCACTCACCTTTAAACTGCTCGTTGACCTTCATGGAATAAGAAATAGGCGATCCACTCAATCGGTTCATCGCCTGATAAGAAAACTCGGCTTTACCCTGGGGTCGAAAGGTCACAATCCCGGATCGACAGTCGATGGTGGTGAAGTGCTGCGAAAGCCAATACATCCCTAAGATAAGATCATACCGCTCTATGCTCATAACTATCAAACGAGCATAAAGGGTAACATCCCCCACTGAGATGACATTGCCCTAGAGAATATGTTCTGACTGCATATGTTCTCCTGAAGGCAGCATCACTCTATACTCAACTCCAGCTAACTCAAACTCTAATCCCAATCTAGTCATGCATGCAGTCGATACGAAAGAGTGTGTAGCTCCCGTATCCATCAAAGTAAATACAGTTGTACCCATAATCAGAATAGTACCTGCTATCACAGAGGGCTGAGCCTCGTCGTCAACATCGCCAGGCTCTATAAACGCAAATATCCTCGGCATAACCCTCCTCTAGTCTGTACCGAACTGCTCACGGCCCTGCTTCGGGCAGTCTTTTATGTAGTGGCCAAATTCTCCACATCTAAAACATTTATTCGTGCCCACCCGGCACTCGCCACTGTGTTCCTTCTGGCACTTGGGGCACCACGGCATTTGAGAAGCCCCCTGTACTTGCTTCCCTTTGCCTCGATCATTACCTCCCTCTAAAGGCCTCTTAACGCCTTGTTGTTGTTGCTGTGGTTGTCCACTCGGTTGCCAGCCTTTATTTCTGACCTGAGGGTGGATCTCACGAAAGAAGCCTCTAACTGGCTCCTTCGGTCTAGCAGAACTTTGATCAACAGCTTCAATCTCCAGTGCTCTGGCCACTATCTCATCATAGGATACATTCCGCACCCCTGAGATCGTAAGACTCTTCCGTATTTCCTGGCCAAGCCCCTGTACGAATCGGCGTACCTTGTCCTCATTGACACTGACTTGACGTGGCGCGAATCGTGACAGTGCCTCTAACCTCCTCACATACTCGGCAATCAAACCAACTTGCCGCAGCTGCATAAATTAAACCATCTTCACCTCTCGTACTGTATGGCTGAAGTACTTGCCATAAAATTTCATTTTAAAGCACTCCCAACTTATAATGGTCACGTCAGTGGTTGCCTTGATAGAATCCTACCAGAATCGGGCATCCAGTGCTAAGTGGTAGCTAACGAATGCAACCTTTTCTCCGTCCTCAATGCTTGCATAGGCCAGCATGTCTTCCATGGTTTGAATCCACTCCTCGGCTAAAGAGGGATCCGTAGATTGCCCGTTGAATATTGGTGGTTGGAGCTTCTGAAATCTTTCCATTCCCTTATTGCTAGGAGTCGCTGTCTCTCGAGCTCTAACACCTTCACGGTCTATGAGGCTGCCCAACTGTTGAGATTGCCTCTCCATTTGTTGAGCATGTCGCTCCATATGTTGGGACTGTTGGGCAATAAAGTCCTTAAGAGTGTCTATCTTATCGTCTCGGTCGTCTCGATCGTTCCCTCGACGCACCATATTTATATAATTCCTATATCAAAGTTAAAAAAATACTCCTAAGAAAACAAAGTCAAATGAAACATAAAAACAGACTTACAGTTGAGGAAGGATGTCCGCGTAGTGGCTGTGCAGTCGAGCAGTCTACAGAACCAATTTTAAAACCCGGGCGCTCTGATACCATAACTGTAGCGACTCTAACACTGTACCCTTATTTTCCCGTATTATTATTTCTAAAAATGACGTAAAATTTTTAACTTAATTGTTTCCCTCGCCCATTCTCACTTAAATCTTTTCATTTGTTCCTTTGACCAATCGTTTTCTTTTGTTTCGTTCATTAGAGAACGGACTCGGGCGTTTTAATCCTTATCTATCGACATTTTGGTTCTAACTTATAACATACCTAAAATGTCGTGTCTAGAGTCCTAAACATAGGTAACGGTAGACTATCGTGTGTGGAAGACTCGTTATATGGTAGAACTAACCAAAATCCCCAAGTTTGACATTTTATGTGGTAGGGGTCGACACTTGGTCTAAGGGGTCGACACTTCAAAGGCAGTTTTACTCTCGGACTGCATTCCTTTGTAAGTTCGGTCGACACCTTGCCTGAGGGGTCGACACTTCCAAGACAGTTTTACTCTCGGACTGCATTCCTTTGTAAGTTCGGTCGACACCTTGCCTGAGGGGTCGGCAAGGTGTCGACCCCTGCAAGCACAGGTCTACCCTTCCTTAGGCAATTTTCCAGCTTTTGACACCTCCAATCACCTCCAATCACCTCCAAACTTAACCAACTCTACCTATTTAATATCAATTCCACCACCATCCGTAAACCGAACATTCAACTCAAATCATCCAACCCCGACACAAAACATCGATTTCAACTTAAAATCGCAAACTAACTTTCAAAGCATCCAAACTCACCCAAAATCCATTCTATTTCATCAAAACACCAACATTCATCAATATTCATCCAATCCCACATCAAAACGTCAATATTCATCCTCACATAACATAAGCTAACCAAAATCTTTAAAACATCGGTTTTTAACCTATCCAGATACCAAGCATCCTAATATGGATTTCTATACAATTCAATCCGTAATTTCACCCATCAGCCCGTTTAAATCTATAACCCTCAAAACACATACGTACATCCCCACGGGTCAGATTAAGCATCGACTGCGCCAGCACACCCCCGCGAGCCAGACTCCGCCAACTGCATCACTCCTCGGGTGGAGGGATCTCGTCCTCACCTAAGTCAAGATCACCTACACCATACAGACAATCTATGAGATAAAAATCTTAGCAAGTCTCATAAATGCTATGCATGCTGTGCGTATGAGTTCATAAATCATGCAACATTTTCATATCTTTACATCGTGGGTGTCACCGAGATCTCAACCCCCTACATGGAGAGGACCCATCCAGCGGTCGGACTACCCTTTCCAGCTAGAGGAGGGGGTACATGCTTACAACATGTACAACCGTGCCTGAGCCCCATCTCGCATGACCATAACATACATGAGTTCATATTAGATGTGGTATTGTGACAGACCCCTAGTCGATCCACACAATAGATCAATCACCCCCCTCCGGGCCACATCGTCATTTTCTTTAAAACATCGTGCAGAAATTCATTTTCTTATGTCTATTTGAAAACTGTGATGCATGAACAATTCATATAACATACATAACGAGCATACCATCAAAACTCTACAATATACCATCAAAACCTTTACAAATATCAACCTATAAAAACAACTAAACCTAAACTACCCAACCAAAACAATTTAAACAAACACGTCACCAAACTCCTCAAGACGAGATTGACGTACGGTGTAGGCCTATCGGCCAGAGTGAGTCACGAGAACTTACCTCGCGTCTGTTGTACTTCTAGCTCCGTCCACGAGCGTTGTTTACCTAAGGCAAATTCACAATAATCGCCGTTAAAACGTGTTTGAGTCATTAAACGTCCAAACTAATGAAGCCCTTAACTAAAGAAATTTCCTAAAATTCTAGTTTAACTCATTGAGGCATTTTATCGAGCAATTTGCGTTCACAAACTCTAAGCCTCCATTAATGGAGTTTCCCAAGCTTTCCAAAACTGGTTTTCCAACTAAAACACCGAATACATCCATTCATTCGCCCAATAATGCTCGATAATCATAAATGCAACGCTAACTCACCATTACTAACAAAACCCAACTACTTTTACTAAAATCCTACAAAACTCAAACCGTTGACCAACCTAGAAATCGAGAACTATGGCTCTAAAACTATAGATTCGTACCTAGGATGTTGTTCGGAGAATGAAACGTGAAGGAACGTGTTGATCGGAGGGCCGTCGCCGGCGTTGAAGAGGAACGATGGAAGAGGAAGAAAACCGCCGTTGGAGGAGAAGGAAAAGATTTCTTGGAGTGTTGGAGAAGAAATGAAGTTTTTGCCTATTAAATGTATTTGACATGCGATTTACCATTTCGCCCCTCTAGCTTAATATTCAACTATCTCATTATTTAGTCCTCCGATTCGTTTTCTCCAGCTTTTCTTATTTCACCAATAATTCTAATTTATTTCTAGGGCTCTAATAAAATTTTCCGTTCGCCAACGGATTTAATTTACTATTTTTACGAATTAAACCCCTATAGGTTTACAAACGGAAACATGTGCGTTACACTTCGGTTTGAATTTCTCAAATTCTCATAATTCTCCTAAAATCCATATTAATTGTAAGGATTCCATAAAAACTCTCGATTCGTAAATCGGACATATTTCAATTATTTACAAAAATGCCATTGCGCGGGAAAATCCAAAAACTCATAAAACCGGTTGTTACAATCTACGGCCTTATGCCCCACCTTATCACACCTGAAGCATCGGTCCGTATACAACTTACAATCGCCCAGATGATATTTCTGACAAATAGGGCACAAATGTAATATCCCGGCTTTACGGGATATTAATATTTTAATATAAATGGCATTTTTAAAAATATGTCAAATCAAGACCGTTTTACGAAAAGAAAGCTTTATTACGATCTTAATAATTAATATGGATCTTAAGAAAATTTCAGAAATTTTAGGAGTCGTAACGCTAATTTTACGAGAATTACGTTTCTCGTAATATAAAAGGTATTTTTGTAAAAATAGTAAACGAGGTCCGATTTGCGAACGAACAGTTTTAATAAATCCCTAGTAATAAGTTGGATTTATTGGGAAAATAAAAAAATTTAGAGAAAACGAATCGTTAGCTAATTAACGAAACAAATAGAAAATCAAAAAGGAAGTTAAATGCCATAAGTGAAGAAAATAGAAATTTTATGATTTAAATGCATGTAGTTTTGGAAAAACTATATTTAGAATTGTCTAAGAAAATGATGGAATGTTGATTTAAGTAAAAATAAAAGAAGAAAAGAGTGGAACACGTTGAAGTTAAACAAAATTAAGGTGCAATTTGATAAGGTATGAAGTTATGTGCTAATTGGGTAATTAAGTGAAAGTTAATTTTTATAAAAATAACCCTAAACCCTCTTCTTCTTCACGTGAAAAGAAAAGGCCAGGCAACCTCTCCCTCCATTTTCGTTATTCCATCATCAACTCCAAGCTCCGCCTTCAAGTTATAAGGTAAGAAAACTTATGGGTTATGATTTTTCTGGTAAATGGATGCTTAGGGTGTTAGTATTGAAGAGTTGAAATTGGGTTTTTGAAGATTTCGAAATCTGAAAGTCCCCCTCCTTAAATTGATGTTTCATCTTAATTTAAGTTATCTTGTGATTCAATAATGGAGTAAATAGGTAGAGATGCATGTTAGAAGTATGGATTAGAAACTAGGTTAGATTATTGCAAAAAAAAAAGGGATACGGGGCAGTTTCTGTTTTTCGGAGTTCTGCTCTAATTTTTGATTTTCTTCTTATAAATGGATGGTTTCATGATAAAATAGACACAATGAGGTTTCCAAAACATGTTTAAGCATTGAAATCAGATAAGAATTGAATAAGTTATGGTTTTTTGAACTTATAGGACAAAAACTGGGAAATTTTGGAGGGCAGTTCGGTTTGCAAATTTATGACCCTAATTCAGATTCTCTTTGGATAAATGGTTGATTTCATGTTAAAATAGACACAATGAGGTTTCCAAAACATGTTGAATCGTCAAAAACGGATAAGAATTGAGTGAGTTATCGAGGTTTAAAGTTAAGCCAATTTTAAGGGCAAAATCCGAGAATATTGAATGGAAATTGTTGAGTTTGGTTAGTTGAATGAACTTCGAGCTATTTAAAAGGTTGGTTTGAACTATTGAATTGAATGGGTTGCTTAGTTTTAGGGTTACTTAAATCGAATAGCATGCATGGTTAAAAAGTTGGCTGCTATGCTTTGATTTTTGCTTATTCAAATTGTGATGTTTTTAATAGCTCAAATTGCACATGTATAGGTCCTAAAAACTTCAAGGAAACGATCAAGGTTTGGTTGAATTGCAACGGACGCGAGGTAAGTTCTCGTTATCTTCTTTGGCCGATTGGCCTACACCGTACGTCGAAGTCGTCTCGAGGAGTTTTGGTGATGCATTTGTTTAAATTGTTTTTGGTTGGGTAGTTAGGTTAGTCATTTATAGATTATGTTTGTTTATCGTCTTGATGGTACACATGCTGGTTGTTTACTTTATGCATTTGACTTCTCATGCATCACGTCTGTTAAAGCATATGTTTAAGAGAACGAACGAAATGAATCTATGTAATCTGTTATCTGGTCACGGCGAGGTGGTTTAGACCTCGGTGACATTCTGTCTGTGACCTAATTAAAATGTAAAATGAACCAACGAAATCTACGTAATCTGTATCTGGTCACGACGAGGTGGTTTAGACCTCGGTGACAATCTGTCTGCGACCTAATGAATCTGAATCTGAATCTGTTATCTGCATGAATCTGAATCTGAATCTGAATCTATTATCTGCATGAATCTGAATCTGAATCTGTTATCTGCATGTTTTATGAATGACATACGCATCTGCACGCATCTGCATTTACGAGAGCTTGCTGAGATTTTTATCTCATAGTTTGTCTGTATGGTGTAGGTGACATTGAGGCAGGTGAGGATGAGATCCCTCCACCTGAGAAATGAGGCAGTTGACGGAGGATGGCCTGCGGTGGTGTGCTGGCGCAGTCGATGCTTGACCCGACCCGTGGGGAAGTATGTATAGGTTTTGGGGTTTTTGGGATGTTTTGGGCTGATGGTTGTATAGACATTTTAGGATGCTTGGTTCTGTTAGTTGATAGGTTTTAAACGTTTTCGGAAATCTATTTTGTAAACTGTTTTTGTAAAGTTTTTTTTATGGAATTGCTGGATGATTTTATTAGGAGGAATTGTACAGTTTTTAAACATATCCACGCAGTTCGTTTTCAGGGAACAGTACTTCGTTTTAAATACGTTTTGAGTCGGTTTTGGATGAGGTTACGAGAGCGTGTGAATGTTGGGTTTTGATTGGGTTTAAGTCTTTATGATGACTGCTGGGTTTGTTAGTAATGAAGTGTGAAGGAAATACTGAATTGTGAAGTGTGTGTTGTTGGCGAAGGAGAAAAGGAAAGAAAGGAAGAAGAAGAAGAATGTGAGAGGAAACAGAGGCGGTGGTGATTGATCGCCCAGAGGTGGGGATCAATCGACCTTTGGTCGCCGCTCTCTAGAGAAATCCAGAGAGGGTGGCGATTGGCAACAGGCGAATGTTCGCCTGTTGCAATCGCTGATGGGCGATTGATCGCCCCCTTCATGGGCGATCAATCGCCCCTGTTTATTGGGAGCGAAACTCCCTTTTTGTCCCTGGATTAATTTTAATTGTTTTAATTAGTTAACTTAAGTTTTAATTAAATTGTTTTAAGTTATTAAAAAGGTTTATAAATATAGAAGTCACAGATTTCGATTTCGGTTTAGGTTCCGTTTAGAGTTTATTTAAAGTATAAAAAAAAAAGTACGGGAAAAATGGGTACAGTATTAGGGTCGTGACAACAAAGGTGCCGGTGGTGTCCCTTGTGGGCGTTTGCCCTTGTGTTGGGCTCTAGGCGCCTCATTTTCCCGTTTGACACCACGTTGTGGTTGTTGCTGCCAACCTCAGTTCTGCTGTGGCTGTACTTCTCTAATAAACCTCCTCGGCACTTCTCTCTGCCACTGCAGTTTCATTTCAATGTCATCAAGCTCGGGGCCTTGGCTACAACTCGATGATACGGCATATCTTCAACTTCTGTCATTTTCACCCCTTTCAAGATCTCTAATTTCAAACCTTGAACAAACTGGTATATTTTATCTTCCTCATCGCTGATCATCATACCTGCGTACCTGGACAATGATTCAAACCTGCGCATGTACTCGGCCACAGATCCCGTCTGGCGTAGCTGAGAAAACTCGGCCCTCTTGTTGGCCCGAAGGGCGCGGTTGAAATACTTGTTGTAGAATATTGTCTTGAACCTCTGCCATGTCATAACCCCCACATCCGTAGTGACCATCACTGAATCCCACCAGAACAAGGCATCCTTCTCCAGGTTGAACACCGCACACGTTACCTTGTCTGTTTCCTCTACTTTCGCATAAGTGAACATGCTTTAAAGTTTGCGGATCCACTCTTCAGCACTAGTGGGATCTAAGGACTGTCCGTCGAAAGTTGGGGGCCTAAGCCGCCTGAACCTCTCTCCGCTTAGCTCACGTGAATTGTTACCCTGTCCACTACCGTTTCCATCCCTGTTGAGTAAGATTCTTATTTGTTCGGACTGTTGACGCACTATTTCCATTAGTTGGCTATTAGGGATCTCATCGACTTGTCTGGGTGCTCTCGGCATTTTCTCTTTCCTAGGCACATTAGACAATACAACAATATAAATATCTAGGAATCATACTTAAACTTAAACACTTACAGTCGATGAAGAGTTCCCGTGCGGCGGTGTGTTTTGGCAGGCAACCCTCAGAATCGCTTTTAAAACTTAATTGCTTTGATACCACAGTTGTGACGACCCCAACCCGGTTAGCGCCGCCACGGACTTGCCATGACATAAACTTAAACATAAGACCTCGTAAGTTAACGTAAGAGAAATTCTTTTTTTTTTTTCCAAATCCTTAAAATCATTCAATAAAATCATGAAAAAAGTTAATGGAAAACATAGTTTAAAAGCCATGGGCAATTCGGTCAAAACATCGACGGAAGAGGGGGCGATCGATCGGTGGCTCAACAGTCGATCGATCGGCTCGCAGGAAAACAAGGGGGCAATCGATCGGCTGTTTGCAACCGATCGATCGGCCCACAAGAAAAAAAAAGGGGCGATCGATCGGCTGCTTGACAGCCGATTGATCGGCCCTTGGTTACCATTCGATCGGCTGTTTGCAACCGATTGATCTAGCCAATCGATCGCCCCCCCCCCCCCCCCCTTGGCGATCGATCGCCCCCCACCCCTGGCGATCGATCGACAACCGCTCTGGAATCTAAATTCCAGAGCGTTGCCTCTTACCTTTTTCCTTCTCCCTTTTCTTGAAACTACACTTCATATCTTCTATCATAAAACAACGCCTCAAACACCACATGATCATCAATTTACAAATCCACAATTACTACCCACCAAAACATAAATCGAACACGACCTAAAATCTCTGAGACGGACTGCGTGGATCGCTCTAAAAACCGAGCTAATCCTTACGGTTTAAAATACCTAGAATCATCAAATATCACCTAATCTAATTCATAACACCAAGGTTAAATATAAAAGCGAAACTCCTTAAAACGTCACCACACAATAACGTTCATCAAATCATTCTAAACAACACTGCTCCAAGCCTACATCCACTATACAATTTCAAAAAATTAAACTTCTACATACACCCTAAAATCCTTCAAATACCCAATGTTCATCTAACTTACATCTAATTACCACAAAATGACTCGGAGCACACCCACGGGTTCTCTAGCCTAGCCAAAACACGTTCCGTCGTCACGAGCTCTACCCATCGACCAACTACGCCTGATCATCAGGAGGGGGTTCCTCACCTTCGTTCTCGTCACCTACATCATACGATAAACACATTAAGCCTAATGCTTAGTAAGGAGGTGCACTAAAACATTAGTATACATAATGCATGGTTTTTTAAAACATGTTCGTTGTTCATTTATTCACTTTACACAACATATATATATTTTTAGGCATGATTAGTCACAGGCACCACCCTGTCTACCCTGTAGACCAAACACTTGCCCTGAGTTGCCATTTCCTTGGGTGTATTATCGTGCCCTGAGTTGCCATTTACATGCCCTGTGCCTACTCATCCTCCAACTTTACTCGACATTACATACCTCTCTTCGTTTACTTGAAAACTTGCATGCAAGAACATTTCATTAAATCTTAAAGGAGAAAACATGATGCATGAGGTAAGGTACTCCAAACAATCATCAACCAATTCTTAACTTACATAAACGAGCCTAGCTCATAAACGAACCTATCGGACCACTAATAGGAAGTATCCTAGGCTACCCGACTCTGTAGAACCCCAAAATCGTGAAAACATCATTAAGACATTTAATTCCTAACATCGATATAATGTAGGGCTTTAGGAGCCGGAAACCTAACACCACTTACCTGGCGTCCAAGCTATGCCGAGCATCGTCCTTTAAGATTGAGTTACCTAAGACAAATCCAAAATTCTTCATTAGAATCGTCTCTAAATAACCGAACTCCAAAATTAAGGAACACTTAGCTAAGGCAATCTCTCCTAAAACTTATATTTTCTCATTCGGGCATTCTATTGAGCACTTCACGCTCACAACAATCTTAACTCCTTTAATGGTTCTTCAACAACCCTTAGCAATCCAAATTCTAGCATAAACTCATCAAAATCATAAATTTCACCTAACTATCATCAATAATCGTAAATACTTCGTCAATGGGCATTTCAATCAACATCCTAACGATTTCTAACTAAAACCAGAAATTTCTCAGAAAACCCTAAACCGAAATCAACCCTAAATCAACAATTAAATTGGCTTAGAGCTTAGGGCTTACCTTGAGTATCGATTTATGGAAGAAAATGGAGGGAAAATCGCCGAAACGGAGGAGCACGATCAACGTTAAGAGATCGCAGTGGAAAGGGGAAGAAAATCGTGAGGAGAGCTTCACGTTGGAGAGGAGAGAAATGAGAGGAAAAATGAGGAGATTTAGGTTTTATAAAAATAATGACATAGAAATTACCTAAATGCCCTTTTTGTAAATTTCTTTGTTTAAATTCCTTATTTTGTCTATCGATTTGGTTTTTCCGAAATTTTCTTATTTCTCCAAATATTCCAACTTATTCCTAGGGTTCTAACAAGACTTCCCGTTTGCAAATGGGCATAATCTACTAACTTGTACGAATTAAAACTATTTAAGACTTAAAAATTGACAACCCGGCAACTAAAAACTTAAAACCTAAAACCAAAATTTTCGGGCGTTACAGATATCCTGAGTTGTTTAAGCACTGAATTTTGAGGACAAAATTCTTTTAAGGAAGGTAGATTGTAGCAACCGGTAATTGTCAGCCTTGATTTTATTAGTAACATTTTTGTGACTCTTATTTTTATAGAATTAAGTAAATTTGATTGGTTGCTTAAATAGGTTAAAGTTGATTAACCAAGGGCATTTGAGTAATTGTGAAGCAAGTGTTATAAATGAAGGGTTTAATGAAGGTTTAGCCGCCACTGTTTCATTACTTTCCTCTTTCAGCTCAGCTGACTCCTCTGGCGATTTTTCTCTCCTAATCTTCTTCAACTTAGGTAAGTTCTTCCTTGATTTCTTCTTGCTGATGATTTAGGGTGAATATAGGATATACATTTAATGAATTGTTTACGGTAGAATGAGTGTTTTAGGAATGCCGTGAGTGAGAGCTGAGTTTGGGTTTTGGTGATGAATCGATAATGCTCGAGGAACTGAGTTTCCAATTAGTTTCCTTAGATTTTTGGATAGTTTAGAATGAAGTTTAGCAAAGATCTAACTAATACCTTGTCTACGGTTTTAGGTTTGAGCAAAACCCCGAAGTAGTTTGCAACCAAACTTTTCCAGGAAATCAGGTAAGTAGAGTACATGTGTGCCTTCGGGCCTACATCACAAAACAGTAGGATTTATGCTTGTACGAATGTTTTCAGTATGTCATGAATCATGTTTATGAAAGAACACGAAAATTAATTTACATGTAATGGCATGGATAGTTTGAATCAGACAAACTATTAAGGGAACTAATCCGCCCCTTAATCGAGAAGAGGATGTTATGACTTTGGGGAAAACTGATCCACTTCCCATCAAACAGAGGGATCAGATCAGCTATTAAGGGAACTAATCTGCCCCTTAATCTAGTAGAGGATGTTATGACTTTGGGAAAACTGATACACTTCCCATCGAACTGAAGGATCAGATCAGAGAACAAACACAAATGCAACTGAGATGTGAAAGTAGAAACTGCATGATTAGGATTTATGAATTTAGTATTTCATTCATATTTGCTCTACTTATTTAGCATTAGTCTAATAGATGAGTTTTGTGATGTAGGTTCTGAGGTTTCAACATGTGATTTCCCTGAGTTTACAGAGGGATAGGTGAAGTTGATGGAGCACATCTATGCCGCGGTTTGGTACTCTGATGAGGCAGTTTGACTAATGTCTGTATGTGAAGTTTAAATGGATTGATGTTTGTTGGAGTGTGCCGAGAATTTTAATGATTGTGATAGTTTTTAGTATTTCTAATACATTTTGAGATTTCCTCGGATAATGATACGTTGTTAGTTCTAACTGTGATTCCTACTGGTTTTCAAGTATTTCACTGGGTCAGGTTGTTTTGAATGATTTCAGTAAAATTTTCAAGTTCTTTTAGCTGTCGGAGTTGTTCTTTGTTTAGAGTGTAAATGATTGATACGTTGTTTAGTTGTATGTCGGTGGATGTTGAGAGTTACTGTTTACCGGCAGATGTTGTCTATCGGAAGATGCTGTCTATCGGTAGATGTTGTCTATCAGTAGATGTTGAGAGTTACTGTTTACTGGTAGATGTTGTCTATCGAAAGATGTTGTCTATCGGTAGATATTTTCTGTCGGTGGATGTTGAGAGTTACTGTTTATCGGTAGATATTGTCTATCGGTAGAGGTTGAGTGTTACTGTTGAGCGGTAGAAGAGAGTAGTCGACATGTCGTTCGACAGATGTCGAAAGGCAGATGTTGTTCAGGTAGGTGTGAGCGGTGGATGTCGGTAGCAGAAGATGTAGTCTGTTTCTACTTCTATCGCTGATACTGTTTGGCAGATGACGCAGTCTTTTTTAGTTTCTACCGCTGAGATTATTTATCGGTAGATGTGCTCGGTAGCGGTGGACGTGTTCAAATTTAAGGCATTTAAATATTTAACACTCTCATGCCCTCGGTTCTTCTGGCCAATTGCTTCTATTGTTTAATGGTTATATAAGTATTGTTTTAGTGATTTCTTTTAACCCTGTTTTATGCAAATGATTTTTCCGCTGCAAGTTTTGATGTTTTTTTTTATAAGTGTCGAATTTTGACCGTTGAGTAAAATTTTAAAAATCCCTCCAAATGTCTTAGTTCTGTACAGTGTTATGAGTAACGAACCGGGTTTATAAAATTCAAGGCGTTACACTCCGTCTAAAAATTTAAGGAATATTTACATGGCAAAAATGCTAGGTGTTACAACCGTAGCGTCGTAGTATGCTTTTAATGCATGTAGATGTGTGTACAATGAACGCCGATGAAGACTTGCATCTGACCTCGTGGAGGCACTCATTTGCATGAAGGATTGAAGCGACGCCATTACGAGAAATCAACAACGAGAGAACGAAATACTAGAAAACTTTAAAATTTTAAACGTTGAAGACTAACTTTTCATTTAAATTTATATGTATTTTAATTTGAATTTTCAAGTAATTTTTTTTTACATTTTGCGCATGATTGAGAATTAGATGAGTGTCAACCTAGTTGAGATACATCTAATTTGTAGTAATACAAGTGTCAAATTTATAATGCATGCTATATTTTTTTTTATTTTTGTCTCAAATAATTTTTTTATAATTACACGTCATTTTTAAATAATTAAATAATTTTATTGTATACGACTAACTATCATATTTTAATATTATAATAATAAATATATCTGATAGTTTTAATAACTAAAATTTTAAAAAAATATATAATATATTTATATAAAATAATTTATTTATGTATGCTGGGCTCGTTAAGTTCGCCTCGTTAGGCTCGTGGCTCTCGAGTAGTCTCGGATTGAAAATTTTTTGGGGTTAGCTTATTAGGCTCGCTAGACTCAATGAGCCGGGTCTTCCTAGGCTAGATTAGGCCGGCTCGTTTAACATCTCTACCTTAGTATTTTCTCTCTCTTTTTACCAACTCCATTTTCTTGATCCTCTCTTCTTATTGGCACTTTCCACAAAAAAAAGGGTAAAATGCAATTTGGCCTCCAAATTATGGTAAAAAGAGTAATTTGTACCGTAAACTTCGATAATGGCAAAAGACAACCTTAATGTATGGATAATGGACAATTCATCCCTTACCGTGCTATTTTTTGTTAAAATGACACGTTTTCGTCACATGCCCTATTTTACTACCCTATATGCCCCTCTCTCCCTCGACCTCGCTCTCTTCTCTCTCCTTCCCTCGCACTGTCCCTTCCTCTGCTCTAAAATTTAGGAAGAGATAAGCAAACAAAGAACAAACAAGTGATTCAGGAACCGAAATTTCCCGACCAAACGAACCGGAGTCACGAGCATCGAAATCAAACCCGGAACAAAAAGCGACGCTTGAAGTGAGTGGGAACAACTTGAAGAACTTCGACGGAGAGGGCTCGATTAAAGCGCTAAAGAAGATGAAGAAGTCCGCAAGTAAAAAGTTGAGAAAAAGGGACGTAGAAGAGAGAGAGGATATCGAAAAGAGTAGGCCTTCAACTGTTAGAGTGGATAAAAGGGAATCAGCCGGAGAAGAAATCGATGCAAAAACTGATGATTTTATCAATAATTTCAAGCAGCAAATGAAGTTCCAGAGACTGGACTCTCTTCTTCGTTACAGAGATATGATGAAGGGTGAAAGATCGTAATTAGTTATGTGGTGTCGTAACACTAGTTGTACCAATAGTGAACAACAGTAATGGTCAGTAATGAAATGCGTAAAGTAAGGAGACACGAGGTTGGTAACGCAGTTCGGCAAATGGCTTATGTCTGCGGGGCCACGCCAAGATTTAAAAACATTTCACAGAGTTCACAAAGTTACAAGACAACCGAACTTATACAAATAAAGACTCTCTATTATCTTTGTCGCCGTCTCTCACTAACCTCCTCAATGAAACTATTTTTGTGAGCTCCTCTCAACTTTGAGACAATCCTTCCCGAGATCTAAATGCGACAAGCTCCCTTGTTGATAATGACTCCTCCCGGAATCCGTGTATGGCAAGATCCCCTTTCCCACTATCAAAAAGACAAGCTCCCATTGTCAATAAACAAAACTCTTCCTGAGTTCCAGTGCAGCCTCCTCCCAAGACTGAGTTTCACTGAAGAATAAAGATGAATGCACCTATGACACCGCTTATGACACCAATCGTTGTCTTAAGATGTAACCAACCACACACTCGTATAACAATGAAATCCAACAGAGGTAGAGTGTGGAAACAGTCAACAGAGACTGAAACAAACAATAACACACCCACTCGCAGAAGCGTGAGGGAGGAAATAACAGCGGCTTGCATCACAAGTAATTGTGAGAGAATAATCAATAATCTGCTCACCTATTCTGTGAAGGGTAGATGCTTAAGTATATCTGCAACAGATTTTCATTCCAAAACAGAATGCACAATATAAGGAAACCGAAATCACATAATCCGGAGTCGTGACACTCTTTGCAATACTTATAGAAAGTACCTGAATAAAACTGATTCGGATCTCAGAATAATTGGATCATGAATCTTGCTATCTGTTATGGTACACATAATTTATAATCTTCAAATTGGCCTTCCATAGATAAATTCACAAGATAACTTGATTTCCAAGAAACCAACTTTCCTTGTTTTTCAAGCTTACTAAAAGTGAATATTTTGTTTATATTTGGTATCATAATCTCCATAAAATCTGTCTGCCTTGCATAAGAAGATTACTGCAATCTTTATTTAATTTCCAAGATAAACAAAGCCAACACTTTACTTAATTTGCCAAACAAATCTATGCCAACACATATAATCAAGAACTCCCCTTGAATGCTAAATGTAGGGTCATCGAAGTTCCCCCTGAAGACTTACAAATGTAGACCAATGCACAAAAAACTATTCATAACACATCTCAAAATATCCATATCCCAGCAATCAGTTAGAATTCTGAATTGACAATTACTCCCCCTTTTTGTCATAAAAGGAAAAAAAGATTAAAGAAGACAAAATATCCAGCATAGCATAGAAAATATCCAGTAGCAAAAGAAAATATCCAGCAGCAAATGAAAAATATCCAGCAACAAATGAAAAATATCCAGCAACAAATGAAAGTTGTTTAAACACATCATTCAATCAGTGACAAACCCAGATGTAGATGCTGGTAACTACTCATTTTGAGTAACATGAGTTTTCGTTTCTGCTGCAGTCATGACATCAGAAGTGACACCAGGTAGATCATTATCAGAAGGTGTAGAAGGAACCTGAATTTCAGCATCAACAAATTCTTTAACAGAATCATCAACTTCTTCATTTGAGTCAGCAACATCTTTGGTTGTGTCATCATCAACAGCTTGAGATTTATTGGCAGACCTCTGTTTCTCAAAAATATCATCAACAAAATCATTTGCAGATATTGTTCCTTCAAGATCATCAATCAGACCAATAATTTCTTTCCTTCTCTTTTCAATCAACTACTTCTTTGCCCCCTTTGAGATGAAAGCAAGCCATAGATTAACTGAGGGAATGGAAGAGCTGTTCTTTCATTTTAACAGTCTGCATGCTTCACAATTTGTTCAAACATAAATTGTCCAACATCAAAAGATATATAGTTCCCAATTTTAAATAACAAGACTGCCATTGATTTATTGACCCCAGTCCCGTGAGAAGTAGGAAGCTAGTTTCTCATTGCTATCTTGTGCAAAATAGCATACTTTACAGTAAGTTGAGATGCTGGAAAATCCTTTCCATGGGGACATACACATATGACACCACCCGTGACATCGGATATAATTCTGTCAAAATCAGGGGAAAACTCCACAAAATCATCTCCGTAACTGCATAAATACGTGTTGATTGCTGTGGGAGAGAACTCAAATAGGTGTCCCCTTATAAACACATGACCATAATTTGAGTCGTCAAGATCATTTACGTGTGAGTCTAAGTTGCAGTAGAATTCTTGGACAACTTTTAAAACAAAAGGTTTTAAACCTCTAATAGTTTTTCCCAACCCTTGGCTAGTGAGCAAATCCACAATACCATGACAATTTTTAAAATCCCCTTCGTGAATATTTCTTTCAGACCACACATTTCTTTTTGAGACTCTATTCCAAAGTCTAGCACAATATTCAGAATTAAAATCATCACATGCAACAGGATGATCGGGTGACTTACTTGTTCTGGTGCTTGTGCGAGAAGGAACAAAAAACTTGCTTCTTTTGGAGCTTGACCGAGAGGAAACAGGAGTTCTTGTTATTTTGGGACCTGACTTCACTTGTGAGATCGTTCGAGAGTGAGTAAGTCGGCTAGACACACAAATTGATTTTCCTTTCCTGTGTTTCAGTAGGATCTTTTCCGTAGGTTCAGGCCGAGATTTCACGAACATCATCATCTTCAGAGGAAACAGCTTCTACTTTTTCTTCTTCCCAATCCTCATCAGAGGATTCATCTTTCTTCTCAAGTTGAGGCCTTTTTCTCTTTGAAGCTTGAGAAATTTTTGAAGAATCTGGTGCTTTAGGAGGGCCAACACCGACATTTGATTTAGAACTACTTGAAGAATTAAAGCTAGTTCTTACACCGAAAGGATCCACTTGTTGAATGGGAACTGCTTCCATAACAAACCTTGAGAAGTCAGCTTCAGAATTTGGAGACCCAATAATGGGGGCAGGCGTTGAAGACTCCCCTTGTGATATCTTCAAGAATTTTCCAGAGAAGAGTTCTGAAATCCCTAATTTTTGTGAAAGAGAAACTGAGAGTAGTGGTCAAGAGAGAGAATACCATTTGAAGGGTTTATGTAAATAAACCATAAATCCAAATTTGAAAAGAATCATAATAATTCCTTAAATTCCAGAAAAATCTTCTAATTCCCATAAAATTTGGAAAAAAAATCCAAAATCTTCAAATAAGTTGGAAAATAAACTGAAGAGGCAACCATGATCAAATTCCACCAATATCTCTCTAAATATGGAAGAAACTATCGCCAAATTTCCATAAAATCTATCAAAAGTTTTATGGAAATAAACCATAAATTCTCTCTCAAATTGGAAAATAAACCCAATTTTCACAGATACACCCGAAATCTTCATAAGAGATCATATGTCATGCAAGGAGTTGTAGACTATAATTGAAAAAATGTTAGGTAATAAAGGAAGTCGCCTAAAACAAGTGGCAAAAATAATATTATTATTTTTTTATTTTTTTATTTTTTTATGAAAGCAAATAAAAAATTACAACCAGAAGTATTTCTTCACATGACACAGAGGCCTAGGGCAGACCTTATGTAACACCCGGCATTTTTGCCTATGTAATTATTCCCCGAATATGTAAGCGGAATTACTCCGATATTAATGCAATGACTATTTTTAATGAAATTGTCGACGTGTTCAATTGAATGAGAGTGATTTTAAAACCGATTCGACGAACTAAATAGAAATTTAGTTAAAAACTAATGGAAGGGCAAAATAGGGAGCCAATTAAGGTTGGTGGGGGGAGGCCAATGGTTTAGTGACACCTGGCAACTTGTTGAAGAAGTCATGTTCTTTTCTCTTCCCTTCTACGTGAAACCCTCATTTTTCTCATCTGCTTCTTTCCACTCCCCTCTGTTTTCTCTCTTCTAGGCGACAAACACCCTTTGAAACTCCTTCGATCTCCTTAGTTTTCTTCTGTTTCTCTGCCTAAGGTAAACATCTGCTAAAGCTAACGTGTTTGAATAAGTTAAAACGTGAGTTCTGTTGGAGTTTGAGGTTACGATAATTTGGAGTGAACTCACTGTTTTTACATGAAAACATGTTGGTTTGTTTTCTAAAGGTTTGAATGGAGTTTGAAGATTATTTTACTAAGTTATTAGTTAGCATTTGCAGCTTGTTAATTTCCCCCTTCGTGCATGTTTTAGGTCCGTGCATAACTGAGACGTTCAAGACCTGCAACTCTACAGCAACAGGTAAGTTCATACATATAAGTTTGGCCTTTAAGGCCCTACAATACGGAGGTACTAGGTTTTATATTGTCGGGATTTTTGTTGGGTAGTTAAACCGTAGGTTATATTTTAGGTTAAGTGTGTTCTGTTTCATATTCTGCTTATTATTCTGTTGCCTGTCTATGAATGTTCATGCATATACGTTTTCTTTGAAAGTCATGAAAAGGTTTTCTACACACGGTTTGAAGTTAAGTAAGATAAAACCCGTAATGAAATATATGGTTAAGTGTGGATGAGGACTGGCATCCTGTCATGTACTCCTGTTATGTCCTGTTGTGGCATGTACTCCTGTTGCGCCAGCTCTTCTTCCCACTTATACTTTCCTGCCCAGTGAAATGTAATGTGATATTCATGTATTTGAAAATGTTCAAGCATAGCACGAGCATCACTTTGCATTGTATGTTCTTACTGAGCTCTAGGCTCATAGTTGAACTCCCTGTTGTAGGTAGGGATCCTCCAGAAGAGGACATTGTGCCTCAAGATGATGAGTTGATGTAGTTGGCGGGATGAGCTCACAGGGTGGTTGTTGCAGTCAGGCAAGGGTTATTCCTGTGAGAGTGTGTTTCTAAAAGTTATGTCGAGTCTTGTATAACTTTTGGAAATTCTCAAACCGATGTATAGAGTTTGCGTTTATAGTTTAAAACTTCTATTTTGGCAAATTTTTGGAAACATATGTCAAGTTCTGCACAGCCTCTGTGATTTTAAATGTTGTATTGAATCTGTCGATGTATTTAAAACCTCTGTATTTGACAGTTGAATTTATGCTATGAAGTATTCTGGAATTGTTTGGAATCTTTCCTTTCAGGTTGTGCATGGATTGTCTCAAGTTTTAGATCTATCCATGCAGTTTGTTTTCCTGAGTCTTTGTCATGTTGTCAAGTGTGTTTTAAAACTGTATTTGAATCAGGTTTTAGAAGTTCAAAGTTTTCTGTGCCAAAAGAAGTAAGTCGTCCATTCTGTTCTGTAAACAGTCATCCACGCCTTCAGTAAAACAGTTGTCATTTTCTTCTGTAAAATAGTCGTCCACGTCCATTCTGCCTTCAAAATAATGGTCTATTTTGCCTTCGGTTTCTGTTCTTTTATTTGGCTAAGTGTCATCGTCCAAAGTTATCGTCCACGATAAACGTCCACGGACTCCTGTGTCCACTGCTTTTGTCTTTTAGTGCAAACGTCCACGGACTCCTGTGTCCACTGCTTTTGTCTTTTAGTGCAAACGTCCACGGACTCCTGTGTCCACTGCTTTTGTCTTTTAGTGCAAACGTCCACGGACTCCTGTGTCCACTACTTTTTTCTTTTAGTGCAAACGTCCACGGACTCTTGTGTCCACTGCTTTTGTCTTTTAGTGTAAACGTCCACGGACTCCTATGTTCACTGTTTTTGTCTTTTAGTGCAAACGTCCACGGACTCCTGTGTCCACTACTTTTGTCTTTTAGTGTAAACGTCCACGGACTCCTGTGTCCACTGTTTTTGTCTTTTAGTGCAAACGTCCACGGACTCCTGTGTCCACTACTTTTTTCTTTTAGTGCAAACGTCCACGGACTCTTGTGTCCACTGCTTTTGTCTTTTAGTGTAAACGTCCACGGACTCCTGTGTCCACTGCTTTTGTCTTTTAGTGCAAACGTCCACGGACTCCTGTGTCCACTGCTTTTGTCTTTTAGTGTAAACGTCCACGGACTCCTGTGTCCACTGCTTTTGTCTTTTAGTGCAAACGTCCACGGACTCCTGTGTCCACTGCTTTTGTCTTTTAGTGTAAACGTCCACGGACTCCTGTGTCCACTGCTTTTGTCTTTTAGTGTAAACGTCCACGGACTCCTGTGTCCACTGCTTTTGTCTTTTAGTGCAAACGTCCACGGACTCCTGTGTCCACTGCTTTTGTCTTTTAGTGTAAACGTCCACGGACTCCTGTGTCCACTGCTTTTGTCTTTTAGTGCAAACGTCCACGGACTCCTGTGTCCACTGCTTTTGTCTTTTAGTGCAAACGTCCACGGACTCCTGTGTCCACTGCTTTTGTCTTTTAGTGCAAACGTCCACGGACTCCTGTGTCCACTGCTTTTGTCTTTTAGTGCAAACGTCCACGGACTCCTGTGTCCACTGCTTTTGTCTTTTAGTGCAAACGTCCACGGACTCCTGTGTCCACTGCTTTTGTCTTTTAGTGTAAACGTCCACGGACTCCTGTGTCCACTGCTTTTGTCTTTTAGTGTAAACGTCCACGGACTCCTGTGTCCACTGCTTTTGTCTTTTAGTGTAAACGTCCACGGACTCCTGTGTCCACTGCTTTTGTCTTTTAGTGCAAACGTCCACGGACTCCTGTGTCCACTGCTTTTGTCTTTTAGTGTAAACGTCCACGGACTCCTGTGTCCACTGCTTTTGTCTTTTAGTGTAAACGTCCACGGACTCCTGTGTCCACTACTTTTTTCTTTTAGTGCAAACGTCCACGGACTCTTGTGTCCACTGCTTTTGTCTTTTAGTGTAAACGTCCACGGACTCCTGTGTTCACTGTTTTTGTCTTTTAGTGCAAACGTCCACGGACTCCTGTGTCCACTACTTTTTTCTTTTAGTGCAAACGTCCACGGACTCCTGTGTCCACTGCTTTTGTCTTTTAGTGCAAACGTCCACGGACTCCTGTGTCCACTGCTTTGTCTTTTAGTGCAAACGTCCACGGACATCCTATGTCCACTACTTTTGTCTTTATTGTAAACGTCCACGGACGCCTGTGTCCACTAACGTCCACGGACTCCTATGTTCACTGTTTTTGTCTTTTAGTGCAAACGTCCACGAACTCCTGTGTCCACTGCTTTTGTCTTTTAGTGTAAACGTCCACGAACTTCTATAGTCCACTGTCCCTGTCTTTTATTTCAAACGTTCACCGCCCAGTTTATTTACTTCTTTTGCTTTACATCACCCGACCCTGACATTCACTGTAGCCGTTCTTCCGGCATGATTTCCAGTTTTGTTTTCCATATTATTAGGTTTCCCAATGCATGTCAAATCGTCCATTTCTGTCTCCCTGTTTGCAATTCTCCCTGTCAACCTGCACTCGTCCAAAGAAGGTTTACGTCCAAATTCTTAAGTGTTCCAGTTATCCTGCTTTCCTCTTTTGTCATTCGTCTCGTAGTCTGATTTTAATCTGCTTCCCGTTTCGCTTTTAATTCCAGAGAACGTTCCCTCTCTCTCTGTAAAGTTTTAAGGGTTGGTTCGTTTTAAAAAGTTCAGTCTAATCTGTTTATAAAAAAAATAGTCTCATTTTGAATGTCCCGGAGTGATGGCTCCTCGGACCCCGATCGGGTCGGGGGCTGTCACACCTTAATTCTTCAAATCTTACACCATCCAAAGCTTTGGTGAAGATATCCGCAATTTGTTTTTCCGTCACTGTAACACCCGACATTTCGGCCAGGTGATTTTCTGACCATTTTCATTGTCACCCTCTTATTTAACCTTTATGATTTAAATTTAATGTTAAGACAAATTTATTACAAGTAGAGTAAAACTAGGTTGGGTGGCAGTTTTGTAATTAAGATTGATGGGTTGAGTATAAATAGAAAATGGAAACCTTAAACCTCATTTTATTACCACTGTAGCCGACATTCCCTCTCGGCGATTCCTTCTCTCCCAAGCTTTTGCTCTCGGCTACCAGAATCTTCCCTTGCTGACGGCTGGTTTCAGCCTGCTTTTCTCTGCAAATCCGCACCCGAGGTATGAAATGGACAATGTAGTCATTTATTAGTGATTAAAGTTCTGCTTTCAGCTCGGCATTTGAGTTCGGAATTTTCTTAGCAGTGGCCGAGTAGTTTAAGACCCTTTTAAGTCTGAGAGTAGAAATGTCATCCCAAATCGATTCTGAACATTTCAAAGTAACCAACTCGGATTTAATCAATGGTAAAAAAAAAAAAAAAAAAAAAAAAAACCTGTCCGCCTAGTTTCAGATTTCAGACTGCAGTGTGTCAAACAGAGGATTCGGAGTAACCTTAGCTATTAGAGTCCTAGGACGATTTATGAATAGAACTATTAGGACCTTTGTTTTAACTACTGTAATGTACATGTTTTAGGTGAAGAAGTTTAAAGGGAAGAAGCTCGGATTGCTAAGGAAACCAGGTAAGTGAATGTATTAAGATTTCCGGCCACTAGGGCCCTACACCGCAAGGGTATTAGGAAATCATTGAGATGTTAGTCTGTTGATTATGATTAGTTATTTCCATGATATGAAGAATTTGTGTACGAAGATGTTAAGCTACGGGATGTTTTGTTTGTCTTTATGGTATGACTTTTCTCTGTGAACTTCATGACTATGCATTATGTCCACGTTTATGATTAAGTTAAGAACATGAAGAGCAAATGTAACCATGATTAAGTGCAGAGCGGGGGAAAAGACTATGATATGAATGGCTCGCGAATCCTCTTACCGGTGGAGGCCGAGTTAATGATTATTATGGCTCGCGGATTCTCCCACTGGTGGAGGCCGAGTTGATGACATGTATGGCTCGCGAATTCTCCCACTGGTGGAGGCCGAGCAAGTCGTTACTATGATTGCCGCGATAGGCAAATGACTATGTACCCCTGCCCTTCTCCCTCGTTTCCTGCCTTAATACATGCCATGTAAATAATGAAAATGAACATGAATGAAGAAAGGTTTATGAACTTGTGTTCTTAATTTGTGCACTCATGTATATCTGTCAGCATGCATTCCTTACTAAGCATTAGGCTTATAGTTGAACCTTATGGTGTAGGTGAAGAAGGTTCAGGTGAGGATACTTTGTTCAAAGAGGATGCTTAAGGCTGGTTGATGGAGGAAGCTCAAAATGACAGTGCAGGACTGGAAAGGCGATTTATGACCCCTGGTTAATGCTTTTTTGTTTCAGTATAATAAAGGATATGGTAGTTTAAGTAGGATGAGATTATTATATAATGTTGAGCCTTGAGACTGTCTAGTTGATCACTGAGTTAGGGAATGATTATATAGATTTATAAATGATCTGTAGCTTAAGTCTTCCGCTATATGCATTCTGAATGGGTTGTGGTTCCTTATGTTGGAAGGTGTCATTTGATGATTTAGTGTTTTCTACCGTAAGATGGAAGCTGGATGAGGTAGTCTTCCGGCTGACGTCATCGGCAGATGCCGAATGATAGTAGTTTGATGGTTTAGTCTTCCGGCTGACGTCATCGGCAGATGCCGAATGATAGTAGTTTGATGGGTTAGTCTTCCGGATGACGTCACCGGTAGATGCAGAATGTGTTTTGTCGTTTAGTCACCGGTAGATGCAGAATGTGTTTTGTCGTTTAGTGACCGGTAGATGTAGAATGTGTTTAGTCGCTTAGTGACCGGTGGATGTTGGCTGACGTCACCGGAAGTTGTAAATGTTATCTTGTCGTCTAGTGACCGGTGGATGTCACCGGATGATGTTTTAATTGAGCACGCGAGGCCCACGTGCCCACCGGAAGATGTCTCCTTTTAGGCAGTGTTAAGCGAGTCACGCGCAATGCACGTGATGACCGGACGATGAAATTTCTGTGGATTGTCAACACATGCAACCCATGCAAACCCGAGTAGAATCATGTTAAGAGAGTTGAGGGCATTTCTTCCTTGCCCGAATTTGTCAAGAAACCGATGACCGAGCCCAGTCGCTCGACTCTGCGAGAGTTTGAGCCGACGAGGCGTAGGAAGTCGAGCACGAGAGGGTTCGTCTTCCTTGATGGTTCTACGTCTCTGTTACCAGTTTAGGAAAGAAAAAAATAAAAGGGATATAATATAATATGCAAAATGTGAATGTCTGTCGAGGAATAGAAAAGATGTAATAATAGTAAAAGTCAAGCAAACGATTAATGAAAGATTATGAAAACGTGACGGCTCCTGGCCGGGGTCGTTACAATTATGGTATCAGAGAAAAACCAGGTTCTAAAACCGATTCTGCAGACTGCCTTCCAGCACCGACTGTCACTTGAGCACACCCCAGCAACTGTAAGTATTTATGATTTCATGTATGTCATTAAGTTAAGTTATGCCTGTAATGATTTGTCTAGGAATCCCAAGATGGTTAGAGGTCAACAGAGGGAGACCAATGAGGATAGCAATGCTATTGCTCAGTGGACCGAGTTAGTCATGCGCCAATCCCACCAGATAGAACGACTGATGACAGCTAGAGAAGAACAAGGCAACTCCAGTACTAACGCAACTCATGATCATGGGGGTGAACGCTTTCACCGGCTTCGACCCCCGGTGTTTAATGGGTATGTTTCAGATCCTATTCATGCTGAGGAGTGGATTTGAAAGATAGAAGACATGTTTAAGTATGCAAAGGTTGACGAAGGGGATAAGGTCACCTATGCTGTCTTTCATTTGGAGTTAAGTGCAAGGCATTGGTGGGACTCGATCCAGAACACCGCTAATGCCGAAACCATGACCTGGGGGATGTTCAAGACTGCCTTCTTTGACAAGTACTTTAATAGGACTATTCGGGCCAACAAGAAGAAGGAGTTCATGAACCTACGAAAAACTGGCTCTGTGACGGATTACATATGCGAATTTGATGCCTTATCACGGTTTGCTCCCCGTATGATTGAGGATGAGGAAGACAAGATTTACCAATTTGTTCAAGGACTGAAGCCAAGTCTGTACATGAAAGTGAAGACTGCTGGGATACATAATGTACCTTATGGTGAAGTGACGGCTAAGGCCTTGGAGCTGGAAGAGGCAGAAATGACAACATATGCACAGCGCGAACAGCCAAAGAAACTCATGAAGGACATTCAGCCGCCACCACGTCAGAACAAAGGTTGGCAGCCGCGATAGAACAGGGGACCACAGCAACAACAGCAGGGAATAAAGAGGCCCCTCAACCAGAATGGTGACCAGGAAAAAGGAAAGAGACCTCTGGCACCTCTATGCCCTACATGTCAGAAGAACCACCCTGGTGAGTGCAAGTTGCTTTCTGGCCGTTGTTTCAGGTGTGATAAGACCGGACACTTAGTCAGAGACTGCCCCATGCCGCCAGACCCGAACCGTGCAAGAGTAATACCCAGAGTTTACGCTATGTTGGAAGATGAGGACACAGTGCCGCATACAGTCCTATCAGGTACCATCATGATCTGTAGTTTTGCTGCTTATACACTTATAGATACAGGGGCCACACACTCGTTTATATCAACCTTGTTTGTATACAACCATAACATAGGATCTTTACCAGCTGAAAGGTCATATAGTGTTATGTTACCATCAGGGAAGTCCCTACATTCAGAACAGATTGTTATTGGTGACGTTGTGTCCCTAGGGGATGGGAACCTCTATGCGGAACTAATTGTTATTGACATAAAAGGGTATGAAGTGATATTAGGGATGGATTGGTTATTTAGGCATCATGCCACAATAAGTTGTAGATCCGGAATAGTTGATTTTAGACCCCCAAATGGTAATCATTATTCCTTCCAAGCTATTCCTAAAATAAGTAAGATACCAATTATATCCTCACTAGAAATTTACCAAATGCTGAGAAGTGGTTGTGAGAGCTACCTGGCTAGTGTAATAGATGATCGGGTGAAGAATAAAATTGAGCTACAAGATATTCCTATAGTCCGAGAATTTCCCGAGGCATTCTTGGATGACTTACCGGGTATACCACCTGATAGGGAAATAGAATTTGTAATTGATACATACCCTGAGGCATCACCTGTATCTAAGAATCCTTACCGTATGGCACCTGTTGAGTTGAAAGAATTGAAGGTCCAACTGCAGGAATTGGTAGACAAGGAATTTATTCGCCCCAGCAGTTCTCCTTGGGGTGCACCAGTCTTATTTGTAAGGAAGAAAGATGGTTCTCTTAGAATGTGCATAGACTACAGGGAACTAAATAAGTTGACAATCAAGAATAGGTACCCCTTACCTAGGATTGATGATTTGTTTGACCAATTGCAAGGAGCTAAGGTATTTTCAAAGATAGATTTACGTTCGGGTTATTACCAACTGAAGGTTAAAGAAGGAGATATACCAAAGACAGCCTTCAGAACCCGTTATGGACATTATGAATTCTTAGTCATGTCGTTTGGATTGACAAACGCCCCTGCAGCCTTCATGGATTTAATGAACCGTGTGTTTCGTGAGTATTTGGATAAGTTTGTGATTGTATTCATAGATGATATCTTGATATACTCCCGAACTGTGGCTGACCATGAAGAACATTTGAAAGTAGTTTTGACGACATTGAAGGAGCATCAACTTTATGCCAAGCTGTCTAAGTGTGAGTTTTGGTTAGATAAGGTTAATTTCCTTGGCCATGTAGTTTCTGCTAATGGCATATCTGTGGACCCGACAAAAATTCAGGCAGTAAAGGATTGGCCTCAACCAAAGAATGCCAGTGAAGTCCGCAGCTTCCTTGGATTGGCAGGCTATTACAGAAAGTTCATCAAGGGATTTTCTATGATAGCTAAACCCCTGACGAGTTTGACGAAGAAGGACATTAAGTATTCTTGGACCGAAGCCAGTGAAGATAGCTTTCAGGTATTGAAACTGAAGTTAACAACAGCCCCTGTATTGACCCTCCCAACCGAAGGAGGAAAATTTAGTGTTTACTGCGATGCGTCTAAAGTTGGGTTAGGTTGTGTTCTGATGCAAGAGGGTAAGGTTATAGCGTATGCTTCTAGGCAGCTAAAGAATTACTAGCAAAATTACCCCACTCATGATCTAGAATTAGCTGCTGTTGTTTTTGCTTTGAAGATTTGGAGACACTATTTATATGGACAGCAATGTGAAGTGTTTTCTGACCATAAAGCCTAAAGTACCTCTTCACACAAAAGGAGTTGAACATGAGACAGAGACGTTGGTTGGAATTTGTCAAGGACTACGATTTTGAGATCAAGTATCACCCGGGGAAGGCTAACTCTGTAGCCGATGCATTGAGTAGGATGTCAACAACAATGCAGCCCGTGGTTTCAACCATGTCTATACCTTTGAGAACAGAAGTTCAGAAGTTTGGCTTGGAGATAGTTCCAGAGTTATCAATCTTGCTCGCTGAGCTAACTATTCAACCAACAATTTTGGAAAAGATCAAGGATGCGCAACAGAGGGATTCAGAGGAAAATATCAGCATGATGAATAAGTTGAAAGACACCACCTCCGAGTTCAGTCTCTCCAAGGATGGAATCCTGAGGTTTAGGAATCGGTGGTGCATTCCTAATGATGTGGAATTGCGTAAGTTGATCTTGGCTGAGGCGCACTCCTCTTCCTTTTCTGTACATCCTGGCTGCACCAAGATGTACCGAGACCTGAAGTTACTGTACTGGTGGCCTAACCTAAAAAGGGATGTTGCTAAGTATGTAGAGTCCTGTTTAGTATGCCAACAAGTCAAAGCCGAGCACCAACGTCCAGGAGGTACTCTTCAGCCTTTACCTATTCCCGAATGGAAGTGGGAACACATAGCTATGGATTTCGTAGTAGGACTACCTAAGACGACAAAAGGACATAATTGTATTTGGGTTGTGGTGGACAGGATGACAAAATCAGCCCATTTCTTACCTGTAAGGACCACCTATACGATGGACCAATTTGCTGATCTCTATGTTCAGGAAATTATTAGGTTGCATGGAATCCCGGTATCCATTGTTTCTGACCGTGACCCCAGGTTTACCTCTCGATTCTGGAAAAGTTTGTAAGGTACATTAGGTACAAAGTTATCTTTCAGCACGGCTTTTCACCCACAGACTGATGGCCAATCAGAAAGGACTATTCAAATACTCGAAGATATGTTGAGAGCATGTGTACTTGACTTTCAGACAACTTGGAGTAGACATTTACCGCTAGTTGAGTTCTCCTACAATAACAGTTATCAGTCCACCATTGGTATGGCACCCTATGAAGCACTGTACGGTAGGAAATGTAGGTCACCTCTTTACTGGGACGAGGTTGGCGAAACAAAACTTCTTGGACCCGATATTCTGCAGCAAATGTCAGATAAGATTGCCACTATTCGAAAAAGAATTATGACTGCACAAAGCCGATAGAAGTGTTATGCAGATCAAATGAGGAGGGAACTCGAGTTTGCAGTAGGAGATGAAGTATTCTTAAAGGTGTCACCATTTAAGGGAGTCTTAAGATTTAGCAAGAAAGGAAAACTTAATCCGAGATTTATTGGGCCCTTCCCTGTCTTGGCAAAAGTCGGGAGTACAGCTTACAGACTGCAACTGCCTCCATCATTGGATAAAGTTCATAATGTCTTCCATGTGTCAATGTTAAGGAAGTGCATGCGTGATCCAATGCAAGTCATCCAGCCATCAGATATTGGTTTAGAGCCGACACTGGAGTATGAGGAGAAACCAATACAGATTTTGGAATATGCGGTCAAGACTCTGAGAAACAAAGAGATTCCATTGGTGAAAGTTTTATGGACGAATCACGGCATTGAAGAAGCCACATGGGAAAGACAGCAGGAGATGTTGGACAATTATCCAAAGTTATTTGCTTGAGCAATTTTCGAGGACGAAAATTTTGTTTAAGGAGGGGTGGATGTAACACCCGACATTTCGGCCAGGTGATTTTCTGACCATTTTCATTGTCACCCTCTTATTTAACCTTTATGATTTAAATTTAATGTTAAGACAAATTTATTACAAGTAGAGTAAAACTAGGTTGGGTGGCAGTTTTGTAATTAAGATTGATGGGTTGAGTATAAATAGAAAATGGAAACCTTAAACCTCATTTTATTACCACTGTAGCCGACATTCCCTCTCGGCGATTCCTTCTCTCCCAAGCTTTTGCTCTCGGCTACCAGAATCTTCCCTTGCTGACGGCTGGTTTCAGCCTGCTTTCCAAATCCGCACCCGAGGTATGAAATGGACAATGTAGTCATTTATTAGTGATTAAAGTTCTGCTTTCAGCTCGGCATTTGAGTTCGGAATTTTCTTAGCAGTGGCCGAGTAGTTTAAGACCCTTTTAAGTCTGAGAGTAGAAATGTCATCCCAAATCGATTCTGAACATTTCAAAGTAACCAACTCGGATTTAATCAATGGTAAAAAAAAAAAAAAAAAAAAAAAAAAACCTGTCCGCCTAGTTTCAGATTTCAGACTGCAGTGTGTCAAACAGAGGATTCGGAGTAACCTTAGCTATTAGAGTCCTAGGACGATTTATGAATAGAACTATTAGGACCTTTGTTTTAACTATTGTAATGTACATGTTTTAGGTGAAGAAGTTTAAAGGGAAGAAGCTCGGATTGCTAAGGAAACCAGGTAAGTGAATGTATTAAGATTTCCGGCCACTAGGGCCCTACACCGCAAGGGTATTAGGAAATCATTGAGATGTTAGTCTGTTGATTATGATTAGTTATTTCCATGATATGAAGAATTTGTGTACGAAGATGTTAAGCTACGGGATGTTTGTTTGTCTTTATGGTATGACTTTTCTCTGTGAACTTCATGACTATGCATTATGTCCACGTTTATGATTAAGTTAAGAACATGAAGAGCAAATGTAACCATGATTAAGTGCAGAGCGGGGGAAAAGACTATGATATGAATGGCTCGCGAATCCTCCTACCGGTGGAGGCCGAGTTAATGATTATTATGGCTCGCGGATTCTCCCACTGGTGGAGGCCGAGTTGATGACATGTATGGCTCGCGAATTCTCCCACTGGTGGAGGCCGAGCAAGTCGTTACTATGATTGCCGCGATAGGCAAATGACTATGTACCCCTGCCCTTCTCCCTCGTTTCCTGCCTTAATACATGCCATGTAAATAATGAAAATGAACATGAATGAAGAAAGGTTTATGAACTTGTGTTCTTAATTTGTGCACTCATGTATATCTGTCAGCATGCATTCCTTACTAAGCATTAGGCTTATAGTTGAACCTTATGGTGTAGGTGAAGAAGGTTCAGGTGAGGATACTTTGTAAAAAGAGGATGCTTAAGGCTGGTTGCTGGAGGAAGCTCAAAATGACAGTGCAGGACTGGAAAGGCGATTTATGACCCCTGGTTAATGCTTTTTTGTTTCAGTATAATAAAGGATATGGTAGTTTAAGTAGGATGAGATTATTTTATAATGTTGAGCCTTGAGACTGTCTAGTTGATCACTGAGTCAGGGAATGATTATATAGATTTATAAATGATCTGTAGCTTAAGTCTTCCGCTATATGCATTCTGAATGGGTTGTGGTTCCTTCTGTTGGAAGGTGTCATTTGATGATTTAGTGTTTTCTACCGTAAGATGGAAGCTGGATGAGGTAGTCTTCCGGCTGACGTCATCGGCAGATGCCGAATGATAGTAGTTTGATGGTTTAGTCTTCCGGCTGACGTCATCGGCAGATGCCGAATGATAGTAGTTTGATGGGTTAGTCTTCCGGATGACGTCACCAGTAGATGCAGAATGTGTTTTGTCGTTTAGTCACCGGTAGATGCAGAATGTGTTTTGTCGTTTAGTGACCGGTAGATGTAGAATGTGTTTAGTCGCTTAGTGACCGGTGGATGTTGGCTGACGTCACCGGAAGTTGTAAATGTTATCTTGTCGTCTAGTGACCGGTGGATGCCACCGGATGATGTTTTAATTGAGCACGCGAGGCCCACGTGCCCACCGGAAGATGTCTCCTTTTAGGCGGTGTTAAGCGAGTCACGCGCAATGCACGTGATGACCGGACGATGAAATTTCTGTGGATTGTCAACACATGCAACCCATGCAAACCCGAGTAGAATCATGTTAAGAGAGTTGAGGGCATTTCTTCCTTGCCCGAATTTGTCAAGAAACCGATGACCGAGCCCAGTCGCTCGACTCTGCGAGAGTTTGAGCCGACGAGGCGTAGGAAGTCGAGCACAAGAGGGTTTGTCTTCCTTGATGGTTCTACGTCTCTGTTACTAGTTTAGGAAAGAAAAAAATAAAAGGGATATAATATAATATGCAAAATGTGAATGTCTGTCGAGGAATAGAAAAGATGTAATAATAGTAAAAGTCAAGCAAACGATTAATGAAAGATTATGAAAACGTGACGGCTCCTGGCCGGGGTCGTTACAGTCACCATATGCTCGAAAGTAATAATTTTTTCTTCCACAAGAGATCTAATAAAATGATGCCGAATATCTATATGCTTGGTCCGAGAATGTTGAACCGGATTCTTGAAAATATTGATGGCACTCATATTGTCACAATAGAGTGTCATGACATCCTGCGTCAACCCGTAATCTTTTAGCATTTGTTTCATCCAGAGAAGCTGAGTGCAGCTACTACCAGTGGCAAATATTCCGTCTCGGCAGTAGACAGAGAGATTGAGTTTTGCTTCTTGCTGAACCAAGACACCAAGTTATGTCCCAAATAAAAACATCCACCGGAAGTACTTTTTCGATCATCCGAACTCCCAGCCCAGTCAGCATCACAATAACCAATAAAATTTGCATTAGTATCAAATGAATACCAAATCCCATAATCAGCCGTCCCGCTAATATATTTAAGTATCCGCTTGACATATATTAAATGTGATTCTCGAGGATTCGATTGAAAACGAGCACACACTCCAACACTATAGCAAATATCTGGTCGACTAGCAGTTAAATATAGAAGACTGCCAATCATGCTTCTATATAATCTAGCATCAACAGAAATTCCTTTCTCATCTTTGGAAATTTTCTCATGTGTCCCGAGCAGTGTTCTATTCGGACGAGAATCCTCCAACTTGAATCGTTTCAACAATTGTTTAGCATACTTGCTTTGAGAGATGAAGATACTATTATTACCTTGTTGAATCTGAAGTCCAAGAAAGTAATTGAGTTCGCCTACCATGCTCATTTCAAATTCCCCGGTCATTTTAGCAATAAATTCATTCACCATTTCTTATGACACCGAAAAAAACACTGTATCATCAACATAAATTTGGGCAAGTAAAAACCGACCATTTTCTCGACGAATAAAAAGGATTTTGTCTACTCCCCCTTGCTCATATCCTTTGGACAACAAATACACTGTGAGTCTTTCATACCATGCCCGAGGGGCATGTTTGAGCCCGTATAATGCCTTTTTCAATTTGTAGACATACTCAGGATGATGAGGATCTTCAAAACCCTTTGGTTGAGCAACATACACTTTTTCCTTAAGAATATCATTTAGGAAGTCACTATTCATGTCCATTTGATATAATTTGAACCACATCACACATGTCGTGGCTAATAGTAGACGAATAGACTCAAGACGAGCAACCGGAGCAAATGTTTCATCAAAATCAACACCTTCAATCTGAGAATACCCTTGAGCAACTAATCGAGCCTTGTTCCGAGTAATATTACCATCCTCATCGCTTTTATTCTTATGTATCCACTTGGTACCAATGACATTTACATCGGGGGGACATGATACCAAGTTCCAAACTTGATTTCTTTTGGATTGATCAAGTTCCTCTTGCATAGCACCAATCTAATATTCATCTAACAAGGCTTCTTTCACATTTTTGGGCTCAATTGATTATGTAAAGCATGCAAATTGAATCATTTCACGATAATGTACTCTTGGTTTGTCTCTGGTTCGAATACCATCATTTAGACCTCCAATAATTTCATCTGCAAAATGATTTTTCTGGACACGTGTGGACGGTTGTCTTTGATCCGAGGTAGTTACTTCATCAATTTGTGCAACCTGGTCCGCGACACTACTCGTGACATCACCTGTAATACTGGTTGAAACACCAAATTGTTCATCGTTTGAGATATTAGTTACGTCTTCTATGAGAGTATCAGTAGTTTCTACAGAATCGACCACTTGAACATTCGCAGATTCTACGACATTTCGAGTCCTTTTATTGTAGACTCGATAAGCACTGCTATTTGTGGCATAACCCAAGAAAATAGCTTCATCACTCTTGGGGTCTAGTTTCTCCCTATGTTCCCTTTCATTCAATATATAGCAAGTACTATCGAAAGGATGAAAGTAGTTAATATATGAAATTTTACCTTTCCATATCTCGTAGGGTGTCATTGAAGTTCCTCCACGAAGGTACACCCGATTTATAGTATAACATGCAGTGATCATAACTTCAGCCTAGAATTTTTGTGGAATATTCTTCTCATGTAACATTACTCGAGACATCTCTACAATAGTTTGATTTTTCCTCTCCACCACTCCATTTTGTTGAGAAGTTTTAGGTGCTGAGAACTCATGAAATATTCCAAGCTGATTACAGTAGTTTGAAAATTCAGAGTTTTCAAATTCTCTCCCATGATCACAGCGGATGCGAATAATCTTCATGATGATACAATCTTTTTCACATTGGAGACGGATACACAAAGATTTGAAAGCTTTAAAAGTGTCGGATTTATCTCTAAGAAATTCCATCCATGTATATCGAGAGAAATCATCAACATTAACATAAGCATATCGTTTACCTCCAATACTTTCCATAGTCATTGGACCCATTAGATCCATGTGAAGCAGCTCAAGTACACGAGTTGTTGCTGGTGTTGATGACACTAGATGTGACACCTTGGTTTGCTTCCCAATCTGACATGGTCCACATATTCTTCCTTCATCGAAATTCATCTTGAGAACCCCACGGACAGCTCCCTTTGATATAATCATCTTTAGCATTTGATCATTGACATGTCCCAACTTTCTATGCCATAAAATAGGATCTTCCATGCTTGAACGAAAAAAAGTAGAAGATGAGTAAATAAGATAACAGTAGTCAGAAGATCTTACTCCCTCCATGATACAATTTCTGTCATGATCGGACACCACGCACTTTCCACGAGTAAATTGAACATTTAGATCTTGATCACACAGTTGACTAATGCTAATTAAATTAGCCTTTAAACCATCAACCAAAAGAACATTCTCCAATTTTGGTAGCGCTGGAACATTTAGTGTCCCTCTTCCTATGACACTAGACCTGACACTGTTGCCAAAGGTCACTTTTCCCATACTTTCAAATACGATGTCCTTCAAAAACTTCTTTTCACTAGTCATGTGTCTAGAGGAGCCATTGTCAAAGTACCAAACATTGGTTGTAGTGGCCTTTAGAGAGATTTGCATAGCATTGCATGTCAAGTTTGATTTAATCACCCATCTTTGTTGAGGAAATCTGCGAGAAGAGAAATTTCTAGCAGTACCTTGTCTTAAGTCAGCTAGATATGTAAAACATCTAGGGCAAATATGACCACGTCAATTGCAATAGTGATAAATAGAAGTAAGTCTGTTACCATTATTTATGGGAACAGGATGAGACTTTTCTTTCTGCTCAGTTCTAGTAGTGCTTATTGCAACTTGATTCCCTTTGTACTCAAAAACTTTTTCTGACAATTTTGGTGACATAAAGTTTGATACTGGTGATGACACTGCATGCGACACTGTCTGTGAGACCGAGATTTCTCCTTTGAACCCGAGTCCAGAGCGATCACCACTTAATTTGCTGATTTTAAGAATATCATTCACCTTAGAGGAACCTGTATTTAGCATCTTGACATTTTTTTTTCATGTGATTCAGCTCGTTAAATAGTTTCTTCGCTTCATCCCGACTCGTTCTCAATTTGGCTTCCAATTCAGCAACAAAATTTTGCAAGTTGATCTTCTCAGCTTTCAAGTCTCTATTCTGAATGTGAAGACACCGATTTATTCTAACAAGCTTGGTCCATTTTTCATAAAGAAACAAGCTCGGTTCATTTTTCATGAAGAAATTTGTACTCCACAATGAGATCTTCTTTCGTATCTTCATCACCATAATCCGATATATCCTCTGTAACTATCTTCATCACCATAATCCGATATATCCTCTGTAACATCATGTGAGGCACTATCATCATCTATGCGTTTAGAATTAGCAACCAGAGCCACATGGTTATTATGGAATTAATCTTCTTTTTTTGACTCATCCTCACTCCACGTCGTGTTGAGGGAATTCTTCTTTTTCTTTAGAGTATTAGAATATTCTGCCTGAATATGCCCAAAACCATCACATTCTCTGAACTGAATTCCTCTGCTCTTGATAGGTTGATCAGAAATATGTTTTTCCTCTCTGTACTTTACATTGCTCGAAGAACCATTCTTGGTGTTCTTGACACTGGACTTGACACCTCTACTATTTCTTCCAAATCTCTTCATAACCCTGCTAAAATTCTTCGATAACAGTGCTAGAGATTCCTCAAGGTCATCTTCACTATGATCACTCAAATTTGTGTATCGTCTTTTAAAGCAACTCATTTTACCTTCTTCGTTTCGGTGTCAACGCGAGATTCATTTCAAAAGGTCTAAGGGATCCAATCAATTCTGCTAACTTCATTTTTGAGACATCCTTGGCTTCTTTAATAGCTGTGACTTTATATACAAAACGTTGAGGCAGAGATCATAGAGTCTTCCTTACTAGTCTTTCTTCAAAAAACGTCTCACCAAAAGCAAATGCCTCATTGGCTATGTGACAAAGTTTAGCATTGAATTCAGCAATACTTTCGTCTTCATGCATCTTCAGATTCTCGAATCTTGTAGTTATCATCTGCATTTTGGATAATTTCACAGCCGATGTCCCCTTATATGTGATCTGAAGAATTTGTCATGCCCTTTTGGCGGACTCACAAGTGGAAATAAGTATGAACTGAGTAGGATCAACACCGTTGAACATAGCATTCAGAGCCTTTGAATTACTAGTGGCCATCGCATCTTCAGAAATAGACCAACTTTCTTCATCCTTGAGAGTTGTAACACCTTCGTTGTCAGTAATCGTCGGAGAATCTCATCCTGTCAAAATATATTTCCAAGCCTTTTCATCAATAGCTTTGATAAAAGCCCTCATTCTGGCCTTCCAATAAGCATAGTTGCTTCCGTCCAATAGAGGTGGATGCATTGTTGAACTTCCTTTCATAGAGTCCATTGCACATAATAAAACACAATCAAATCCCGTGAATCCCGCTTAAGAAACAAAAACGTCCCGCTCTGATACCAATTGAAAGATCGTAATTAGTTATGTGGTGTTGTAACACTACTTGTGACACCATAGTGAACAGCAGTAATGGACAGTAATGAAATGCGTAAAGTAAGGAGACATGAGGTTGGTAACGCAGTTCGGCAAATTGCCTACGTCTGCGGGGCCACGCCCATATTTAAAAACATTTCACAGAGTTCACAAAGTTACAAGACAACCAGACTTCTACAAATAAAGACTCCTTCTTATCTTTGTCGCCATCTCTCATTAACTTCCCCAATGAAACTGTTTTTGCGAGCTCCCCTCGACTTTGAGATGATCCCTCTCGAGATCTAAATGTGACAAACTCCCCTTATCGATAATGACTCCTCCCGGAATCCGTGTATGGCAAGATCCTCTTGCCCACTATAAAAAAGACAAGCTCCCCTTGTCAATAAACAAAACTCCTCTCGAGTTCCAGTGCAGCCTCCTCCCGAGACTGAGCTTCAATAAAGAATAAAGATGAATGTACCTATGACATCGCTTGTGACACCAATCGTTGTCTTAAGATGAAACCAACCACACACTCGTATAACAATGAAATCCGATAGAGGTAGAGTGTGCAAATAGTCAACAGAAATTGAAACAAACAATAACACACCCACTAGCTGAAGAGGGAGGAAATAACGGCGGCTTGCGACACAAGTAATTGTAAGAGAATAATCAATAATTCACGCACCTATTCTATGAAGGGTAGATGCTTAAGTATAACTGCAACAGATTTTCGTTCCAAAACAGAATGCACAATATAATCACATAATCCGGAGTCGTGACACTCTTTGCAATACTTATGGAAAGTACCTGAATAAAACTGATTCGGATCCCAGAATAATTGGATCACAAATCTTGCTATCTGTTATGGTACACAGAATTTATAATCTTCAAATCGGCCTTCTATAGATAAATTCACAAGATAACTTGATTTCCAAGAAACCAACTTTCCTTGTTTTTCAAGCTTACCAAAAGTGAATATTCTGTTTATATTTGGTACCATAATCTCCACAAAATCTGTCTGCCTTGCATAAGAAGATTACTGCAATCTTTATTTAATTTCCAAGATAAACAAAGCCAACACTTTAATTAATTTACTAAACAAATCTATGCCAACACATATTTATATTAACAAAGGGAAAGTAAATTTGCTAATTGCTAATTCTTTGTTTCCTCTACTTCCACCCCATGCATTTCCCTTCAAACATAGCGATATCGGGGTTTTCTCTCGACTGCTTACTGTATCTCTCTAACCTCGACTAATGGTGGTCAGATTTTGGAGCAGACGATCCATATGCTTCTCTTCCACGGTTATTCTCTCTCCTTTGTCTGCTTATCTCTTCCTAGATTTTAGAGCAGAGCGAGGGAGAGATCGAGGGAAGGAGAGAGAAAGAGAGCGAGGGCGAGGGAGAGAGAGCATATCGGGTAGTAAAATAGGGCACGTAACGAAAACGTGTCATTTTAACAGAAAATAGTACGATCGTTAAAATGGCACGGTAGGAGGTTAATTGTCTATTATCCATACATTAAGGTTGTTTTTTATCATTATCGAAGTTTACGGTGACCATTGCTCTTTTCACCTTAATTTATTACACTTTACTAAAAAAAAAAATTTATATGGTCATTCTTTTCCCATATTAAACATCTATCTCCAATTATTATTATAATTGCTACTCCCCAATATCTATTTATCCTCAATTTAAATTCATTGCTCTTCATTTTTTGACATTCTTGAAATTTATACCAACGCATGAAGTTCTCTCCTAATCTAAATACTTTGGTAATTCAAGCACTTGATCCTAAATTTCATACCTCAAGCCCATCAACTTCAAATCTATAACCTTAACAATTTAAATATTCTTCAAGTAAATTATAATCGATATATTTCTTCAAACAATGATTGACTTAAACTAAGCACTTGAATATATAATTCATACCTTATGTATTCAAATTCATTTTAATAAGTAATAGCTTCAAGATTAATAATTTTTCAACTTGCGTGTTTTCTCAAGCAATAATTGTTTTGAAAAAGCAAGCTTGAATCTAAATTCAATACTTAAGCATCTCGACTTTGTTTTAATAAACTATATCATCCAAATTTGATAATTTCTCAAAATAAAATCTAACACCTATATTGTGCAAGACGTGATTGTTCTGAAATAATTTCTCCAAATTCCATTATGTGTTCCTACTCTTGGTTTTATTGTCTAATTCCTCATGCTAGTTTTTTCTATTCGTATTTTTTAATTGAAAGGCTACCCTGTGCTCGAGATCAACAATTTCAGGTTTAGACATATAGTTGCATCACAAAGTTCGTCCCTTGATTTTGAAGATTAGAAAACAATGCAACTGATCCCTATATTACACTTCACTCAAAAAAATAAAATCTTTCGTGATCTCTAGAGTCTCGTACGGACAATAAGGTCAAACAAAAAACCAACGTTTAAAATTGCATGATTGGTGTCTGGAAATTTCGTTATCATAATTAATTCATATAACGAGAGGAGTCGAACAGAAATACTAAATAGTTAGAAAAGTTGGCCATCGCCGTACATTAAAGTTGGTTAAACTAAAGTAGGTCAAAGATTTTATTTTTCAGAAATCATCTTTGCTTCGTATCCCTCCTGCAGTATGGCATCACCATAGCCGTAAATTCTGCATAAGAAAACTGTTTATCAGACATGATTATGGGAATAGGCGATGTCGATATGAAGTGGGCGTGGATGCGATATTACCTTAACTTTGGATTGAGTACTGCTGTCTCTCGGCTTTGTCAATTGGGGTTTCTTATCTGCAGGTTTTAAAATTTGGAAAGAACACATGAGAGTCTCATCCACACTCATCATTGCCCCGGCATTGTCGAATTCTCCACAGTAATTCGGCGCAGAAAAGATGGTGACAAGCCTTCTGTTTGCGAAGAACTCGTATCCATCCTCAACAACCTGCAACGGTTTTAATCAATTATATATATATATATTTCATGAAGACTAATACTGAAGTATATGAATGTTCTTACCTGGTGAGCTCTACAAATTAAATCAAGATCATGCTTTCTCAAAAACTCAGCCACTATGTCCGAACCAAAGGTGTAGGAAATACCCCTCTCGCTCGGGCCCCATCCTTTGACCTCCTTGGAAGGATCCGACCACAGAAGGTCGCACAGCAGGCCTGTTTCCGGCACGTCTGTTGGTCTCTTCAGCCGCCTCAGCTGATCCAAATCATACAAGTCTGGAGAAAGCCCACCATGCATGCACAATATTTTCTCGTCTATCAAAGCAGCCACAGGAATGCAGTTGAAACACTCTGTGAAGACTTTCCAGAGTCCCACACTGTATCTTCTTTTGCATTCATCGTAAAATCCATAGATTTTGTTGACAGATGCACATTCATGGTTTCCTCGCAGAAGGAAGAAATTCTCCGGGTATTTTATTTTGTATGCAAGGAGTAGGCATATTGTTTCTAGGCTTTGCTTTCCACGATCTACATAGTCCCCCAAAAATAGATAGTTTGAGTGAGGAGGTAGTCCACCATACTCGAACAGACGGAGAAGATCTGAATAATGGCCGTGAATATCTCCTGAATACCACAAGTCAAGTAACATACAAAAGAATAAGAAAAGCTTATTCACTGTGCTGGTTAACTTAATTTTTGCTGTGAAGTCTTCGCCAAAGTGGTGGATCATCCATCTAGCTAGTTCTACAAGAAATGACAGCAGAAACAAATTCACGTGGAAGAGAACACAACAGCTATTAAGACGAAGTTTGAGCTAGCGAACGAGCTCGATATTTTTTGACGAACATATGTTTTCCCACTTAAGCTTTGTCATTCAAGCTTGATTGGAAGATGCTTTCTAACAAAGACAATGTTGTTTTTTAAATATCGATGGTTCTTTTAAAACTTAACCTACTTTTTCAGTTCAGTGTAGCGTAAGCATATTACTTCTGAGGCTATACGCTGATGGATTTCACAAAATATATACTTTAGAAAGACAATTGGCTTGATTCTCCACTGGTGGAGATATTAGAGGCTCTCTTTCTGCTGTTTACATTGATTTTATACTTCTAATTTAGACTATTTATACATCAACAATTTCTCCTTGGAGATGTTGTTCATCTTACGGGCAAGGTTTTAATGACTACTAGGACTGCTCTTTGCCTTTCTGCGAACAATTTCTCTTTTTTTTTTTTTCTATTTTCTCCTTTTAATTGGGGATGCATTTGCTTGTAAGGATCTATCTAGCTGAGATCTTAATGCAGAATATATTATATCATGCTACGAATCTTTGTGTTTATATCTTATACAAGCAAATCACTTCCAAACAGCCAAATTCAAATCATGCTTCCTTCTTCATTTGCTTCTACAACTACAAAATGCTGAATAAGAAGAACACCCAAAACTCCCCAGAAAAAATGAGGCAGTTCAAGCATATAAATAACTAAGAACCCGTACTAAAAAACCCCCAGAAGTTTAAAGATGCATATACCACAGATGTTGATTGGGGCATCGAGCTCTAGGAGATTAGGCTGCCTCAAGAAAATAGCCTTGGAAACAAGACACAGCTTGCTGATCTCAGGCTCCAAAAGCAAAAAAAAAAAAAAAAAAAAAAAAAAAAAAAAAAAAAAAAAAAAAAAAAAAAAAAAAAAAAAAAAAAAAAAAAAAAAAAAAAAAAAAAAAAAAAAAAAAAAAAAAAAAAAAAAAAAAAAAAAAAAAAAAAAAAAAAAAAAAAAAAAAAAAAAAAAAAAAAAAAAAAAAAAAAAAAAAAAAAAAAAAAAAAAAAAAAAAAAAAAAAAAAAAAAAAAAAAAAAAAAAAAAAAAAAAAAAAAAAAAAAAAAAAAAAAAAAAAAAAAAAAAAAAAAAAAAAAAAAAAAAAAAAAAAAAAAAAAAAAAAAAAAAAAAAAAAAAAAAAAAAAAAAAAAAAAAAAAAAAAAAAAAAAAAAAAAAAAAAAAAAAAAAAAAAAAAAAAAAAAAAAAAAAAAAAAAAAAAAAAAAAAAAAAAAAAAAAAAAAAAAAAAAAAAAAAAAAAAAAAAAAAAAAAAAAAAAAAAAAAAAAAAAAAAAAAAAAAAAAAAAAAAAAAAAAAAAAAAAAAAAAAAAAAAAAAAAAAAAAAAAAAAAAAAAAAAAAAAAAAAAAAAAAAAAAAAAAAAAAAAAAAAAAAAAAAAAAAAAAAAAAAAAAAAAAAAAAAAAAAAAAAAAAAAAAAAAAAAAAAAAAAAAAAAAAAAAAAAAAAAAAAAAAAAAAAAAAAAAAAAAAAAAAAAAAAAAAAAAAAAAAAAAAAAAAAAAAAAAAAAAAAAAAAAAAAAAAAAAAAAAAAAAAAAAAAAAAAAAAAAAAAAAAAAAAAAAAAAAAAAAAAAAAAAAAAAAAAAAAAAAAAAAAAAAAAAAAAAAAAAAAAAAAAAAAAAAAAAAAAAAAAAAAAAAAAAAAAAAAAAAAAAAAAAAAAAAAAAAAAAAAAAAAAAAAAAAAAAAAAAAAAAAAAAAAAAAAAAAAAAAAAAAAGAATAAAGAATGTAACTTTGATCGTATGAGAATGCTTGTTTTTTGGTCTATTGCATGCGTCGTGAGGAAAGAAGAAAGAGACGGCTTTTGAATGGCAACCAGCGGTACTGTTGCTTTCTTTTTCCTCTTGGGCACTTCTCCCATGGGGCTCTGCTTTAGAAATGGATGGTGGCAGATGAATTGGAAAGCGAAGAATATATACCTTTTGAAGAAGATAGAGTAGAATTTTGAGAGAAGAAAATCCATAATGCTGGAAAACTCAAACAGAGAGAGAAAGAGGGGGATGGAAAGAAAAAGGAAGACAGAATATAGAGGGGCTGAGGAACAGTAGTGAGAGTGAGTGGTCGCTGAGTGCGCGCACTGGCAGCCCCACCCATCTAAATTTACATACTTACTTCTTGGTTTATTTATTTTTAAATAACCAAAAAAACAAGGGTAAAAACCAATTAACTCTTAAAGTATGTATTTTTTTTTAAATACCCTTAAACTAACAACCCTAACAAATCTAACATTCAACTATTATAAACCTAATAATTTAACCCCTACCAGCCCTTGTTCTGTATTTTTTGCCTAGAACGGGGGACCGATCTCCAAAATTATATAAGGAAACATGCCTCCATTCTCACCTTCAGCTCTTAAAAACTCTAAAATCTCTCGACTATTTTCTTGCTCCGGCAAATTTTCTCTATATTAGCGATGTTGATAGATTCTAATTCATATAGATCGGTTGATTTAGACGAGACAACAACTTGTGATGCTAATATAGATTGGTATTCGTATTCTACGCCTACATATGGTGATTTTCGAGCATTCAATCACTTAGAAGGTAATGAAGAAATAGAGGTATATTCAACTTCCAAAACTCTAGACAATGAGCTTCGAACATCGGTAGGCTCGGAGGATGATGAGGTGGAAAGCATACTGGTAAGGGAAGAAATCTCAATGAGATTTTATTTGAGTAAAAAATATAGTTTTTTAAGGAAATTAGAGAAGAAATAGTCGAATATGCCTTGACAAATGATTATGAGATCAAATTCACCAAAAGTGACTCTCGGCGACTGACAATCGTGTGTGAAGATGGTTGTGAGTGGCGAATGCATAGTTCGAAGATGCAAAACGAGCTTATAGTTCAAATAAAGAGTTTTATTGATTCTCACAGTTGTTCAAAGAAAATTGAAAATCAACATGCTACAACAAAATAAGTGGCAAATCATTATTTGGATAGGTTCAAAAGTCAACCTACGTGGAAAATCTCTTCCATTATCAAGACAGTGAGGAATGATTTGAATGTCAACATTACAACTAGTCTTGCCAGAAGAGCAAAAAGCGAAGCTTGAAAATTTAATGAAGGTCTGAGAGACGAACAATACAAGCTACTGCGGTTCTACGCAGCAGAAATTCATAGATAATATCCAGGTAGCTCATTATTCCTAGACACTTACTTGGTGGGTTATGACGATAATGAGTCATGCGTATTCCAAAAAATGTATATGTGTATGTTATGAGCCAAACCCCAAAAAGAGTTAGCTCAAAACCCACAAAAAACTAAAGGTACTCGGGTGATAGTGTTCTCTCATATTGTGCAAAAATGAGAATAACAATGAGGTCAAAATAAAATGCAACAAAAAGATGAAATGTAGAGGAGTGTGTGAGGAAGAAAAGTTGTGACAATAACAATGCAAAAAAATGAACGCAAATGGATAAAAAATTGTGGTGAAGGATAGCCCCTTCGAGGCCCCCAAAGCTATCTTATGTTTTCCTTCGAGGCAAATGTGTTTCCCAAAGGAAACATCAATCACCTTGGGGAAGGTTTGTCTTTTTCAACCTATATGTTCTCCAAAGAGAGAGGAAGAAGAAGGGTAAGAGATATTCAAATATCTTTAGGCTTGGATATTAATGGAGATCTCACTCTTTCACGGTTTTGCACAAACTGTGGACTCCAAGAGCAATGCTCAAATGGAAAACAAAATTCTATTCAAATTTGGCAAAAAGGTTTCTACAAACACCAATAACCATGCTTAAATAGAGACCTAGGTGGCTAGGGTTTTACAATGACCATTGATCAAATGGAGATGGGCGGCCGAGTTCATTTGTGTTTGTGCTTCATTCAATGGTGAAGCTTCCTCCCTTGAAAAAGTCATCAAGTGCTCTCCTTGTGCCACAGTATCAATCCTTGTGAGCACTACCTTTATTCTTGCTGCCAAATAACAAATCCATGCCTCCTTTAAGCTAAATCCTCATTGGTGCAATTGATGGAGCCTTGCATGCAATCTTCCTTCATGGCCTAGCATCATCCCATGAATTTAATCCAAATTAGCCACCATCATACATCTAATCCTAACCATTCAATCTAATTCTAACCACACAATCTAAATGCATGCATGTGACTCAAATGGCTAATTGTTTGCCAACACAAAAAAAAAAAGCTCATGTTTGCCAACAGAAAAATAAATAAATAGCTACACGGTGTTGAGGCCGGGAAGACAAATTCTCTTTGGGCCTTGAGTTGAATCCATTTTTGCATCCCAAGTCAAGGTGTGAAGAGGTTGATCCATGTCCATCAAGTAAGCTTTTCATGTGCATTCCTCCCATAGATTCATACTTGCAAAAGAGAACACGTAATGAATAGAGAGAATAAATAAAGTTTGGGCATTTATCGAATTTCATGTAATTGGGCCCCTAGGCATGTCATTCTCTCCGGGTGATTTGAGGATTTGACCTTAAATCCATTGGATGGCTTCTTTCCGATGATGTTCTCTCCCAAATTAGTACCAAGGGTCTCAACAAACATGATGAGGGTGTAGTCCTCCATTAAGGTGTAGAGTTGAAATACTTTCAACCACCAATAGTATTCTTAATATAAACTCCAAATTTTGGGTGGTTGGGTGGTCTTTCCACAGAGTTTGTTGGTAAGGATGGGAGGATAGAATTCAAAAACTACGTCGAAGAGCGTTTGCTGGGTGGTGGAGTGAAGGTTTCGACATTAGCATAATCCTGCATGTGAGATATCTTCCTTATACTGTTTTGACCACTGGGCTCGCCCTTTAAAAATGGTGAACCTATCATCAACTATTTGGGTGGAATACAAAGGACTAATAATCATATTACCGATCCCAAAGATGCTCTCTCCACAAAAATACTTCTTGTCTTGATATGGCAAATGCCAGATTGACTTTTCATTCAAGAGGTAAGGCGTCTGTATTTTATCTACCGCCTCTTCTCAAAATTCGTTGGTTATTATTGAAGGTCGCAGAGCAGATACTACTTTAAAAATAGGGTTTTGATACCAATTGATGTCGGAGTGTCCTTGTGTGAAATAGTCTCTTAACTCATGTTTAGACATCAGAAAGGTTTCCTTGTTTTTGCTCCTTTGCGGATTGCTTCGTCTTGTGCTAGTTGCTCAGGAGTCATAGGTAGTAATTTAATTGTTCTACCTCCGAACTCCAAAGTGTATTTGTTGAGAAACCCATCGTGGGTCGCTTTACGATCGAATTGCCATGGCCGTTCTAATAAAAGATGGCTCGCCTTCATTGGCACTACATCGCAAAGAACCGAGTCCTTATAATTGCCAATGGTGAAATCAATGGTTATTTGTTCGCTCACCTTTATGTCATTTCTATCATTCTATCATTCAACCATTTCAACTCGTATGGTTGAGGGTGTTCGACAATTTGCAAGCCTAGCTTGTTGACCATTTCTTGCGAAGCAACATTCACGCAACTTCCACCATCAATTATAAGGGAACACACTTTGTCCTTAACTGCACGACTATAGAAAATGTTTTTCCTTTGGCAGTCCTCTATTGTATCCTTGATTAGAAGTGCTCGTCGAATTACTAAGAGTAGAGGTCCGTCTTGAGGTGGACAATTATCACCATCGGTGTCACTCTCCTCTTTGATCTCCTCGTCTATTTCCATGTCGTACTGACTGTAACACCCGACATTTCGGCCAGGTGATTTTCTGACCATTTTCATTGTCACCCTCTTATTTAACCGTTATGATTTAAATTTAATGTTAAGACAAATTTATTACAAGTTGATTAAAACTAGGTTAGGTGGCAGTTTTGTAATTAGAATTGATGGATTAAGTATAAATAGGAAATGGAAACCATTAAACCTCAGTTACTACCACTGAGCCGACATTTCCTCTCGGCGATTCCTTCTTCCCAAGTTTTTGCTCTCAGCTACCAGAACTTCCCTTACCGACGGCTGGTTTCGAGCTTGCTCTTCTCTGCAAATCCACACCCGAGGTAGAAATGGACAATGTAGTCATTCATTAGTAAATAGAGCTCTGTTTGCACTCGGCACTGAGGTCGGATATTTCTAGCAGTGGCCGAGTAGTTTAAGACTTTTCAAAATCTGAGAGTAAAGATGTCATCCTGAATCGATTCCGAACATTTTAAGTAACCAACACTCGGATTTAACCAATGGTAAACCTGTCCACCTAGTTTCGTGATTCAGACTGATTCCCAAACAGAGTAGCGGAATGACTTTAGCTATTAGATCCTAGGATGGTTTATGATTAGGACTTGTTTTAACTACTGTAATGTACATGTTTTAGGTGAGAAAGTTTAAAGGAAAGAGCTCGGATTGCTGAGGAATCCAGGTAATGAATGTGTTAAGATTTCACCGGCCTCTAGGGCCCGACACTGCAAGGGTATTAGAAATCACTGAAAATGTTAACTTGTTTGACTATGATTTGTTTATTTCCACGACATGAAGAAGTTGTGTAAGTAAATGTAAAGTTACAGGATGTTCTACTTGTCCTTATGGTATGACTTTTCTCTGTGAACCTCATGTCCATGCATTATGCCCACGTTTATGAGTAAGTAGAGAACATGAAAGAGTAAATGTACCATGATTAAATCTCCCACTGGTGGAGGCCGAGTAATGATATGTATGACTCGCGAAATCTCCCACTGGTGGAGGCCGAGTAATGATATGTATGACTCGCGAAATCTCCCACTGGTGGAGGCCGAGTAATGATATGTATGACTCGCGAAATCTCCCACTGGTGGAGGCCGAGTAATGATATGTATGACTCGCGAAATCTCCCACTGGTGGAGGCCGAGTAATGATATGTATGACTCGCGAAATCTCCCACTGGTGGAGGCCGAGTAATGATATGTATGACTCGCGAAATCTCCCACTGGTGGAGGCCGAGTAATGATATGTATGACTCGCGAAATCTCCCACTGGTGGAGGCCGAGTAATGATATGTATGACTCGCGAAATCTCCCACTGGTGGAGGCCGAGTAATGATATGTATGACTCGCGAAATCTCCCACTGGTGGAGGCCGAGTAATGATATGTATGACTCGCGAAATCTCCCACTGGTGGAGGCCGAGTAATGATATGTATGACTCGCGAAATCTCCCACTGGTGGAGGCCGAGTAATGATATGTATGACTCGCGAAATCTCCCACTGGTGGAGGCCGAGTAATGATATGTATGACTCGCGAAATCTCCCACTGGTGGAGGCCGAGTAATGATATGTATGACTCGCGAAATCTCCCACTGGTGGAGGCCGAGTAATGATATGTATGACTCGCGAAATCTCCCACTGGTGGAGGCCGAGTAATGATATGTATGACTCGCGAAATCTCCCACTGGTGGAGGCCGAGTAATGATATGTATGACTCGCGAAATCTCCCACTGGTGGAGGCCGAGTAATGATATGTATGACTCGCGAAATCTCCCACTGGTGGAGGCCGAGTAATGATATGTATGACTCGCGAAATCTCCCACTGGTGGAGGCCGAGTAATGATATGTATGACTCGCGAAATCTCCCACTGGTGGAGGCCGAGTAATGATATGTATGACTCGCGAAATCTCCCACTGGTGGAGGCCGAGTAATGATATGTATGACTCGCGAAATCTCCCACTGGTGGAGGCCGAGTAATGATATGTATGACTCGCGAAATCTCCCACTGGTGGAGGCCGAGTAATGATATGTATGACTCGCGAAATCTCCCACTGGTGGAGGCCGAGTAATGATATGTATGACTCGCGAAATCTCCCACTGGTGGAGGCCGAGTAATGATATGTATGACTCGCGAAATCTCCCACTGGTGGAGGCCGAGTAATGATATGTATGACTCGCGAAATCTCCCACTGGTGGAGGCCGAGTAATGATATGTATGACTCGCGAAATCTCCCACTGGTGGAGGCCGAGTAATGATATGTATGACTCGCGAAATCTCCCACTGGTGGAGGCCGAGTAATGATATGTATGACTCGCGAAATCTCCCACTGGTGGAGGCCGAGTAATGATATGTATGACTCGCGAAATCTCCCACTGGTGGAGGCCGAGTAATGATATGTATGACTCGCGAAATCTCCCACTGGTGGAGGCCGAGTAATGATATGTATGACTCGCGAAATCTCCCACTGGTGGAGGCCGAGTAATGATATGTATGACTCGCGAAATCTCCCACTGGTGGAGGCCGAGTAATGATATGTATGACTCGCGAAATCTCCCACTGGTGGAGGCCGAGTAATGATATGTATGACTCGCGAAATCTCCCACTGGTGGAGGCCGAGTAATGATATGTATGACTCGCGAAATCTCCCACTGGTGGAGGCCGAGTAATGATATGTATGACTCGCGAAATCTCCCACTGGTGGAGGCCGAGTAATGATATGTATGACTCGCGAAATCTCCCACTGGTGGAGGCCGAGTAATGATATGTATGACTCGCGAAATCTCCCACTGGTGGAGGCCGAGTAATGATATGTATGACTCGCGAAATCTCCCACTGGTGGAGGCCGAGTAATGATATGTATGACTCGCGAAATCTCCCACTGGTGGAGGCCGAGTAATGATATGTATGACTCGCGAAATCTCCCACTGGTGGAGGCCGAGGCGGTATTATGACTCGCGAAATCTCCCACTGTGGAGGCCGAGTAATGATATGTATGACTCGCGAAAATCTCCACTGGTGGAGGCCGAGTAATGACATGTATGGCTCGCGAATTTTCCCACTGGGGAGGCCGAGTGATGTATCATGGTTGCCGCGATAGCAAATGATTATGTATGATATGACTGCCGCGATAGGCAAATGACTATGTACCCCTGTCTTCCTCCCTCGTTCCCTGCCTTAATACATGTTATGTAAAAGAGAAAGATGAACACGAATGATGAATGGTTTATGAACTTATGTCTCTTTAAATTGTGTACTCATGTATATCTGACAAGCATGCATTCCTTACTAAGCATTAGGCTTATAGTTAAACCTTATGGTGTGGGGTGAAGAAGGTTCAGGTGAGGATGTTATGTTCAAGGAGGATGCTTACGGCCTGGTTGCTGAGGATGCTCAAGGTGACAGTGCGGACTGGAGAGGCGATTTATGACCCCTGGTTAAGACTCTTATGTTACAGTACGTTAAAGAATATGGTAGTTTAAGTAGGATGAGATTATTTTAAAACGTTGGAGCTTTGAAACTGTCTAGTGTCACTGAACTGAGTCAGGGAATGATTATATAGATTTATAAATGGTCTGTTGCTTAAGTCTTCCGCTATATGCATTTTGAATGAGTTGTGTTTTCTTTCTGTTGGAAGGAGTTATTTGATGATTTAGAGTTCTCTAACCGTAAGACGGAAGCTGGAAGGGGTAGTCTTCCGGCTGACGTCATCGGCAGATGCCAAAAGAGTAGTTGTTGATGGTTTAGTCTTCCGGCTGACGTCATCGGCAGATGCCGAAAGAATAGTTGTTGATGGTTTAGTCTTCCGACTGACGTCATCGGCAGATGCCGAAGGAATAATTGTTTGATGGTTTAGTCTTCCGGCTGACGTCATCGGCAGATGCCGAAGGGTAGTTGTTTGATGGTTTAGTCTTCCGAATGACGTCACCGGAAGATGTAAAATGTTTTTGTCGATTAGCGACCGGAAGATGTAAAGTGTGTTTTGTCGTCTAGCGACCGGATGATATTTTAAATTAGCACGCGAGGCCCACGTGCCCACCGGAAGATGTCTTCTTTTAGGCGATGTTAAGCGAGTCACGCGTAATGCACGTGATGACCGGACGACTAAATTACTGAGGGTTGTCAACGAATGCAACCCATGCAAACCCGAGTGGTATTAAGTTAAGAAAATTGAGGGCACCTCCTCTTTTCCCGAAATTGTCAAGAAGCCAATGACCGAGTCTAGTCGCTCGACTCTGTGAAGGTTGAGCCGACGAGGCGTGGGAAGTCGGGCACGAGAGGGTTCGTCTTCCTTAATGGTTCTGCGTCTCTATTACCAGTTTAAAAAAAAAAGAGTATATGTAAAATGTGAAAGTCTGTTGAGAGATAGTAAGTGAATGTAATATTAGTAAAAGTCAAGCAGACGATTAATGAAAGAATATGAACACGTGACGGCTCCTGGCCGGGGTCGTTACACTGACCATCGTCGTCCTTGCTTTCCCACTCGCCAGTGTATTCCTTTATCACCATTACTCTTCTATTAAGGCACTCTTTGACATAATGGCCTTTTCCCAAACATTTATAGCATTGGACTTCACGTGCCTTTTGAGTAGTGGGGTTGTTGACTAGGGCCTTATCTACGGGCTTTGTCGAACTACTAACTTCCTTAGTGGGTCAATTACAGTTAAAATGCCTCTTTTCATCATTGCTTGTAGTAGTGGTAGTCTTGTTGAAATTTTGGGGCCTAGATGTGAATTTAGAAGGATAATGACTTGCTTTCTTTCTCTTGAGTTGCCTTTCAACGGTGAGAGTTAGTTGGATGACCTTATCCATAGTCTCCAATTGTTGCAACTCCATAACGTCGCCAATATCTCGATTATGTCCACAAATGAACCTAGCCACTTTTTGTTCCTCGGGTTCTTCTAAGCCATAACGCATCTTGAGGGTCTCAAATTCGGCGAGATACTCGTCCACTGACTGGCTATTTTGTCGGAGGCTATGCAATTATTTGTAAAGCTTATGCTTGTAGTGCTTTGGTATAAACCTCCTTCTCATGAGGGTTTTCATCTCCCTCCATGTAGTGATAGGATCACCATATTCAAGTAACCTTTTGGCCTTGAGGCCGACCCACCATAGGGCGGCATGGCCTGATAACTCGAGAGAGACCAACTGGACCTTCACTCTCTCAGAGTAGTCATGGCATTCGAAGACCTTTTCAACTTTGTCTACCCAATCTATGAATGTGTTTCCGTCACATGTCCCATTGAATGACAGGATAGACAATTTGACATTTCGTAGATCATGGTCATCTTTACGGCTACGTGGATGGTAATTCTTCTCTTCGTCCAATGTCTATTCATTTTCTTTCGAATAGTCATATCCTCAGAATCTTCTTCTTCTTGGGCATTCAGTCCATTCATCATCCTCTTGGTGATCTTAAGGATCTTGGCAAGGATTTCTTCTTCGGGGTCGTTCAACCCATTCATCTTTCTCTTGGTGATCTCGAGGATCTTGGCCAGGATTTCTTCTTCGGGGTCGTTCAACCCATTCATCTTCCTCTTGGTGATCTCGAGGTTTTTGTTGAGGATTTCTTCCATGGGGACATTGCATCCTTCGTTGGATTAAGGTTTCTAGGGAGGTGTCCCTTGAATGGAACTATAACGACCCATTTTCCCAGCAAGATATTGTCCGCTCTGGGGATTGGGTCGTAGCCCAGTATCCTCCCCTCACGGCTTTGTTTGGCGAGAACTTCCCGCAAGGTCACCCAACCTAGAATTGCTCTCGCCGAAGCACTTTTAACTTCGGAGTTCTTATGGGATCTGTTGTCAATTGTGCTCCAAAACGCGTCTTGCTATGTTGGGAGGGTCTCTTTACATATGTTTCATTTCCATATACCTCCCCAAGCGATGTGAGATTGTGACGACCACCTCTTTACGACCCGGGATTCGTCTATACTCGAGTCTGGGATTCGCCTACACTCGGCTTAGGTCCTGAGGTTTGCCCCGCAACCCGAGGTTTGCCCCGCAGTCGTACTCATACGAACACATCCGGGTCATCACAATCACCCCCCCTCGGGGGCCCAACGTCCTCGTTGGCCACATTTCCGGTTGGGTACAGTCTCTGATACCATTATAACGACCCCTTTTCCCAGCAAGATATTGTCCGCTCTGGGGATTGGGCCGTAGCCCAATATCCTCCCCTCACGGCTTTGTTTGGCGAGAACTTCCCGGAAGGTCACCCAACCTAGAATTGCTCTCGCCGAAGCACTTTTAACTTCGGAGTTCTTATGGGATCTGTTGTCAATTGTGCTCCAAAACGCGTCTTGCTATGTTGGGAGGGTCTCTTTACATATGTTTCATTTCCATATACCTCCCCAAGCGATGTGGGATTGTGACGACCCCCTCTTTACGACCCGGGATTCGCCTATACTCGAGTCCGGGATTCGCCTACACTCGGCTTAGGTCCCGAGGTTTGCCCCGCAACCCGAGGTTTGCCCCGCAGTCGTACTCATACGTACACATCCGGGTCATCACAATCACCCTTGTAACAATATAGGGTTTGTAATTCAAATTGGAAAATTTCCCCAAATTAATTCAAATTTTTATTTCAAATCAAACAATTCTGTAACCTAATTTTGGATTTTAATCAAAGTAAAAATTGGATTAACCTAACCCGAAATTCAACCAAAAACAGAGAGAAAATCAATGTTGAAATCAACTTACTGATTTTCAGCAAGAAATCTGATTCTGAACAAAAATCGAGTGATTGAACCTAGCCAAAAATTCATCTTGGTACACAGGAAGTTAGGATTTCATAAAAGAATATCTTAGGAAATCAAATTTAAAGATCGGATTGCTGATTTTCAGCCTTAAACTCGTAATGAACCTAGACCTCCTAGTAGAAGTATTCAGAATCAACTGAACCCTCATCGTTCTGGAAAAATCTGAACTGCAACTCAGAAAAATCCGTGGGAATGGCGGATTTCTCGGAGGCGTGGGGGCTGATCCTCCCCTATAAATTGAGGGGTTCGGGTGAGGAGGAAACTCACCCCACAGCTCTCATCTCCCTCTCAGTTCTTCAGAAAGGAAAGAAGAACTTACCTCGTCTCCGACCACTGCTCAACCGAGCTCTCCGACACGACGAATCTCCTCCGACGTGAAGGAACTCCTTTGCTGTAGCTCGCTTGAACTCCGACGACGACCCATCGGAGTAAGCTTTTTCTCTCGCTCCATTTTCTTCTCCTCTGTCGAGCTTTCACTCTCCCTTACTCTCTGTTCTCACTCACCCTCTCTGAATCTCTTTTCCCTCGACAAAAGCTATCGCGAAGAAGGAGGGTTCAGCTATATTTAGAACTTGAACCAGCCAGCGAACCGGTTCACTTAAGTCGACCCGACCCGACCCGAACCAGACCAGTGGTGAACCAAGCCAACCCGACCCAGTAGTGAACCGACCCGACCCGAGCACTGTTCACGACCCGACCCAGTACTGTTCACTCGAATCGGACCCGACCCAATTTTCGACCCGATTCAAACTGGACCGATCGAAAATTCAACCGGTAAGGAATTTCTGCCCAAATCCTTTTAAAGTTGGAATAATTCAAGTGGGAATTGATATTCAGTTTGGGCAGGATAAATTTAGGAGCCGTCCGATTCAACCCAAAACGATCCGAACGATCCGAACCGACCTAAGTTTATAACGTAAGTAAATTCTGCTCAAATTTCTTTGAAATTGGATTTATTAAGTAGGATATTAATATCAAAGATTTTATTTGAGCAGGATATTATTTTGGAATTTTTAGAAATCCCGATAAACGCTAATTGCTCGGAATCCAAGTAAGTGAAATACAAGTTTTGGCTACGGCCCTACATCACAAGATATAAATATTATTTTATTATTGTTTTATTTTTATCACACGTTTTCGATGATTGTTCACGTATGTTAGAATATCGACATAGAATAGTTCAAAAGATAAAATTGATAGGTTATTTGCATGTGTATGAAAAAGTAAAAGAAATGCGATAGCAAAAGCCTGAACGACAGTGAGATGGTGAGCTTGATCGTTAAAATTAAAAGTAAAAGATGGCGAAGCCTGAACGACAATGAGATGGCTAAGTCTTAACAGGATTCGGTAAAAGTAAAAGTAAAAGTTTTGCACGTATTCCCACTTACTGAGTTTTCTCACCGTTTTGTTTTAACTTGTGATGTAGGTAAGTTTTTGTCTAGGAAGAAATTGCTGCAATTGAGAACCCTTCAGTGGCAAGCGAGCATACAGATGAAAAACATATTGATGATTTCGAGATAAATTATTTAAACTAGTATGCTTTAGTTTTTTTTAAACGATATTTAAAGTTTATTTCAATTTGAAACTTTGAATAATTGTGTTGAATTTTTATCATTAAATAAAGTTTCATTAAATGTTTTAAATATACAATGGTTTCAAGATTTAGACAAAGTAATTATCAAAGCTTCCGTGATATTTAAGTTTTCAATTAATATGTTTTAAATTTTAAATTTTTGATTTAACGCTCAATGCAAAAATCAATTTTGAGAAAATTCTAGGGTTTTCAAAATTAGGGTTTCAAATTGGGAATTTTTAAATTGGGGCATTACAGGAACCCCCTACGAGGATTGTGTGTCCTTGGTGTTAGCTTAAATGTGTTTAAGCTTTAAGTAACTATATTTTTGATGATTATGTTTAATCTGGATAAATATGATTAACATGATATTGGTGGACTGTTGATTAAGTTTAATCTGATGAGTATGAATAATATGAAATTTACGAACTAGATAATTGGTTTATTATGTTTATTGCATTTATCTGGAAATGCCCTTTGAAAAAGGTATTATGTTTTCTGATAATTTTTTGGCTAAGTGTTACTAGTTAGTCTGAATCAATCGTCCACGGTCAAGACAGAAGCAATCATCCACGTACACAAATAAACGAAGAAGTCTGTGGAAATCAATCGTCCAAAGTATCACGTGAAAGTCAGGTGACTTCAGTTAAAATCAATTGTCCACGGCCAAGACAGAATAGTAAAGACGCAGTTGTCCACGTTCAAAGTAAAGACGCAGTCTTCCACGTTCAAAGTAAAGACGCAGTCGTCCACGTTCAAAGTAAAGACGCAGTCGTCCACGTTTAAAGGAAAGACGCAATCGTCCACGCTAACAGCAGACGCAGTCGTCCATACTTACTCGTCCAAAGACTTAGTGCTAGAGACTTTAAAGACCGCGAGCGATAGCGACTGCTGAATTCAAACGACTATTTTTCTGAGTACGGAAAGCTCTCCAACAGTCATATTTTTGAAGAAGACTCAGATTGCAGAGGACAGTATAAAACGAAGAACTGTAGCTCGAGGGAAGAACTTTTGTCGAAATTCTCTCATAACCCTAATACGCAAAAGCCTTCTAATACTCTGTTATTTTTCCTACACCCCTCTGCTCTTAAACTTGAGATTTATATCTTTGAGAGAGTGTAGCTTGTTGCAAACAGTATTCATCTTGTAAAAGCTGTAAGGCAGTGATTGACGCCCTTGAAGATCAATCAAAGTGTAAAATGCAGTAGATCGATGCCCGTGAAGTTCGATCTAGTTTTTCTCTAGAGGAGGAGAAAGGAATCTTCAAGGGGGAGCCTTGGAGCGTGGACGTAGGCAAGTTTGGCCGAACCACGTTAAAAACTACTGTGTCATTTTCTCTCTATCTCTTACTTTAGCTTGCTTGTTTATTTGTTATAAACTTAGAGATTACATACAAAAAGAGAAAAAAATTAGGTTAAGAAATTATTTTAAAAAGTCTAATTCACCCCCCTCTTAGACAATAACGATCCTACAATTGATATCAGAGCAAGGTCAAATATTGTCTAAGCTGTTATTTAGAAAATATTGTGATATTCTTACAATGGCATTCAACACAAACTCCACACACATAGAGGGTCAGCCCATTTCTAGGCCACCATTTTTTGACGGAAGTGACTATGTATACTGGAAATCCCGAATGAGAATTTTTATTCAAGCAATGGACTATGAACTATGGAGTGTCATTGAAGATGGTCCCTTTAGAGCTATGAAAATCAAAAATGGTGTGAGTATACCAAAGCTGGCCAATGAATTAAATGAGTCTGATAAACAGAATCTTAGCTTAAATGCCAAAGCTATTAACACTCTGTATTGTGCCTTGAATAGAGATGAATTCAATAGGGTACAAGGTTGTGACAGCGCATACGAGATATGGAAATTACTTGAAATAACTCCTGAAAGAACTAATCAAGTAAAAGAGAGTAAACTGAGTATGTTAGTACATGAGTACGAACTGTTTACCATGATAAATGATGAATCAATTAGTTCTATGTTTACTCGTTTTACTAACATTACTAATGGTTTAAAAATGCTTGGTAGAGTATATACAAATGAAGAACTTGTGAGGAAAATTCTAAGATGTTTACCGAGGGGATGGCAACCTAAAGTGACATCCATCCAAGAAGCAAGAGATTTAAAAGTCCTCAAACTAGAAGAGCTCATAGGCTCTCTCATGACGCATGAAATAACAATGAGAGCCAATGACAAGGAAGATCTCAAAGAGAAAGAGATCAGCAAAAAGAAGGATATTGCTTTCAAAGCTTCCTCAAGTAGACAAGAAGAATCCGAGGGAGAAGATGAAGATGAGGACATAGCTCTTATTACTAGAAAATTTAGCAAGTTTCTTCCGACAAAAAGGATGCATGGAAGCAAATTCTCTAGAGGTGAAAAGCCTCAAAAGGATAAGGAGATAACCTGTTTTGAATGTGGAAAGCCAGGACATATCAAGGTTGAATGTCCTCAAGCAAAGAAAGGCTCCAAGAAATTCAAGAAGAGGGCAATGAAGGCCACATGGGATGATAGTGAGAGTGACACTTCCTCAGAGGATGAGGAAGTAGCTAACCTGTGCTTCATGGCCAAGGAGGATGAGGTTAGTCATTCTTCTAGTGACTGTGAAACTGATGATGGTGATATGATTGATGTTTTTAATGACTTAGTTAAGCAATTTGGCATACTTAAGTCTAAATACAACCTGTTGAAAAAGGCAAATGTGGATTTAGTTGAAAAGAATGCTAAAGAGATTAGTTTACAGGATATGAAAACTAAGGATCTCTTAAGTAAAAATGAGAATCTAAATAAGATTGTTCTGAAATTCACTAACGGTAGTAAGAATTGGAACATGCTGTTAAGTAGTCAAAGGGTAACATTTGATAAAGTATGCCTAGGATATGAAAAGTTTAATAAAAAGAAAGCATATAAGAATTTCTTTGTTAAATCAACTGCATGCCATGCTTGTAATGAGATAGGACATAAATCATATGAATGTCCTCTGAAACTTGACAAGAAATCGAGTGGAAGTTTACAGTGGGTTCCTAAAGGAACCAAAACTAACACTAGGACCCAAAAGATTTGGATACCTAAGAAGAACACCTAATTTCTATTTTGTAGGTTGATTGCTCTTCTGGGAAAAATCAGTGGTTCCTCGACAGTGGATGCTCGAGGTATATGACGGGAGACTCAACCAAATTTGCTGTTGTCAACAAGAAGAAAGGAAATGTCACTTTTGGTGGAAATCAAAAGGGTAAGATTGTTGGAATCGGTAACTGCTCTAACCCTATCATTGAAAATGTCTTATTAGTAGAAGGGTTAAAGCACAATCTGTTAAGCATCAGTCAGCTATGTGATAAAGGATATAAAGTTTCTTTTAAATCTGATGCTTGTGTGATTAAAGATAGTATGAATAGTAAAGTTCTGTTCAAAGGTTATAGAAATGAAAATGTTTATATTATTGATTTAGATAACTTTGAACAAGTTGATGAAAAATGCCTTGCTGTGAATCTGTTGGTTGATAGTTGGACTTGGCATAGAAGATTAGGACATGTAGGTATGGATACCTTAGCTAAGATTACTAAGAATAATTTAGTTAGAGGGATTCCCAAGATATCCTTTGAAAATGATAAGACCTGTGAGGCTTGCCAAATGGGCAAGCAAATTAAAAGTTCCTTTGTATCAAAGAATATAATCTCTACTTCTAAGCCTCTTCAGCTTTTTCACATGGACCTCTTCGGTCCTTCTAATGTAGCCAGTCTAGGTGGAAAACTCTATGCCTATGTCATTGTCGATGACTTCTCTAGATTCACTTGGGTATACTTTCTGAAGTCAAAGGATGAGACCTTTGATACCTTCTCTAGCTTTAGGAAAAGAGTTCAAAATGAAAAGGAGCTCACCATTGTTACTATTCGTAGTGATCATGGTGGAGAATTTGAAAATGAGAAATTTGAATTCTTGTGTCTCAAATATAGAATTGAGCACAATTTTTCTTCCCCTAGAACTCCTCAGCAAAATGGTGTTGTTGAGAGGAAAAATAGGTCTCTCCAAGTGCTAGCTCGGACTATGCTCAATGAAAATTCCCTTCCAAAGTATTTCTGGGCTGAAACTATTTCAATAGCCTGTTATGTGCTTAATCGGGTCTCCATAAGACCAATTCTTTAGAAAACTCCTTATGAGCTTTGAAATGAAAAAACCCATTCTGTAAAATACTTTAGAGCTTTTGGATGTAAGTGCTTTATTCTAAACACCAAGGATAATTTGGGAAAATTCGATTCCAAATCTGATCTTGGAATTTTCCTTAGTTATTCTCTTTCAAATAAAGCATATAGTGTGTTCAACAAAAGAACACTAGTTGTAGAAGAATCTGTGCATATCAATTTTGATGAATCTCCTCAACTCCCAATCAATGTGGATGAGGATGATACCTTAGAAAAGCAATTAGATTCTCTCTCCTTAGGCAAACCTGCAGAAATCATTCAAGGAGAAAATTCCCTAGGATCTTCCTCAAAATCCTTAGAAATTGTCTCAGTCAAGAATGAAAACAGTGCTCTTCCTAGGGATTGAAAATTTGTTAAAAATCATCCCTTAGATGAAGTTTTAGGTGACCATTCTTTAGGACTGAAGACTAGATCCTCTCTTAGGAATCTCTGTGCCAATGTGGCATTTATTTCATAAGTTGAACCTAAGAAATTCGAGAAAGCAGAGCAGGATGAAAACTTGATTGTAGCTATGCAGGAAGAGCTAAATCAATTTGAAAGGAACAATGTTTGGGAACTTGTTCCAAAACCAATTGATCATCCAATTATAGGAACAAAATGGGTGTTTAAAAATAAGATGGATGAAAATGACATAGTTATTAGAAACAAAGTTAGGTTAGTTGTAGCACCTGGCTCTATTAAATCAAATTTAATTGCCAATTATAATGTGTTAATTTTATGGAAGAATTGAGGGAGAAAAGTGATTAGGTTAGTTAATAACTATGTAAGGACAAAAAGGTAATCAGCAATTTTATAAATGGATAACGTATTTAATGGAGGGTTTATTGAGGTTTAGCCGCCACTGTTTCCCTCATTTTCCTTCTCGGTATTCAGCTCAAGCACAGCAGAGCTCCAGGCGATTTCCATCTCCGATCCTCATTCCTCAAACTAGGTGAGTTTTCCATTTTATTTCTCGAGATTTTAGTGGCTAGATAGCAGAGATAGTGTAATGCGCGTATTTTGATAATACTGCGAGTGAGTTGAGTTCGATTTTAGTATTGAGCCGAGAGTGTATGATGATTAGAGATTTCAAACGAGCCCCTTAGGTTTCAGAAGGATTTAGGATAAGGTTAGTGGTGATCTAATCAGTATTTTTGCTTATGACGATAGGTGAGCAAGGTTTCCAGAGTAGTTGAAACCGAACGATTTCCAGGAGACCAGGTAAGTAAAGTATGCATGTGCCTTCGGGCCTACATCACAACACAGTAGGGTTATGCATATTGAGAATGATTTTGTATGTCATGCATCATGTTTTTGAAAGATTACGAAAATAAATTTCCATGTAAGAATAGTGAAGTATGAACTGTATGTGACAGACAAACTATTAAGGGAACTAATCCGCCCCTTAATCGAGTAGAGGATGTATGACATTGGGAGAATTGATCTCACTCCCAAGGGAACAGAGGGATCAGTTCTGTAATACCCGGTTGTACAGACTTGTATATTATATTATTATTATATTATAGGATGACATTTTTATATTTATGTCAAATCAGGTCCGTTTTACGAAAAGAAAGCGTCACTACGATCCTAACGATTAATAGGAATTTTAAGGAAATTATGGGAATTTTCGGAGATTAAACACTATATTCCGAGCAATTAAGCTTTTCATAATATGAAGGACGTTTTAGTAAAAATAGTAAACGAAGTCCAAATTGCGAATGGACAGTTTTAGTAAATCCCAAATAATAAGTTGGACTTGTTGGTGAAATAAGGAAACTTGGTGAATCCGAATTGATGGACGATTAACGAACCGAAGGACGAAATCAATATAAAAACTAAAGAAGGGCAAAATAGTAATTTACAAAGTTAATATTATAAAACAGAACAGATTACCTTTATTCTTTCATTCTTCCTCTGTCGATCTCAAAAACCAGAGAGCTCTCTCTCGCGAACCCTCACCGCCCGTGCGACATTTTACTCCGATCCGACCTCCATTCGCTTCGTTCTCTTCGTGATTTCTCCTCCAATCGACGTTCTAGGTATGTCTCTACAATTTTAGAACGTTAAATCTTTAGTTTCGTAGCATTTTAGGTAATTAGGGTTTCGATTTATCTTCGTTAAAAACGCGAATTAGGGTTCGTAATTAATAGGTTAGCCGTGATTAAGTGTATATTAAACGTATTAGACATTATTGGACGAAGTTGGATCAATTCGTGAAAAAGTTTAAAATCCGAGAATTTTAGGATTTTTAGAAAAGTTCGTAATTCGAGAATTGAGGTGCCGAGCGTAAATTTCTCGAATAAATAGCTCGATGAAATGGATTAAAACTTTAGAAAGCCCTTTAGTTAAGGTTTTGACAATTTGGAAGTTTATTAACTTAAACTTGTTTTAACGTCAATCCTTGTAAATTGCTTAGGTAAACAGCGCTCGTGGACGAAGCTTGGATTGCAGCGTGCACGAGGTAAGTTCTCGTGATTCTTCTCTGGCCGATTGGCCTACACCGTACGTCGAATGTCGTCTCGAGGAGTTTTGGAGATGCGTTAGTTTAAATTGTACTTGGTTTGGGTAGTTAGGTTATAGGAGTTTATAGTTTACGCTTTACAGTCTTGATGGTACATGTTATTGTTTGTTTACTTAAAATATTGAACTGTTCACGCATCAGTTGTTTTAAAGAAAAGCATGAAAATGAACTTCCGCACAAAGTTTTAAAGATAACGTAAAGCATAGCACTGGCCGAAAGGCGTATTGAGCATAGTATTGGCCGAAAGGCGTATTGGCCGAAAGGCGTATTGGTCACGCGAGGTGGGGCTCAGGCACGGCTGTACGTGTTGTAAGCGTGCACCCCCCGCCTCTAGCTGGAAAGAGTAGTCCGCCCGCTGGATGAGCTCTCTCTGGTTAGAGGGATAGGATCTCGGTGACACCTATTGAGCATTGCATAGTAAGATAAAATAAAGCATGGTTTATCGAACTCATACGCACAGCATGCATTGCATTTACGTAGAGCTTACTGAGATTTCATCTCATAGTGTATTGTATGGTGTAGGTGATCTAGATATCGAGGAACCAGGTGAGGATGGGATTCATCCTCCTGAGGCATGAGTCCAGTTGACGGAGGATAGCTGCGGTGGTGTGCTGGCGCAGTCGAGGCTCATCTGACCCGTGGGGACGTATGTATAGGTTTTGAGGGTCTTTTTGGGATATTTTGGGTTTGTGAATTGTAAAGATATTTTAGGATGTTAAGTAATAACGTTTATCTTGAAATTCTTGAACTGTTTGGGTGTATAGCGTTTTAAATGAGTTAGTAAACTTTATTTGAATTGCTTTAGGTTTGATAAGGGTATGCTCGATATTTAGGTATATCCACGCAGTTGGATTTCGCAAAATCCGCTGTTAATTTAGTCGAGTTTAAGTTATAATTCTATTGATATTGAAGAGAAATTTGGTGTGAAAGATAGAGTTGATTTATTCTCTGGAATCGGATTCCAGAGAGCTTGAATTCATGTATTTGCTCTCTGGAATCCAATATTTCAGGGAGCACTTGTGTGAGGAAGTGAAGCGATCGAAGAAGCAGGGGATCGCATAGGCGATCGCTGCATAAAGGGTGCAGCGATCGATCTCTGCAGTTGCAGAGTTCGATCGCTGCCTCTATTTGTCATAGGTGACTGTTTTGCCCTCCCCTTTCTTTATTTGTTTTAATCAATTGTTTTTTTTTTATATTTTAAATGTTTTAATAAATTAGTTTGTAGTTGTTTTAAATGGTTTTAAATCTAGATTTTGATTTCCGATTTTGATTCTGGTTTCGATTTCGGTTTAGGTTCCGCCTAGAGTTTAATTCAAAATATTAGGTTAAAAAAAATATATATATATGGTACGGAAAATACGGCTACAGTATTAGGGTCGTTACAATTATGGTATCAGAGCTCCCGGGTTTTAAAATCGGTTCTGTAGACTGCTCGACTGCACAGCCACTACGCGGACATTCTTCATTAACTGTAAGCATGTTTATATTTTTATTTGATTACTAGTTTCTTAGAATTTTTGTTTTAACTTTTATATAGGAGTTTTATAATTATGGTGCGTCCACGGAACGACCGAGATGATAGAGACGATACGATTGACACGCTCAAGGATTTTATTGCCCAGCAGTCTCAGCATATGGAAAGACAGGCTCAGCAGATGGAGAGACATTCTCAACAGCTGGGTACTTTGATTGACCGAGAGGGCGTTAGAGCCCGAGAGACAGCCGTTTCGCTTAACCGTGGGATGGAGAGATTTCAGAAGCTCCAGCCCCCAGTATTCAGCGGACAGTCTACGGATCCCACTTCAGCCGAGGAGTGGATTCGTACTATGGAGGACATGCTGGCGTATGCTAGCATAGAGGATGGAGAGAGGGTGGCTTTGGTGACTTACCACCTAGCTTTGGATGCCCGATTCTGGTGGGACACTGTGAAGACGACCACCGATGTGACTGTTATGGGCTGGGAGAGATTCAGAGAGTTGTTTTACGATAAATATTTCAGCCATACCGTTCGCGAGGCGAAGATGGTCGAGTTTATGCAGTTGCGGCAGACTGCTTCTATTGCCGAGTATGTGAGGAGGTTCGAGGCTCTTTCTCGATTTGCACCACGCCAGGTCAGCGTTAACGAGGATAAGGTACGCCGATTCTTACAGGGACTTAGCCAGGAGTTCCGGATGCGCCTTACGATATCTGGGGTACGACATGTATCCTATGACGAGATTGTGGCCAGGGCACTTGATATCGAGGCAGTTGATCAGAGTTCTGCCAGACCGAGGGAGCCATCTAAGGGCTTCTTCTGTGAGATTCGACCTCAGTCTCTGAACCGAGGTTGGCAGCCGAGAGCATAGCCCCAGCAGCAGCAGAGGGGTGTGAAGAGACCTCTAGAGGGAGGTAATGACCGGGGTAAGGGTAAGCAAGTACAGGTTGCTTCTCAGGTACCTGTTTGTCCTAAATGTCAGAAGGAACACTCTGGCCAATGCAGGATGGGCACGAATGTATGTTATTGGTGTGGAGAGCCAGGCCATTTTGGTAAAGACTGCCCGAAGAGGGGGCGAGATCAGTCAGGCAGTGATCAGAGGAGAGTTATGCCCAGGATCTTCGCTTTTATCGAGCCTGGTGATGTTGATAATGAGGATCAGCCTGCCGTGATAGCAGGTACTATATTGCTTACTGGCGTTCCTGTTTTTTCTTTATTAGACACGGGGGCTACACATTCTTTTGTTTCCACCGATTGTGTGTCGAGATTGAGGCTTGCGCCTGAGTTAGCAGAATGCGAGTATAGTGTGATGCTACCTTCAGGAGAGCGTATGCAGTCTGGTCGTGTAGTCCAGGGCAACATTATCTCGATTGGGAACCGTACTCTCTATGCTCGCCTTATTGTTATGGGCATAGAGCATTATGACCTTATTTTGGGGATGGACTGGCTGTCACAGCATTTCGCCACCATCGACTGTCGATCCGGGATTGTCACCTTTCGACCTCTGGGTAAAGCTGAGTTTTCTTATCAGGCGATGAGCAGATTGAGTAGCTCGCCTATCTCTTATTCCATGATGGTCAACGAGCAGTTTAAAGGTGCGTGCTCTATTTATTTGGCCTCTGTCTTTGATTGTCAGTTGCTCAGCGGATTGATGCCGAGCGACATTCCTATTGTCAGAGAGTTCTTTGGTATTTTCCTTGATGATCTTCCCGGATTACCGCCGGACCGGGAGATTGAGTTCACTATTGATGTGTATCCTAACTCCGCACCGAGGTTTAAAAACCCATATCGATTGGCACCAGCAGAGTTGAGAGAGTTGAGGGCTCAGCTGGATGAGCTGTTAGAGAAGGGATTTATTCGACCCAGTGTTTCACCCTGGGGTGCGCCCGTTCTGTTTGTCAAGAAGAAAGACGGGACTCTCAGGATGTGTATTGATTACAGGGAGCTGAATAAGCTCACAGTGAAGAATAAGTATCCACTGCCTCGTATCGATGATTTGTTTGACCAGCTACAGGGTGCCCGAGTATTTTTCAGGATTGATCTACGCTCGGGTTACAATCAGCTGAAGGTCCGGATGGATGATATATCGAAGACGGCATTCCGAACGAGGTATGGGCATTATGAGTTCCTTGTCATGTCTTTTGGACTTACTAATGCCCTTGCAGCGTTTATGGACTTGATGAACCGTGTCTTCAAGGAGTATCTGGACAAGTTCGTGGTGGTTTTCATCGATGACATATTGATCTACTCTAAGACGAAGGAAGAACACGAGGAGCATCTGAGGATTGTTCTGAGGACCCTATGTCAGCATCAGCTGTATCCAAAGTTTTCGAAGTGCAAGTTCTGGCTTGACAGAGTGAGCTTCCTTAGCCATATTATATCACAGGACGGAGTTTCTGTGGATCCGAGCAAGATTCAGGTGGTCAGAGATTGGCCACAGCCGAAGAACGTACGTGAGGTGCGTGGATTTCTCGGGTTGGCCGGTTATTATCGGAAGTTTATAGAGGGATTCTCAAAGATCGCACTTCCTCTCTCTTGATTGACTCGGAAGAACGAGAGATTTATTTGGTCATCTGCTTGTGATGATAGTTTTATGGAGCTAAAGCAGATGTTGACCACCGCTCCAGTACTGGCGCTACCTGTTGAAGGTGTCAGATTCAGTATTTATTGCGATGCATCGGGAGTGGGACTCGGTTGTGTATTGATGCAGGAGGGGAGAGTTATTTCTTATGCTTCTCGGCAGTTGAAGCCGTATGAACAGAATTACCCTACGCACGACCTTGAGTTAGCAGCAGTGGTCTTCGCACTAAAGATATGGAGGCATTATTTATATGGGTAGCAGTGCGAGGTATTTTCTGACCACAAGAGCCTGAAGTATTTATTTACGCAGAAGGAGCTAAACATGCGACAGAGACGATGGTTTGAGTTCGTCAAAGATTATGATTTTGATATCAAGTACCATCTAGGAAAGGCGAACAAGGTTGCTGATGCCTTGAGTAGAGTGCCTTCTGCAAGTCAGCCTTCACTTGCAGCGATGTCAGTTACGCTGCGGTCTGAGATTGAGAGATTCGATGTGGAGATAGTGGCAGAGTTGTCCAGTATGCTCGCCAACATTTCTCTCAGACCGGCTATTCTTGATCGTATACGTGAGGCTCAGCAGGGCGATTCGGAGTGTGAGGAGCTTCGATCGAGCATGGCATTGGGAGACTCGTCGGATTTTCATTTATCAGAGGACGGTATTCTGAAGTTCAGGCATAGGTGGTACGTGCCTAGCGACGAGGGTCTGAAGAAGGAGATATTGGCCGAGGCACATTCTTCGGCATATTCTGTACACCCGGGAAGTACCAAGATGTACCGGGATTTGAAGCGACATTATTGGTGGCCGAACATGAAGAGGGAGGTTGCCAAGTATGTTGAGACCTGTTTAATATGTCAACAGGTGAAGGCAGAGCACCAGAGACCGGCCGGAACGTTATTGCCACTACCGATTCCGGAGTGGAAGTGGGAGCAGATCTCCATGGATTTCATTGTGGGGCTCCCAAGGACTATGAGAGGCCATGACGGCATTTGGGTTATTGTGGACCGATTGACAAAGTCGGCCCACTTCTTATCTGTGAAGATGGCATCGTCTATGGATCAGCTCGCCGAGCTTTATGTGCAGGAGATTGTCAGACTGCATGGCGTGCCAATTTCTATTGTCTTAGACAGAGATCCGAGATTTACCTTGAAGTTCTGGAAGAGTCTGCACAAAGCTATGGGGACTCAGCTTAATTTCAGCACCGCGTTTCATCCTCAGACTGACGGACAGACAGAGAGGACGAATCAGATTCTGGAGGATATGCTCAGAGCATGTGTGCTGGAGTTTCAGGGATCGTGGAGCAGGTATTTGCCACTGATCGAGTTCTCTTATAATAACAGCTTCTAGGCTACTATTGGCAAGGCTCCGTATGAGGCGCTGTATGGTCGAAAGTGTAGATCTCCGTTGTATTGGGACGAGGTTGGCGAGGCCAGCATCATTGGTCCTGAAATTCTACAGCAGACGGCAGAGAAGATTGCCATCATTCGACAGCGTATAGAGGTAGCACAGAGCAGGCAGAAGAGCTATGCTGACACCAGACAGAGAGAGCTGGAGTTCGAGGAAGGCGATGAGGTCTATTTGAAAGTTTCTCCGTTCAAAGGCGTTGCGAGATTTGGAAGGAGGGGTAAGTTGAACCCTCGTTATGTGGGGCCCTTTCCTATTCTGAACAGGATCGGGAAGTTGGCATATAGACTGCAGCTTCCAGCTTCTATGGAAGGTATCCACGACGTGTTTCATGTATCTATGCTTCGGAAGTGCTTGTGCGACCCGTCGCATATCGTGGAGGCTACGGAGATCGAGGTACAGCCTACCTTGAGCTATGAGGTGAGGCCGGTACGTATTTTGGAGACTTCCATCAAGATTTTGCGCAACAGAGAAATTCCGCTAGTTAAAGTTCTATGGCGGAATCATGAGGTGGAAGAAGCGACGTGGGAACGACAGCAGGATATGATGACTGGGTATCCTGATTTGTTTGTATGATTTAATTTTGTGGACAAAATTCTGAATAAGGAGGGTGGAATGTAATACCCAGCTTGTACGGATTTCAGATATAATATATTATATTCATATTTTGTTATATAATGGCATTTTTGGTAATTATGTAAAATCAGGTCCGTTTCACGAAAAGAAAGCGTCATTACGATCCTAGCGATTAATAGGAATTTTAAGGAAATTACGGAAATTTTCGAAGATTAAACGCTATATTCCGAGTAATTACATTTCTCGTAATGTAAAGGACGTTTTAGTAAAAATAGTAAACGGGGTCCGAATTGCGAACGGACAGTTTCAATAGAACCCAAATAATAAGTTAGATTTATTGGTGAAATAAGGAGATTTGGTGAACTCGAATAGTGGGACGATTAACGAACCGAAGGACGAAACTAATATAAAAACTAAAGAAGGGCGAAAAGGTAATTCGTCAGGTTATTATTTTTATAAAAAATCAATTTTTCCTTCAATCGCAGAACACTTCTGCGATTTCAATTTCTGATTTTCCAAAGAGCTTCTCCTTCGCGATTCCTCTCGGCTTCCCTCTCTGCCGACGGCGATTCTCCTCCGTTTTCTCTCCCGATCGTTTCGTTTTCTTCGTGATTTCTCCTCTAATCGACGATCTAGGTATGAGCCTACAATCTTAGAGCTTTTATTTCGATATTTACGGCGTTTTAGGCAATTAGGGTTTCGATAGTTTTTCGTTAAAAACGCGAATTAGGGTCCGTAATTAATAGGTTAGCCGTGATTAAGTATATATTGCACGTATGCGACGTTATTGGACGAAATTAGATCAATTCGTGAAAATGTTAAAATTAGGGATTTTCGAGATTTTAGGAATAACTCGTAAATTGGAATTCGAGGTGCCGAACGTGAGTTGCTCGAATAAATAGCCCAGTGAATGGGATTAGAACTTTAGAAAGTCTCCTTAATTAAGATTTTGTAAATTTGGACGATCAATAGCTTAAATTAGTTTTAACGTCGATATTGTGTTTTGCTTCAGACAAACAACGCTCGTGGACGGAGCTTTAGCTGCTTTGGACACGAGGTAAGTTCTCGTGATTCTTCTCTGGCCGATTGGCCTACACCGTACGTCGAATGTCGTCTCGAGGAGTTTTGGAGATGCGTTAGTTTAAATTGTACTTGGTTTGGGTAGTTAGGTTATAGGAGTTTATAGTTTACGCTTTACAGCCTTGATGGTACATGTTATTGTTTGTTTACTTAAAATATTGAACTGTTCTTGCATCACTTGTTTTAAAGAAAAGCATGAAAATGAACTTCCTTACAGAGTTTTAAAGATAACGTAAAGCATAGCACTGGCCGAAAGGTGTATTGAGCATAGTATTGGCCGAAAGGCGTATTGGCCGAAAGGCGTATTGGTCACGCGAGGTGGGGCTCAGGCACGGCTGTACGTGTTGTAAGCGTGCACCCCCCGCCTCTAGCTAGAAAGAGTAGTCCGCCCGCTGGATGAGCTCTCTCTGGTTAGAGGGATAGGATCTCGGTGACACCTATTGAGCATTGCATAGTAAGATAAAATAAAGCATGGTTTATCGAACTCATACGCACAGCATGCATTGCATTTACGTAGAGCTTACTGGGATTTCATCTCATAGTGTATTGTATGGTGTAGGTGATCTAGATATCGAGGAACCAGGTGAGGATGGGATTCATCCTCCTTAGGCATGAGTCCAGTTGACGGAGGATGGCTGCGGTGGTGTGCTGGCGCAGTTGAGGCTCATCTGACCCGTGGGGACGTATGTATAGGTTTTGAGGGTCTTTTTGGGATATTTTGGGTTTGTGAATTGTAAAGATATTTTAGGATGTTAAGTAATAACGTTTATCTTGAAATTCTGGAACTGTTTGGGTGTATAGCGTTTTAAATGAGTTAGTAAACTTTATTTGAATTGCTTTAGGTTTGATAAGGATATGCTCGATATTTAGGTATATCCACGCAGTTGGATTTCGCAAAGTCCGCTGTTAATTTAGTCGAGTTTAAGTTATAATTCTATTGATATTGAAGAGAAATTTGCTGTGAAAGATAGAGTTGATTTATTCTCTGGAATCGGATTCCAGAGAGCTTGAATTCATGTATTTGCTCTTTGGAATCCAATATTTCAGGGAGCACTTGTGTGAGGAAGTGAAGCGATCGAAGAAGTAGGGGATCGCATAGGCGATCGCTGCATAAAGGGTGCAGCGATCGATCTCTGCAGTTGCAGAGTTCGATCGCTGCCTCTATTTGTCACAGGTGACTGTTTTGCCCTCCCCTTTCTTTATTTGTTTTAATCAATTGTTTTTTTTATATTTTAAATGTTTTAATAAATTAGTTTATAGTTCTTTTAAATGGTTTTAAATCTAGATTTTGATTTTCGATTTCGATTCTGGTTTCGATTTTGGTTTAGGTTCCGCCTAGAGTTTAATTCAAAATATTAGGTTAAAAAAATATATATATGGTACGGAAAATACGGGTACAGTATTAGGGTCGTTACATACGCCATTTGTTTCTAGGAAGTTTTGTCACGTATTGAAGTACGTCTGAATCGTATGTTTAGTGTTTTTAGAATGTGAAGGAGAAAGAAGAATTTGCTCTCTGGAATCGGATTCCAGAGAGCCGAAAGTTTGAAGTGTTTGCTCTCTGGAAATCCCAGAGAGCAAGTGGGTTCTGGTCGCTGCACTGCAGCGCATGCGGCGACTGGGTGCTGCAATTAGCAGCGACCAGTCGCTGCTCCTTTTCGAGGGCAGAATTCCAATTCTGCCCTCCCCTCATTTTAAATATTGTTTTAATTGATGTTTATAAATGTTTTAACAGTTTTATTTAATTATTAATAGTTTGTAAATGGTTTTAAACTCAGATTTAAATTTCGAATTCGATTCTGGTTCGATTTCGGTTTAGGTTCCGCCTAGAGTTTAATTAAAGAACTTAGGTAAAAAAAAAAATATATATATATATATATATGGTACGGATATTGGGTACAGTATTAGGGTCGTGACAAATTATGGTATCAGAGCCCCCGGGTTTTAAAATCGGTTCTGTAGACTGCTCGACTGCACAACCACTACGCGAACATTCTTCATCAACTGTAAGTATGTTTATTGCTTTATTTGATTTATAGTTTCTTAGAATATTTGTTTTAACCTTTTATAGGAGTTTTATTATAACAATGGTGCGTCCACGAAACAATCGAGATGACAGAGACGATACGATTGATACACTTAAGGACTTTATTGCCCAGCAGTCTCAGCATATGGAGAGACAGGCTCAACAGATGGAGAGGCAGTCTCAGCAGTTGGGTACTATGATAGACCGTGAGGGCGTTAGAGCTCGAGAGACAGCGGTATCGGGCAACCGCGGGATGGAGAGATTTCAGAAGCTCCAGCCCCCTATCTTTAACGGACAGTCTACGGATCCCTCTTCAGCTGAGGAGTGGGTTCGCACTATGGAGGACATGCTGGCGTATGCTAGCATAGAGGATGGAGAGAAGGTTGCATTGGTGACCTACCACCTAGCTCTGGACGCCCGGTTTTGGTGGGATTCCATCAAGACGACCACCGATGTGACTATTATGGGCTGGGAGAGATTCAGAGAGCTGTTCTATGATAAATATTTCAGCTATACCGTTCGCGAGGCGAAGATGGTCGAGTTTATGCAGTTGCGGCAGACTGCTTCTATTGCCGAGTACGTTAGGAGATTTGAGGCGCTGTCTCGATTTGCACCACGACAGGTCAGCGTCAACGAGGATAAGGTGCGTCAGTTTTTATAGGGACTTAGCCAGGAGTTCCGGATGCGCCTTACGATATCAGGGGTACGTGGTGTATCCTATGACGAGCTAGTGGCCAGAGCCCTCGACATTGAGGCTGTTGAGCAGAAATCTACTAGACCGAGGGAGCCATCTAAAGGCTTCTTCAGAGAGATTCGACCTCAGTCACTGAACCGAGGTTGGCAGCCGAGAGCACAGCCCCAGCAGCAGCAGAGGGGTGTGAAGAGACCTCTTGAGGGAGGTAACGATCGGGGAAAGGGGAAGCAAGTACAGGGTGCTTCGCAGGTACCTATTTGCCCTAAGTGTCTGAGGGAGCACAGTGGCCAGTGTAGATTGGGCACGGGTGTGTGTTATCGATGTGGAGACCAGGGCCATTTCGCTAGAGATTGCCTGAAGCCCGGCCGAGATCAGTCAGGCAGTGATCAGAGGAGGGTTATTCCCAGGATCTTCGCTTTTATTGAGCCTGGCGACGTTGATGATGAGGCTCAGCCTGCCGTGATAGCAGGTACTATATTGATTACTGGCGTTCCTGTATTTTCTTTATTAGACACGGGGGCTACGCATTCTTTTGTTTCCACCGCGTGTGTGTCGAGATTGAGGCTTGCGCCTGAGTTAGCAGAATGCGAGTATAGTGTGATGCTACCTTCAGGAGAGCGTATGCAGTCTGGTCGTGTAGTCCAGGGCAACATTGTCTCGATTGGGGACCATACTCTCTATGCTCGCCTTATTGTTATGGGCATCGAGCATTATGATCTTATTTTAGGGATGGATTGGCTATTGCAGCACTTCGCCACCATCGACTGTCGATCCGGGATTGTCACCTTTCGACCTCCGGGTAAAGCTTAGTTTTCTTATCAGGCGATGAGCAGATTGAGTGGCTCGCCTATTTCTTATTCCATGATGGTCAACGAGCAGTTGAAAGGTGCGTGCTCCATTTATTTGGCCTTTGTCTTTGATTGTCAGTTGCTCAGCGGATTGAAGCCGAGCGACATCCCTATCGTCAGAGAGTTCTCTGATATATTCCTTGATGATCTTCCCGGATTACTGCCGGACCGGGAGATCGAGTTCACTATTGATGTATATCTTAACACAGCGCCAAGGTTTAAAAACCCGTACCGGTTGGCACCACCTGAGTTGAGAGAGTTGAGGACTCAGCTTGATGAAGTGTTAGAGAAGGGTTTCATTCGACCCAGCGTTTCACCCTGGGGTGCGCCCGTTCTGTTTGTCAAAAAGAAAGACGGGACCCTCAGGATGTGTATTGATTACAGGGAGCTGAATAAGCTCACAGTGAAGAATAAGTATCCACTGCCCCGGATTGATGACTTATTTGATTAGCTACAGGGTGCCCGAGTATTTTCCAGGATCGACCTGCGCTCGGGTTATTATCAGCTGAAAGTCTGGAGGGATGATATTCAGAAGACAGCATTCCGAACGAGGTATGGGCATTACGAGTTCCTTGTCATGTCTTTTGGACTTACTAATGCCCCTGCAGCGTTTATGGATCTGATGAACCGTGTCTTCAAGGAGTATCTAGACAAGTTCGTGGTGGTCTTCATCGACGACATCTTGATTTACTCTAAGACAAAGGAAGAGCACGAGGATCATCTGAGGATCGTTTTACAGATTCTGAGTCAGCGCTAGCTCTATCCAAAGTTTTCGAAGTGCGAGTTCTGGCTTGACAGAGTGAGCTTCCTTGGCCATATCATATCACAGGACGGAGTTTCTGTGGATCCGAGCAAGATTCAGGTGGTCAGAGATTGGCCACAGCCGAAGAACGTACGTGAGGTGCGTGGATTTCTCGGATTGGCCGGTTATTATCGGAAGTTTATAGAGGGATTCTCGAAGATCGCACTTCCTCTTTCTCGTTTGACTCGGAAGAACGAGAGATTTGTATGGTCGTCTGCTTGTGATGATAGTTTTATGGAGTTAAAGCAGAGATTGACCACCGCTCCAGTACTGGCGCTACCTGCGGAAGGTGTCAGGTTCAGTATTTATTGTGATGCATCTGGAGTCAGACTCGGTTGTGTGTTGATGCAGGAGGGGAGAGTTATTTTGTAACACCCGACTTTAATTAAAAATTTAAAATAACAGATAAATCTATTAAGTATAATCGATGAACGAAATTTTAGTATAATGTAGGTTAGGTTGAAGAATGAGTAAGTAAGGGCATAAGGGTAATTGGCAAATTTGAAAGTGGATAAGGTATTTAAGGCAAAAGTTTAGAGTAGCCGCCACCACTACTCATTTTCTTTCCCTTTCGGTCTTCAGCTCGAACGGCAGAAATCTCTAGGCGATTCTCCTGCCCGATTCTCCTTCAACCTAGGTAAGCCCTCCTTGTTTTCTTGTGATTTTAGTAGTTAGATAGCTGAGGGAGTACAATGTGAGGAGTTTCGAGGAATGTGTGATTTAGAGTAGGTTCGGGCTGAGCGACTATTGAGAATACTCGAGTTGTGGGGTTTCAAATTTGGTTCCTCAAACTCCTGTATTGATTCTGTGAAGTTTAGTGAAAGTTTGATATATGTACTATTATGAATTTAGGTGAGCGAGCTTCTGAAGTAGCATTTAGCCGAGCGATTTCCAGGGAGCCAGGTAAGTAGAGTTTGTTTGTGCCTTCGGGCCTACATCACAAATAGTAGGATTTATGTATGTTTGTATGTTTATTTCCAGTTGTCATGCATCATGTTTTGAAAGGTTACGAAAATTAATTTACATGAAACGCATGGTAAATGTGAGTAGGATGATCAGAACAACTGTTAAGGGGGATTAATCCGCCCCTTAATTGAGAACAGAGGATTGAGGTTTTGGGAAAAGTGATCCACTTCCCAATCCTACAGGGGGATCAGACCAGTTAACTGTTAAGGGAATTAATCCGCCCCTTAATTGAGATCAGAGGATGTATGCTTTGGGGGATGACTGATCCACTTTCCCATCGTACAGAGGGATCCACAGAGAACAAATTTGAATACAACTGAGATGAGAAAGTAGAGATTGCATGTTTAGGGAAATTTTTGTTTCATTAATTCATTTCATTCAATGCTCTACTTGCTTAGCATTAGGCTAATAGATGAGTTTGTGATGTAGGTGAAGAAGTTACTGAAGTGGTAAGTTTTGTCGTCTAGCGATCGGCAGATGTTGGATGAAGGAGTCATCCGGCTGACGTCATCGGTAGATATAAGTTGCAAGTTGTCGTCTAGCGATCGGCAGATGTTGGAGGAAGGAATCCCCCGGCTGACGTCATCGGAAGATATAGGTAGTGTTTGTCGTTTTGTGACCAGTTGATATAACCGAAGTTTTGTTGTTTGTCATCGGTAGAGGCCTCCTATTTTCTATTTCTGTTTCTTGTGTTGACTTTGTCGTCGGCAGATGTGTTTGACTTCTGCAATTTCATGGGTATTCCACATTTTTAAAGCTTTATATTTTTGGCCCATTATTCTTAACACTCCCAACAATTATTTTAAAATGTTTTCACAGATTATTTAACTTCATTGATGTTCGATTGATTTCCACTGCAAGTTTTAAAATACATCGAGTTTTAGAAAATGTCAAATTTTGACTGTCGAGTGAAATATTTTTAAATTTAGTATCAAGTCGTCATGGTTCGGTTCAGTGTGTTGAGTAGCAAACCCGGTTTAGATAACTCGGGGCGTTACATATTTCTTATGCTTCTCGGCAGCTGAAGCCGTACGAGCAGAATTACCCCACGCACGACCTTGAGTTAGCAGCTGTGGTCTTCGCACTGAAGATATGGAGACATTATTTATATGGGCAGCAGTGCGAGATATTTTCCGACCACAAGAGCTTGAAGTACTTATTTACACAGAAGGAGCTGAACATGCGACAGAGACGATGGCTTGAGTTCGTCAAAGATTATGATTTTGACATCAAGTACCATCCGGGGAAGGCGAACAAGGTTGCTGATGCCTTGAGTAGAGTGCCTTCTGGGAGTCAGCCTTTATTAGCAGCGATGTCAGTTACGCTGCGGTCTGAGATTGAGAGGTTCGACGTTGAGATAGTGGCTGAGCTGTCCAGTATGCTCGCCAACATTTCTCTCAGGCCGACCATTCTAGATTGTATACGCGAGGCTCAGCAGAGTGATTCAGAGTGTATGGAGCTTCGATCCAGCATGACATTGGGAGACTCGTCGGATTTCCATTTATCAGATGATGGTATTCTGAAGTTCAGGCATAGGTGGTACGTGCCTAGCGACGAGGACCTGAAGAAGGAGATATTGGCCGAGGCACATTCTTCGGCATATTCTGTGCACCCGGGAAGTACCAAGATGTACCGGGATTTGAAACAACACTTCTGGTGGCCGAACATGAAGAGGGAGGTTGCCAAGTATGTTGAGACCTGCCTAGTATGTCAGCGGGTAAAGGCAGAGCACCAGAGACCGGCCGGAACGTTATTGCCACTGCCGATTCCGGAGTGGAAGTGGGAGCAGATCTCCATGGATTTCATTGTGGGGCTCCCTAGGACTACGAGAGGCCATGACGGCATTTGGGTTATTGTGGACCGATTGGCAAAGTCGGCCCACTTCTTATCTGTGAGGATGGCATCTTCTATGGACCAGCTCGCCGAGCTTTATGTGCAGGAGATTGACAGACTGCATGGAGTGCCAGTTTCTATTATCTCAGTCAGAGATCCGAGATTTACATCGAAGTTCTGGAAGAGTTTACACAGAGCTATGGGGACTCAGCTTAATTTCAGCACGACATTCCATCCTCAGACTGATGGTCAGACAGAGAGGACGAATCAGATACTTGAGGATATGCTCAGAGCTTGTGTGCTGGAGTTTCAGGGCTCGTGGAGCCGATATTTACCCCTGGTTGAGTTCTCGTACAATAACAGCTTCCAGGCTACCATCGGCATGGCTCCGTATGAGGCGTTGTATGGTCGGAAGTGTAGGTCTCCGTTATACTGGGACGAGGTTGGCGAGGCCAACATCGTTGGACCTGAGATTCTACAGCAGACGGCAGAGAAGATTGCCATTATCCGACGGCGCATTGAGGTAGCTCATAGCAGACAGAAGAGATATGCTGACACTAGGCGGAGAGAGCTAGAGTTCGAGGAAGGCGATGAGGTTTATTTGAAAGTTTCTCCGTTCAAGGGCGTTGCGAGATTTGGAAGGAGGGGTAAGTTGAACCCTCGTTATGTGGGGCCCTTTCCTATTCTGAAGAGGATCGGGAAGTTGGCGTGTCGACTGCAGCTTCCGGCATCTATGGAGGGTATCCACGATGTATTTCATGTATCTATGATTCGGAAGTGCTTGCACGATCCGTCGCATATCGTGGAGGCTACAGAGATCGAGGTACAGCCTACCTTGAGCTATGAGGTGAGGCCGGTACGTATTTTGGAGACTTCCATCAAGATTTTGCGCAACAAAGAAATTCCGCTGGTTAAAGTTCTATGGCGGAATCATGAGGTGGAAGAAGCGACGTGGGAACGACAGCAGGATATGATGGCCAAGTATCCTGATTTGTTTGTATGATTTAATTTTGTGGACAAAATTCAGAATAAGGAGGGTGGAATGTAATACCCGGTTGTACGGACTTGTATATTATATTATTATTATATTATCGGATGACATTTTTATATTTATATCAAATCAGGTCCGTTTTACCAAAAGAAAGCATCACTACCATCCTAACGATTAATAGGAATTTTAAGGAAATTATGGGAATTTTCGGAGATTAAACACTATATTCCGAGCAATTAAGCTTTTCATAATATGAAGGACGTTTTAGTAAAAATAGTAAACGAAGTCCAAATTGCGAATGGACAGTTTTAGTAAATCCCAAATAATAAGTTGGACTTGTTGGTGAAATAAGGAAACTTGGTGAATCCGAATTGATGGACGATTAACGAACCGAAGGACGAAATCAATATAAAAACTAAAGAAGGGCAAAATAGTAATTTACAAAGTTAATATTATAAAACAAAACAGATTACCTTTATTCTTTCATTCTTCCTCTGTCGATCTCAAAAACCAGAGAGCTCTCTCTCGTGAACCCTCACCGCCCGCGCGACATTTTACTCCGATCCGACCTCCATTCGCTTCGTTCTCTTCGTGATTTCTCCTCCAATCGACGTTCTAGGTATGTCGCTACAATTTTAGAACGTTAAATCTTTAGTTTCGTAGCGTTTTAAGTAATTAGGGTTTCGATTTATCTTCGTTAAAAACGCGAATTAGGGTTCGTAATTAATAGGTTAGCCGTGATTAAGTGTATATTAAACGTATTGGACATTATTGGACGAAGTTGGATCAATTCGTGAAAAAGTTTAAAATCCGAGAATTTTAGGATTTTCAGAAAAGTTCGTAATTCGAGAATTGAGGTGCCGAGCGTAAATTTTTTCGAATAAATAGCTCGATGAAATGGATTAGAACTTTAGAAAGCCCTTTAGTTAAGGTTTTGACAATTTGGAAGTTTATTAACTTAAACTTATTTTAACGTCAATCCTTGTAAATTGCTTAGGTAAACAGCGCTCGTGGACGAAGCTTGGATTGCAGCGTGCACGAGGTAAGTTCTCGTGTTTCTTCTCTGGCCGATTGGCCTACACCGTACGTCGAATGTCGTCTCGAGGAGTTTTGGAGATGCATTAGTTTAAATTGTACTTGGTTTGGGTAGTTAGGTTATAGGAGTTTATAGTTTACGCTTTACAGTCTTGATGGTACATGTTATTGTTTGTTTACTTTAAAATATTGAACTGTTTACGCATCACTTGTTTTAAAGAAAAGCATGAAAATGAACTTCCGCACAGAGTTTTAAAGATAACGTAAAGCATAGCATTGGCCGAAAGGCATACAGGCGTTCGGGCATACAGGCCTTCGGGCATACAGTTTACAGGTCACGCGAGGTGGGGCTCAGGCATGACTGTACGTGTTGTAAGCGTGTACCCCCCTCTTCTAGCTGGAAAGAGTAGTCCGCCCGCTGGATGAGCTCTCTCCGGTTAGAAGGTATAGGATCTCGGTGACACCTATAGTGCATGGCATAGTAAGATAAAAAAAAAAATAAAGCATGGTTTAATGAACTTATAGCACAGCATGCATCACATTTACGTAGAGCTTACTGGGATTTTATCTCATAGTGTGTTGTATGGTGTAGGTGACATAGACTTCGAGGTACCAGGTGAGGACGATGTCCCTCCACCTGCGGCATGATTCAGTTGACGGAGGATGGCTGCGGTGGTGTGCTGGCGCAGTCGAGGCTCACCTGACCCGTGGGGATAGTATGTATAGACTTTGGGATGTTTTGGCTGGATAATTGTGTAGACGTTATAGGATGTTTGGTTCTGGTAGTTGATAGGTTTACATTTGAATGTTTTGGGTAAACTGTTTATAGAAAATATTCAGGTTTAAAACAGTATTTAAACGTTATAGAAATGTTTTGGAAATGTTGTAGGTTTGATACGGATAAGCTCGATTTTTAGAGCTATCTACGCCATTTGTTTCTAGGAAGTTTTGTCACGTATTGAAGTACGTCTGAATCGTATGTTTAGCGTTTTTAGAATGTGAAGGAGAAAGAAGAATTTGCTCTCTGGAATCGGATTCCAGAGAGCCGAAAGTTTGAAGTGTTTGCTCTCTGGAAATCCCAGAGAGCAAGTGGGTTCTGGTCGCTGCACAGCAGCGACTGAGCGCTGCAACATGCAGCGCCCGATCGCTGCATTGTGTAGCGATCAAGCGCTGCACAATGAAGCGCATGCGGCGACTAGGCGCTGCAATTAGCAGCGACCAGTCGCTGCTCCTTTTCGAGGGCAGAATTCCAATTCTGCCCTCCCCTCATTTTAAATATTGTTTTAATTGATTTTTATAAATGTTTTAACAGTTTTATTTAATTATTAATAGTTTGTAAATGGTTTTAAACTTAGATTTAAATTCCGAATTCAATTCTGGTTCGATTTCGGTTTAGGTTCCGCCTAGAGTTTAATTAAAGAACTTAGGTAAAAAAAAAAATGGTACGGATATTGGGTACAGTATTAGGGTCGTGACAAGTTCAGCTATTAAGGGAACTAATCCGCCCCTTAATCGAGTAGAGGATGTATGACATTGGGAGAATTGATCCCACTCCCAAGGGAACAGAGGGATCAGTTCAGCTATTAAGGGAACTAATCCGCCCCTTAATCGAGTAGAGGATGTATGACCTTGGGAAAATTGATCCATTTCCCAAGGGAACCGAGAGATCAGATCAGCTTATGAACGTATGTGAATGCAACTGAGATGAGAAAGTAGAAATTGCATGTTTAGGAATTTATGTTTCAGCTTTTCATTCCATTACTGCTTTACTTACTTAGCATTAGGCTAATAGATGAGTTTTGTGATGTAGGTAGAGAAGTTACAGCAGGTGAGCCTTCTGAGTTCATTGAAGGATAGGCTTGTTGGGGGAGCACACTCATGCCACGGACCTGGTATTTGATGAGGCAGTTTAACTGATGTCTGTTGGTGAGAAGGTTTAGTTGACAGTGTTTAAATTTAGAAATGTTAAGTTCCCACAACAGTAGTGGTTTCAATACTTCGAACATGTTTTGAGATTTTCTGATAACGGTAATCTGTCGAGTTTTAAATGTTGTTTTTACTGGATCTGATTAATGCAATGGTTTGAGTTGTTTCTGAATGGTCTTGGAAAAGTAAGTAAATTTCCTTTCTGTAATTAGTGTTGTGTATGTATAGTGAGGAGTAGTTGAGATATACTCTGCTTTCTACCGGTAGATGATGTCTATCGGTAGATGTTGAGTTATGTTGTCTATCGGAAGATGTCTTCAGAAAAGCCATCGGATGATGCAGGTTTAAGTCCATCGGAAGATGTCTTCAGAAAAGCTATCGGATGATGTAGGCTTAATTCTATCGGAAGATGCCTTCAGAAAAGTCATCGGATGATGTAGGCTTAATTCTATCAGAAGATGTCTTCAGAAAAGCCATCGGATGATATAGGTTTAATTCTATCGGTAAGAGTGAGTATTACGTTTTGTCGTTTAGTTATCGGAGGATGTCATTGTTAAACATACTGGATGATGTAGAATAAGTTTTTGTCGTTTAGTCGTCGGTGGATGTAGAATAAAGTCGATCGGATGAAGAAAATCAACCGGCTGACGTCATCGGTAGATGTAGAGAATATTTTGTCATTTTGTGACCGGATGATGTCTTCTGTTTTATGTTTTCAGCCTCTTCCGTTGACTTGGTTCAGCGGCAGATGCGTTTGACCTTCGCCACTTTTAAAGAAATTCGTGATTAACTCTTATTTTTCTCTTGGTCGATTATTTCTAACTTTTCGGCCGATTATCCAGACACTTTTTATGATTTTGTTTAGCTCTAATTTTGTTTAAATGAATTCCGCTGCAAGTCTTTAAAAAAATATATGGATGAAATTTTTAGTCATGTACGGACTTGTGTGACAAACCGGGTTCATATAATTCGGGGCGTTACATTAGTTGCCAAAGGTTATAACCAAGAAGAAGGAATTGACTTTGAGGAAACCTTTGCACCCGTAGCTAGACTAGAATCTATTAGGATGCTCTTAACCTATGCTTGCTACAAAAACTTCACACTCTTCCAAATGGATGTAAAGAGTGCTTTTTTAAATGGGTATATCATGAAAGAAGTTTATGTAGAGCAGCCCTTAGGATTTGAAGACTATGAAAAGCCTGACCATTTATACAAACTTAGGAAAGCTCTATACGAATTTAAGCAGGCTCCTAGAGCTTGGTATGATAGGTTGAAAAATTTCCTTGAGGAAAGGAAGTTCAAAAAGGGTAATACCGATTCAACTTTGTTTACCATGCAAAAGGACAAAGATATTCTCCTAGTTCAAATCTATGTAGATGACATCATATTCGAATCTATAAATGTTTCACTTTGTAATGAGTTTGCCACTGTTATGCAAAGTGAGTTTGAAATGAGTATAATGGGGGAGTTAAAATTCTTCTTAGGATTTCAAATTAGTCAAAAATCCGATGGTATTTTCTTTTGTCAAGAAAAATACATCAAAGACCTCCTAAAAAGATTTGGATTAGAATCCTCTAAGTCCTCTAGAACTCTCATGAGTACCACAACCAATCTGGATAAAGATGAAAACGGAATAAGTGTTGATATTAAAAAATATCGTGGTATGATTGGCTCTCTTTTGTATCTGACAGCTAGTAGGCCCGATATCCTATTTAGTGTGTGCTTATGTGCTAGATTTCAAGCTGCCCCTAAAGAATCTCACTTAACTGCTGTCAAAAGAATTTTCAAGTATTTAAGTGGGACATATGACTTAGGTTTATAGTACCCGAAGGTTATTTCTTTTGATCTAATAAGATATTCAGATTCTGATTATGCTGGAAGTCTCATAGATAGGAAAAGCACAAATGGCACTTGTCAGTTTCTCGATGAATCTCTTGTGTCTTGGTATTCTAAGAAACAAAATTCTGTAGCACTTTCAACTACCGAGAGTGAATATATTGCTACTGGTAGTTACTGTGCTCAAATGTTTTGGATGAAGCAAACTCTAGAAGATTATAATCTTTTCTATGATAGGATTCTCATTCGGTGTGACAACACCAGTGCCATTAACATTTCAAAGAATCTAATCTAACATTCTAGAACAAAACATATCGAGGTTAGATACCATTTTATTAGAGATCATGTTCAAAAAGGTGATATTACATTAGAATTTGTCAATTCTGCTGATCAATTAGTAGATATCTTTACCAAGTCTTTGAATGAAAAGACGTTCAATAATATAAGAATAAGGTTAGGTCTCATTCGAATTGAGAAAAACTGAGTTTCTTTTTCTGTTGGAGAATATTGAGCAATAGAATAGATTTGTCAATGAAGGCATGGACGTTGACAATGTTGTTAAAAATGGACGATCTCTAAAAATTTCCTTCTCTGTGAAAACGTGGTCACTATGGATGTTAACTATGGACGTTACCAATGGACGTTGTCAATGGACTTTGACGATGGACGTTCACCTAACGGTCTATATAAACTCTTTCAAAAGGAAACAGAAACCCTAAGTTTCAAATTTCCCTCTCAAAAACCTCTCCACTCCTTTCCTTCGTCCAGCGATTTCTTTTAGTCTCTGTTCGTCGAATCCTTTTTCTACTCTCCAGCTCTACTCAGAAAACCTAATCCCTTCAAATGGCATCTTCCTCTCACGCTCCGCAGATCTTCTCAAGGAAGAAATAGAAGACTTCACAACCGATAGATTCCCAAGATGTTGTCGTTCCTCCTCATCTTCAATGGCCAAATCACGAGTTCATAAATCAGGCCGCATTCAATAGGTATTATGAAGTTTTTGAGTTCAAACCGATTATTAAATCTAGAGGAGTGATTTTTTGAGATTTAGTTGGACTAGAGTTAGAAGAACCTTTAGTACGTTTGGGGTTAATAGGATTATTTGATTCGAAAACCCCTTGTTGTGAACTAGCAATTAGGATGTTCTATGCCAACCTAGAACATTCTACGAAACCACTCGTTCTCAAAAGCTATGTCTATGGACGACATATCGAACTCACTCAAGAAATGCTGCATCAAATTCTTTGCTATGAGTTTTTAAATGGATCTCGCAGATATTTTGAACCCATGACTCCATCATTTCTTACGAAGCCTGCGGGCAAGGAATTAGTACGATTGATTGCAAAGGATCCAAACAATTCCCCCCTGAAGCTGAAAAGTAAGGATTTGAACTTTAGGGCCTGAGTATTTCACCAAATGATCCATTATAATATTTTGCCAGTAGAGGGTCATAGAGACCATGTCAGTGGCATGGATCTCTTCTTGCTTGGGCAGTTCTTCCGAGGTGAACCCTTCAATGTTGGATTTGTTGTGCTTAACAGAATGCTTCAAGTCATTTGTCATGCATCCAAGCCCCTGCCTTACAATCTTCTTCTTATGAAGATTTTTCACCGATTTGGAGTTAGATTTCCTGAGCCTGACACCTTAAAAAAATCTGACTTCTTTTCCTCCTCCACCTTGTCCAAGATGGGACTCACAAGAGATGAACACGGTGTGTTGGTTGAGAAAGCTGGCCGAGGTGTTGTGTCTAGGATAGGCATAGCTAGAAATGCTCAAGTTGAGCTGGTTGAAAATGTTGGTAGACGAGGTCCTTCAAGGCGCTTAATTCTTGCTGAATCTGAAGAGGAAGATAACTCTTCAGATCACATTAGTCTTCTTGTCCTTGCCCCCTATGCCACCTCCAGTTCTCCTCCTTCAAGCTCCTGCCGAGTTTGGGAATGATCATATTCCCCTTTAAAAACCTTTGAGTGATCCTGCCCCTCCTCAAGTCCAAGCTGATCTTCCCCATCCAATCAGTCCAATTCGTGCACCTTCTCCCACTCCAGTGCCTCCTATGGCATTTCATGCTCCTCCTAGAACAACAAATCGCCCCACTCCTTCAGCGAGGCCATCTATTTCAGAAGACCAATACAATGATCTCCAGGCCAGTATAGCCAGTCTCGAGACTGCTCTTGAGTCTTTTCAATCCATGTATCTATCCCGATTAGATCATCTTGAGGCTACTGTTCTCTCCCGTCTTGAACATCTCGATGCCTCCACGGTTACTCGGGATGCTATTCCAGAACTCAATACTCGCCTTACACAAGTGGAATCCACTTTCCGTTTGGCTCTTGAGGGTGTCACCACACGCATTGATTTGTTGGAAACAAATCATAGTAAAGCCAATGATGATATCATCGAGTCTGTGCGATTCCACACAAATCTTCTGGCAACCAGTTTACAGCGAGATACTCATAGGATTCTCGATAGAGTTGCATACATTGACAATTTTCTGCATCGGGGTGATGGTCAGCCAACTCTTGCTGATTTGGCCCTGGATGCATCTGTTGAGGACAATGGCGCAGCTCATTCCACTCCTTCTGCTGCTCATGCTTATTCTGCCCTTGCTGTCCCTGTTGATATTCATCTGGCAGATGCAGGTGATGCAGGTGCTGTTGCCAGTGTTCCTCCTCTTCCTCCTCTAGTTGAGGCCATTAATCCTCATGCAGAAAATCCTCCTGCAGAAACCCCCGCCCCTCCAGTCCAGTTTGATTTTCTTAGTTAGTTAGGAACTCTTATGGGATGGGACACTCCCTCTTCTCCGGAGTCTGAGCATTAGGATTCATTTTTTTGTTTTGTAACTGATACTACTTTTTTATGCCTGATATTTTTATGGAATGTTTCAGTTTTATTCCTGGTGCTTCTCCTCTGTTTGTGCTGAATGCTATGTTATTTTTGATAATATCAATGGGGGAGATAAAATATGTGACTGATAAATGAAATTTCATCTAGTTGTATGCACAAAGTATGAGGGAGTTAGAGAACTTTGTTAATCATTATATATATTTTTCATCATCAAAAAGGGAGAGATTGTTAGTTTAAATACGTTTAAGCTTTAAGTAACTATATTTTTGATGATTATGTTTAATCTGGATAAATATGATTAACATGATATTGGTGGACTGCTGATTAAGTTTAATCTGATGAGTATGAATAATATGAAATTTACGAACTGGATAATTGGTTTATTATGTTTATTGCAATTATCTGGAAATGCCCTTTGAAAAGGGTATTATGTTTTCTGATAATTTTTTGGCTAAGTGTTAACAGTTAGTCTGAATCAATCGTCCACGGTCAAGACAGAAGCAGTCATCCACGTACAGAAATAAACGAAGAAGTCTGTGGAAATCAATCATCCAAAGTATCACGTGAAAGTCAGGTGACTTCAGTTAAAATCAATTGTCCACGGCCAAGACAGAATAGTAAAGACGCAGTCGTCCACGTTCAATGTAAAGACGCAGTCGTCCACGTTCAAAGTAAAGATGCAGTCGTCCACGTTTAAATGAAAGACGCAGTCATCCACGCTAACAGCAGACGCAGTCGTACACGCTAACAGCAGACGCAGTCGTCCATACTTACTCGTCCAAAGACTTAGCACCAGAGACTTTAAAGACCGCGAGCAATAGCGACTCCAGAATTAAAACTGCTATTTTTCTGAGTACAAAAAGCTCTCCAACGGTCATATTTTTGAAGAAGACTCAGATTGCAGACGATAGTATAAAACGAAAAACTGTAGCTCGAGAGAAGAACTTTTGCCGAAATTCTCTCAGAACCCTAATACGCAAAAGCCTTGTAATACTCTGTTATTTTTCCTACACCTCTCTGCTCTTAAACTTGAGATTTATATCTTTGAGAGAGTGTAGCTTGTTGCAAACAGTATTCATCTTGTAAAAGCTGTAAGGCAGTGATTGACGCCCGTGAAGATCAATCAAAGTGTAAAAGGTAGTAGATCGACGCCCGTGAAGTTCGATATAGTTTTTCTCTAGAGGAGGAGAAAGGAATCTTCAAGGGGGAGCCTTGGAGCGTGGACGTAGGCAAGTCTGGCCGAACCACGTTAAAAACTATGGTGTCATTTTCTCTCTATCTCTTAATTTAGCTTGCTTGTTTATTTGTTATAAACTTAGAGATTGCATACAAAAAGAGAAAACAATTAGGTTAAGAAATTATTTGAAAAAGTCTAATTCACCCCCCCTCTTAGACAATAACGATCCTACACTTGGTTCGCGAGATTGATTGAATCTTAAGTCTATGTCCTCAACTCGTTGGTTTAGGGAAGTCACCGCTTTAATCATGCATTCGATTTGACCTTGCATGCTTGATTCACCCTCGTGGTGGGTGGAGGACTCAGTAAATGGAACTTTCTTACCACGAGTGTTGTCCATGTTTTGAATGATTTCTCGGTTAGTTCCGCTCCTTGTCTTAACCATTTATGTGTTAGGAAAAGATAGTTAGGTTAAGTGTTCAAGTACTTAAAATTTAGGATATAAAAGGTGTAAGCTTTAACTCTTAGAGAAATTTGGGGGGAAATTTGAAATTTGAAATTTAAAACTTGAAATTTATTTTGTTTTTATTTTTTTTAAATTAAAGTTGATGACTTTAAAGGAGATTAGGAGAAATGATTACCTACTTAAGATATTAGGAAAACCTAATCAAAACTAGATGCAATTAAAGAGACTAGAAATAAAAAAATTTAAAATAAATACACAAAACAACAAATAGCCACAATTATCAATGTCGTAGATTTGATTTTGAGCACCTGAAAATTAATTTAATTTTTACCCAATTTAATAACTTTATGTGTTAGTTAGATGATATAACTTTAGTGCAAGACAATAGAGTTTAAATATGGTAAAATTAATCAATAAAGTTGATAGTTCTAGAATGCTAAAAAAAGAATCAAGTTTGTTTTTCTAGAAATGTGTGCCCAACAAACTACTACTTTAAATGCAAAATTAATTCGATTGACCTATTAATTAAATTGTGGATAAGTTTTAACATGCATCTAAAATGATAATAAAGTGACGAGAACACAAATTGTGCAAATACACGAAAATTTTAAGTAAAAAGTTCTATTGAGGCATTTTAACAAATACCTAATATGCAACTTAAAACATTAAATTTACAGTTTCAATTTTCTAATCAAGCACCCAAATGTTTTTACACAAACAACCACAATATATTCATAATAATCCTATATTAAGATTAGAACCAAAATAAAATAAAAAAAGCAACACAATAATAACACAAACATGCAAGTCAAAATCGGTCAAAATCGGTTTCTCACAATCTTGCACAAAACCGATTTCAATCTTGATTTATATTAATATTTAAGATGTTAACACGAAATAAAATAAATGAAATAGATGCACTAACTTGCTGCAAAAAGAAAACACAAAAGAAACCGAAAGAGATGACAAAGAAACCGAGAAGAAGAATTGGAAACCGAGAGCTTACCTTCGCCGACTCTCATGCAATGTGGGAAATGAGTGAAACTGATATTTAAGGGTTATTTTTCTAAGAATAAAAGCTAAACAAAACACTAAAAACTTGCTGAAAATGATAGGTTAAACTATGTCAAAACAGCAACTAAAAACAGAACCGAAAATGGGTAAAAGAGGGGTGTGTTGCTCGGTTTTGTGCTAGGTGAAGACACCAGCCAACCTTTATGAAAAAGGTTGATCTAATATGTAATGCCCCCGAACCCACCTCGGCTCGGTGCGCTACATTGCTAACCCAAAACGTGTGTAAAACGACGTTTAAAATAATTTTTGATAATTTTTTTTTTAAACAGTGGCGATCGATCGCCATCCTCTCTGGTGCTACAGTGCCAGAGAGGCTGGCCAGATTGCCTCCCCGACCGCGCCCAATCCGACTTTCACCACTTTTCCTCCACTTTTTCCCGAGCTAAACATCTCCAAAAATTCTAAAATTTTAACCACACCCTCCGACAACCCAAATCCGTAAGTTGCCCGCACCGAAGTGCCTTAGTTGCCCGCACCGAAGTGCCTTAGTTGCCCGCACCGAAGTGCCTTAGTTGCCCGCACCGAAGTGCCTTAGTTGCCCGCACCGAAGTGCCTTAGTTGCCCGCACCGAGGTGCCTAGTTGCCCGCACCGAAGTGCCTTAGTTGCCCGCACCGAGGTGCCTAGTTGCCCGCACCGAAGTGCCTTAGTTGCCCGCACCGAAGTGCCTTAGTTGCCCGCACCGAAGTGCCTTAGTTGCCCGCACCGAAGTGCCTTAGTTGCCCGCACCGAAGTGCCTTAGTTGCCCGCACCGAAGTGCCTTAGTTGCCCGCACCGAGGTGCCTAGTTGCCCGCACCGAGGTGCCTAGTTGCCCGCACCGAGGTGCCTTATTGCCCGCACCGAAGTGCCTTAGTTGCCCGCACCGAAGTGCCTTAGTTGCCCGCACCGAAGTGCCTTAGTTGCCCGCACCGAGGTGCCTAGTTGCCCGCACCGAAGTGCCTTAGTTGCCCGCACCGAGGTGCCTTATTGCCCGCACCGAAGTGCCTTAGTTGCCCGCACCGAAGTGCCTTAGTTGCCCGCACCGAGGTGCCTAGTTGCCCGCACCGAAGTGCCTTAGTTGCCCGCACCGAGGTGCCTAGTTGCCCGCACCGAAGTGCCTTAGTTGCCCGCACCGAGGTGCCTTATTGCCCGCACCGAAGTGCCTTAGTTGCCCGCACCGAGGTGCCTAGTTGCCCGCACCGAAGTGCCTTAGTTGCCCGCACCGAAGTGCCTTAGTTGCCCGCACCGAGGTGCCTTAGTTGCCCGCACCGAAGTGCCTTAGTTGCCCGCACCGAGGTGCCTTAGTTGCCCGCACCGAAGTGCCTTAGTTGCCCGCACCGAAGTGCCTTAGTTGCCCGCACCGAAGTGCCTTAGTTGCCCGCACCGAAGTGCCTTAGTTGCCCGCACCGAAGTGCCTTAGTTGCCCGCACCGAAGTGCCTTAGTTGCCCGCACCGAAGTGCCTTAGTTGCCCGCACCGAAGTGCCTTAGTTGCCCGCACCGAAGTGCCTTAGTTGCCCGCACCGAAGTGCCTTAGTTGCCCGCACCGAAGTGCCTTAGTTGCCCGCACCGAAGTGCCTTAGTTGCCCGCACCGAGGTGCCTAGTTGCCCGCACCGAAGTGCCTTAGTTGCCCGCACCGAGGTGCCTAGTTGCCCGCACCGAAGTGCCTTAGTTGCCCGCACCGAAGTGCCTTAGTTGCCCGCACCGAAGTGCCTTAGTTGCCCGCACCGAGGTGCCTTATTGCCCGCACCGAAGTGCCTTAGTTGCCCGCACCGAAGTGCCTTAGTTGCCCGCACCGAAGTGCCTTAGTTGCCCGCACCGAAGTGCCTTAGTTGCCCGCACCGAGGTGCCTAGTTGCCCGCACCGAGGTGCCTAGTTGCCCGCACCGAAGTGCCTTAGTTGCCCGCACCGAAGTGCCTTAGTTGCCCGCACCGAAGTGCCTTAGTTGCCCGCACCGAAGTGCCTTAGTTGCCCGCACCGAGTGCCTTAGTTGCCCGCACCGAGGTGCCTAGTTGCCCGCACCGAGTGCCTAGTTGCCCGCACCGAGGTGCCTTAGTTGCCCGCACCGAGGTGCCTTAGTTGCCCGCACCGAGGTGCCTAGTTGCCCGCACCGAAGTGCCTTAGTTGCCCGCACCGAGGTGCCTTAGTTGCCCGCACCGAGGTGCCTAGTTGCCCGCACCGAGGTGCCTAGTTGCCCGCACCGAGGTGCCTAGTTGCCCGCACCGAGGTGCCTAGTTGCCCGCACCGAGGTGCCTAGTTGCCCGCACCGAGGTGCCTTAGTTGCCCGCACCGAGGTGCCTAGTTGCCCGCACCGAGGTGCCTAGTTGCCCGCACCGAGGTGCCTAGTTGCCCGCACCGAGGTGCCTAGTTGCCCGCACCGAGGTGCCTAGTTGCCCGCACCGAGGTGCCTAGTTGCCCGCACCGAGGTGCCTAGTTGCCCGCACCGAGGTGCCTAGTTGCCCGCACCGAGGTGCCTAGTTGCCCGCACCGAGGTGCCTAGTTGCCCGCACCGAGGTGCCTAGTTGCCCGCACCGAGGTGCCTAGTTGCCCGCACCGAGGTGCCTAGTTGCCCGCACCGAGGTGCCTAGTTGCCCGCACCGAGGTGCCTAGTTGCCCGCACCGAGGTGCCTAGTTGCCCGCACCGAGGTGCCTAGTTGCCCGCACCGAGGTGCCTAGTTGCCCGCACCGAGGTGCCTAGTTGCCCGCACCGAGGTGCCTAGTTGCCCGCACCGAGGTGCCTAGTTGCCCGCACCGAGGTGCCTAGTTGCCCGCACCGAGGTGCCTAGTTGCCCGCACCGAGGTGCCTAGTTGCCCGCACCGAGGTGCCTAGTTGCCCGCACCGAGGTGCCTAGTTGCCCGCACCGAGGTGCCTAGTTGCCCGCACCGAGGTGCCTAGTTGCCCGCACCGAGGTGCCTAGTTGCCCGCACCGAGGTGCCTAGTTGCCCGCACCGAGGTGCCTAGTTGCCCGCACCGAGGTGCCTAGTTGCCCGCACCGAGGTGCCTAGTTGCCCGCACCGAGGTGCCTAGTTGCCCGCACCGAGGTGCCTAGTTGCCCGCACCGAGGTGCCTAGTTGCCCGCACCGAGGTGCCTAGTTGCCCGCACCGAGGTGCCTAGTTGCCCGCACCGAGGTGCCTAGTTGCCCGCACCGAGGTGCCTAGTTGCCCGCACCGAGGTGCCTTAGTTGCCCGCACCGAAGTGCCTAGTTGCCCGCACCGAGGTGCCTAGTTGCCCGCACCGAGGTGCCTAGTTGCCCGCACCGAGGTGCCTTAGTTGCCCGCACCGAGGTGCCTTAGTTGCCCGCACCGAGGTGCCTTAGTTGCCCGCACCGAGGTGCCTTATTGCCCGCACCGAAAGGTGCCTTACTCTTTAACCGACTACCATACCAACCAATGCAACTCAACACAAAAATGCAACTCAACACAACAATGCCACTCAACAACACGACACAACATATCCAAACAATGCAACATAACACGACAAAACAACAACACATCACTAAGCAAAAACAAATAATCATTACTTACCGTTCTATGGTGTAGGCCCGAAGGCAAAAAGGATAACAACCACTACTTACCTGGTTGCTCTAAAAACGTTTCGTCACTTCGTTCCACCGAACTACACGCTCGATTACCTAAACATTAAGGAACATTTACTTAGTAACAAACTAAAGGCTTCTAAATAAATCAACTAACCAAACTAACACTCACTTTTCACCCTAAAACTAACCAATACTCAACCAATCTCACACTTAAACACTTAAACCCAATTTTTACTTAAACTTGACTGTCAAACTTCAAACGGTCATAACTCTCTCGTTTTTCAACAGGATTTCGACGTGCCACCCCAATTCGGAAACCTCTACACGTCTACTATCTATTGAAACAATCAAAATAACCAAACAACACACTTAGCCAATCCGAAAATCCAGCCAACAGAATCGGCAACCTTAATTAAAAAAACCCTATTTTCCAAACTTACTTCCAATCTTCCATTTCTCTCCACAAACCACCTAAACCAATTCATTCAACAACCAAATCATCAAATTTGGAAAGAAAACCAACCCTTAAACTCCATTTTCGGACTTCATCATTTAGGGTTTTCAAACCCTACACAATCTCCACCAAAAACACATAAAAACCCTACAAACTAACCCTAATTTGTATACAACTTAAATCCCACATAATTTTACCTTAAAAACCTTGAAGAACCTTGATGGAATGAAGCTTTGAAGGGCTTCAATGGCTGCCAAGGAGAAATCGTGAAGGCAAGGGAAGAAGAAGACCTTTTTGCATTTCTTTCCTTCACTTTTCTTTTAATTTATAAACAATTATATACTTTAAAATTACCATTAAACCCACCCTTGTCTTCCTTTGATTTCCCCAGGTGGAAGACACCACTTTCCACTTATTTATTTCATTTAAATCTCCTTTGACTTTTCTACAAAAATTTCTATTGGTTAAATTAATTTGACTTTTCAACTTGATTTGGTTTGAATTGTCAACTACTTCACTTCTCTTTTCTCTTTTACTTCAATGCACAACACTTGACTAATTCAATTCTCCTAACACGTCTAACCTAAGACTACGCACGTTATAGGAAAATTCTCGGGTGTTACAATCCACCCTCCTTACAAAAATTTTGTCCTCAAAATTTGACGCACCTAATTCGTCCTCAACTTACTCCCTCAAATTCTACCTTCTAACCTTTGGTTTACTACTTAAACTACTTAAACTATTTCGCTACGATCTTATTCACCTATCCTTCACACATATTTATCTAACTACCTCAATTCTTCAACTCACCTCAATATCGTGACCCTAAGAATTCAATCAATAACCTTCTTACTTTAAATCCTCAAAGTTTAATTCTCTTCTACTCACCTAACTCTCGGGTTGCTATGCTAAACTTCGACTACTCTATAGTCTTCGTTACCTATCCATAAATGACAAGTTCCTATGTCTTCAATATATCTTCAAAGTCTTACATTTCCTCAACTTACTCATTCCAAGCTCATCTCTTATATTTCACTTAAGTGTCTATTATTTACACCCTCAAACTTCTCTGCATCTCCAAGAGTTTAATAGATACGGGAGTGTGAAGTAGTTTAATAGATACGGGAGTGTGAAGTAGGGAAGTTGAAATTTTGAAATTTATGAGGTCGAATTCAAAGTGAGTATCTACCATTTAGGGTATTTGGGTGATGAGTGGTGAGAGTAAGGTGGGGAAAAAGCGAGTTTAGACCTAAGAATTAGATTGTTTACCTAAGAATTAGATTGTTTGGTGGTGACTGAATTAGAAGTTAGACAAATTGAGCGTGATGAGTGTAAGTATGGAGATTCTGAGTACATTTTGAAGAATAGTTGATAGATTTTGTTGGTAGATTTAAGTGGTGAGAATTTTGAGTAGGAGGGCTGTGTTGGAAATAACTAACAAGATGTTAAGATCGTTCGAGGTATAAATTGTCTCGATTGGCTGATATAAGTAAGGTTAAGAGATATAAGTGATAAGTGAGGAATTAAAGGAAATTAGCACGAGGAAACGTTAGAGTTGAAACTTAGATAGAGGAGTTTGAGAGTATAGTGATGAGATTAGTTAACTATGAGAGAGAGTTAGGATAAGAGAGTTAGCCATTAGAAATTGAGTGAAGTTGAAGAACTTCGAGGATATTGAGGATATTGAGGATATTGAAGTACTTTGGGAGACTAGTGATAGATCTATGTAATTAGAGTTGGAGTACGAGGAGGCAATTTGGAAAGTGATAAGAAAATAGCGTGATTGTTCGAGGAAAATAAGTGCAGGTAAAACAGTCTTAAGGTAAGAAGTGAGTAAGGACGTAGCGAAATTTAGAGTTTCAGTGGCAAACCAAAGGTTAGAAGATAGAAATGAGGGAGTAAGTTGAGGAAGAATAAGGTACGTCAATTTTGAGGACAAAATTGTTTTAAGGAGGGTGGATTGTAACACCTGAGAAATTTTTCTATAACGTATGTAACCCTAGTTAGGGTATGTTATGGGAGTTTAATGTTCATTCTAGGGTTATACTAAGTGTACGATTTAAAGTTGAAAGAGAATTTGGAAAGAAATTTAAGTTGGTGTGATTAGAGATTTTGTGTGGAATTTAATGTAAATGAAAAATAAAGGAAAGAAGAGTGAATTGAAGGGAAGAAAAGTCAAATTTAGGAAGTAAATTGGACTTGCTTTTGCTATAGAAAGAATAGATTAATGAGGAGAGAATTTTCATGTTAGAGTAAGGAAAAGAAAGAGAAGAAGAAAACGAGTGTTGACAAGTCAAAAGTCAAAAGAATTTATTAACTAATAGAAAAGAAAAACAATGAAATGCAAAAATGGGGTAGGAAATTCGTTGGAATGATGAAAGAGGAGGGAAGTTTCCAATAAAAATTTGACACATGGTTAAGTAGGTTTGTAAACCATATCCTTTAATGTGTAGTAGGGGAAGTTGAAAATTAATTGAAATTTCTTCACGAAAGCTTTTCTCCCAATTGTTGAAAACCCTTCCCCTTTCTGAAAACCCTCCTGTGATAATCTTCCATTTTCCTCAAGTTCTCTCTCTACTTAGCAAGGTAAGAATTGGTTTTAGGTTTTATTGATGCAAATTCGCTAGATAAATAGTTGGGTTTTAGAGATATTTGTTGAACCCTAACGTGGGAAGCATGAAATGTAACGCCCCCGAACCCACCCCGGCTTGGTGTGCTACTTGGCTCACTCTAACCCCGATGAAAACGACGTTTAAATAATTTTTATAAACCCCAAAACATAAAATAAAACTGACACAGCGGAATTTAAAGCTAAGTCTCTCGAAACTCTCTTATGTCATACCTAGCTGTCGAGACTCACTAATTTCCCTTAATCCTAACCATTAAGTACCACGACGTCATCCCCAAAAATTTTGACAAAGTAACGCCTGAAAATAATGCCTCCATAATACTAGGTACCTGCAAACGAATAAATCTCAACAAATCCAGAATACTCCTACTCAACTTATCCAGCATACGAAATCACCAAATAGCAGTAAAGAGGGAAACTAAAAATACTAACATCCCTAAATGAAGAAAATCCACAGTATAGGGCGACATATCACCCTTAACTTAACTATAACTTTCCAAACATCAACCAAAAAGAGTTATGAATTTCCATCATTTCTATAAACAAAATCTACAATAAACCACCAAAATACAAAGCCCCACATCCCCCGAAGACCATGGTCGAGGCGCCCCAACAATTGCCCGGACCGGCATACAGCGTACATCAACGACTGCGTCCCAATTCTAGCTTTCTTCGTAGCTCTAACCTGTACTCCTGTCATTACCTACACCACAGAACACACACACACACACACGTAAGCTTATGCTTAGCAAGTAAGGGATAACCAATATAAAAACATGCACCAGCGACTAGACGACTCTCCTCGAGTCCCTCGCAGGTGTCCAACCTAACGCGACTGGGCGACTCCACTAAAACCACGCCCCAGGTGCCAACCTAATGCGACTAGACGACTCTCCTCGAGTCCCTCGCAGGTGTCCAACCTAACGCGACTGGGCGACTCCACTAAAACCACGCCCCAGGTGCCAACCTAATGCGACTAGACGACTCTCCTCGAGTCCCTCGCAGGTGTCCAACCTAACGCGACTGGGCGACTCCACTAAAACCACGCCCCAGGTGCCAACCTAATGCGACTAGACGACTCTCCTCGAGTCCCTCGCAGGTGTCCAACCTAACGCGACTGGGCGACTCCACTAAAACCACGCCCCAGGTGCCAACCTAATGCGACTAGACGACTCTCCTCGAGTCCCTCGCAGGTGTCCAACCTAACGCGACTGGGCGACTCCACTAAAACCACGCCCCAGGTGCCAACCTAATGCGACTAGACGACTCTCCTCGAGTCCCTCGCAGGTGTCCAACCTAACGCGACTGGGCGACTCCACTAAAACCACGCCCCAGGTGCCAACCTAATGCGACTAGACGACTCTCCTCGAGTCCCTCGCAGGTGTCCAACCTAACGCGACTGGGCGACTCCACTAAAACCACGCCCCAGGTGCCAACCTAATGCGACTAGACGACTCTCCTCGAGTCCCTCGCAGGTGTCCAACCTAACGCGACTGGGCGACTCCACTAAAACCACGCCCCAGGTGCCAACCTAATGCGACTAGACGACTCTCCTCGAGTCCCTCGCAGGTGTCCAACCTAACGCGACTGGGCGACTCCACTAAAACCACGCCCCAGGTGCCAACCTAATGCGACTAGACGACTCTCCTCGAGTCCCTCGCAGGTGTCCAACCTAACGCGACTGGGCGACTCCACTAAAACCACGCCCCAGGTGCCAACCTAATGCGACTAGACGACTCTCCTCGAGTCCCTCGCAGGTGTCCAACCTAACGCGACTGGGCGACTGTCCCTCGCAGGTGTCGCTCTAACGCGACTGGGCGACTCCACTATAGTCCCTCGCAGGTGTCCAACCTAACGCGACTGGGCAACTCTCGTAGAGTCCCTTGCAGGTGTCACCCTAACGCGATTGGGCGACTCCAACATAGTCCCTCGCAGGTGTCACCCTAACGTGACTGGGCGACTCCACTAAAACCACGCCCCAGGTGCCAACCTAATGCGACTAGACGACTCTCCTCGAGTCCCTCGCAGGTGCCACCTTATCACAACCCCACAAAACCATATTGCCACATTGCCTTTCTACTTATCAGTTTCCGTTTCATACTTACCATTCGAAACCATGCTCCAGGTCAATACAATGCTTAACCAACAAAGAAAGCAAAAAAACCAAATAACAAACAAACAAACAACCAAACAACAAATAGCTTCCTACCTTTTCGTGGTGTAGGCCCGAAGGCAACAAAATACACGTCCACTACTTACATGGCGTTCTAGCTCGCTGAGGATACTCGGTTACCTGTCCACCTACGGCTCGACCTACGACAAATATTCAAACTTCACTAAAATCAAGTCTACATTCACCAATTACTCTCAAACTACTATTTCTAGCCTAATACAACTAAAACCTAACTAAACGGGCCACTAGTTTGGGTTCGGTAAAAAACGACCCAAAACTTCAAACATGCATAACTTTCGCGTCGGTTATCATAATCGAACGATTTCAGCGGCCACGTACTCCCCTAACAACCTAGTTTAAACTGCCAAAAGGAAATTTAAAACAAAGAACTATAGCTAGGTCAAATCCCCCAAAAACATATTCAACTTTTACCCTAAAAGTCCAAACTCTCTACTTCAATCTGATTTTTACCAATTCCTTCACCAATTGATCATTCTAACATCCAATTAGCATAACCTAACAAGAAAAATCAGAGTTCCGCACAAAAACCTGAGGCTCCAAAAACCTAGCCCTCGGTTTTTAGCTCCTCCCGAGCTGCACATTGCTCGGCAGTCTTTGCCAGCACTGAGCTCGGCAATTCGACACCGATAGCAGCAAAAAACGGCCGGTGATCGGAGCTCTAGCAGCTCGACGATCCACGGCACAGACTGAACGCAAAACAGGGCAAGGCTCGAAGCTTACCGGTCAGCTTTTTGGTCGAATGAGGTCGGAGATGTCAGCCCTCGGCTCGTCGCCGCCGTCTGATCGAAAAAACGCCAAAATCGCCGGTGATTTGCTCCGCCGATCGTCGCCGGTGCTTCCCCCCCCCCCCCCTTCACTGCCATGTTCTTCGTGTAGGATCGAGATTTGTCTAGAGGGGGGGTGAATTAGACTTTTTAAAATTTTCTTAATTACTAAACACAAGCAATCAAACAATAACAGTACGAGAAAGAGAGAGAGGAAAAATCAACACCAGATTTTTTTCGTGGTTCGGCCAAACCTTGCCTACATCCACGCTCCAAGGTTCACCCTTTGAAGATCCTTAACCTTCTCCTCAGTGAGAAAACACAGATCGAAATTCCGGGCTCCGATCAACTGCCTTTACAATACCGGATTATACTTTGCGGGCGATAATCCACAGCCTTTACAGATTTTGAATGGGTAAAAATATATGTCACAGTCTAAACTCTCTCAAGGAATAAATCTCAAGTTTTGAATCTGAGAGGAGAGTAGATAGAGTTACAGAGTATGAATAATTTTCACAAGTTAGGGCTCAGAAATTCGATTCGTAAAAGTTGTATCTTTGTGCTCTAACCTCGGCTTAAATACTCTGTCTTTAGAATCGGCTTGACTTCAATGTTCCTTATCGAATAATAGAAACTTTGTTACCGTTGGAGCAGCTTTCGTACAATTTCAGGTAGCCGTTGCCGTCTGTAGTTGCACGTCGTCGTCGCCATTAAAGATCTGGAGTTAATGCTGAAAACGACGTCACTGTAGCTTCGCGGCTATTTTAAAGTCAGGCAGAAGATCACCGGTTTAAACAGCTTCAAAAACAGATCGCCACGTCATCGACATAAGTATCTTGTAAATTCATCGGCAGATGTATTTCTGAGAAGTCATCGGCAGATGCACCTTGAAAGTTCACCGGCAGGAACAGCTTGAAAGTGCTATCGGCAGATGAGGGCTTTGAATTCCATCGGTAGATGCACCTTGAAAAAATCGTCGACAGATGCATCGTGAACTTCATCGGTTGAAGACTCCATCGGCAGGTGCAACTTGTAAGCCATCGGCATGAACGTCTTCAAAGGCGCCATCGGTATGAACAAGTCTTGAGCTTCATTGGCATGAGCAACATCATAACGCCATCGGTATGAGCAAGTCTTGAGCTTCATCGGCAGATGCAAGCTTGAAACTTCATCGGTAGAAACAACTTGAAACCGCCATCGGCATGTGTTGCACTAAAGAGCTTGAACCGCTATCGGTATGTGAAGCTTGAAATGCCATCGGCAGGTGCATGCTTTGTTGTTTAGCGATCGGCAGAAGGAACTCTTCTTTGTCGTTTAGCGATCGGCATGAGTAGCTTAGAACGACTTTGCCTTTTGTCGTTTAGTGAATGCCATCGGTAGAAGCAGGCCTTGGAAAACCATCGGCAGATGCACGCCTTGTACTCTATCGGCAGATGCATGCCTTGTACACTTAACCAAAATTATTAGAACTCTAAAATACCCTTTTTAAGGGTATTTCCAAAGGATTAAAATCAAATGCTTAATTCAATAATCTCATTTTATAAACATAATCAAATTACATATTTATCATTAAATACATCATCAAAAACAATATTTAGACTTAATCTCTATTTAAGTCAACAATCTCCCCCTTTTTTATGATGACAAAAAATATTAAGGTTAATTTGATTAAGAGTTACTCTCCCTCATAATTCAAGCTCCCCCATAGCAGATGTATATATTCTTAAAACAGACAGACACATAGCATACCAGAGTTTCAAAAACATGCATATCCAATATCACTCAAATCAGTATCAATCAAATGTATTCTCCCCCATTGACATTATAAAAAAAAACAAGCAGAGAGAGAGCAGTAAGAAAGGATTCAACACAAGTCAGAAAAACATCAGAGAATTGCATTAGGTAATCAAGAAATGTGTATATAAGAAATCAAGACTTTTATTTAAAGAAAGCTACAAAATGTGACCAAAAAGCTTGGCTAATCCAAGCAAGCACTTCACAGTTTGAATTAAGATAAGCATCTACAAGGGCTGGAAGTGAGTGAATATCTACAGAGAGGGGGCTGATAAGGCACGAGTGTCAGGCATGGAGTAGTCACTGGCTGAGGTGTAGCAGATGGAGAGGGGCCTTGATACACCACCATGTCCATACATGGAGGAGTGTCGACAGGAGGAGCAGCAGTAGACGCATCAGGAGGAGAGAATGCAAATTCAGTCTCCTGAAGATCCAGTGTCGTGAAACGCACATCTTCATAAACTGCAGGCCGGGAAAAGGGAAGAAAAAGATCTTCAAAGCAAGCCTCAGGAACACTGACTGAGCTAGATGGTTCGGGTTCAGGGACAGGTTTCAAGGCGTCAACTGAAGATCGGAAAGAGTCAAGTTCCCTGACAACCATACGCCTATCAGCATCCACTTTCAGAGACAGCAAACCAAGACCGGTATCTAAATCCTTGCTCATGTCATTTCGAGTCTTGGCTAGCTTGGCATCAAGTGATTGTTCAATCCTACTTTCAAGGGAACTGGTGAAGAGGGTTGGACTGGTGAAGAGGGTTGGACTGGTGAAGAGGGTTGGACTGGTGAAGAGGGTTGGACTGGTGAAGAGGGTTGGACTGGTGAAGAGGGTTGGACTGGTGAAGAGGGTTGGACTGGTGAAGAGGGTTGGACTGGTGAAGAGGGTTGGACTGGTGAAGAGGGTTGGACTGGTGAAGAGGGTTGGACTGGTGAAGAGGGTTGGACTGGTGAAGAGGGTTGGACTGGTGAAGAGGGTTGGACTGGTGAAGAGGGTTGGACTGGTGAAGAGGGTTGGACTGGTGAAGAGGGTTGGACTGGTGAAGAGGGTTGGACTGGTGAAGAGGGTTGGACTGGTGAAGAGGGTTGGACTGGTGAAGAGGGTTGGACTGGTGAAGAGGGTTGGACTGGTGAAGAGGGTTGGACTGGTGAAGAGGGTTGGACTGGTGAAGAGGGTTGGACTGGTGAAGAGGGTTGGACTGGTGAAGAGGGTTGGACTGGTGAAGAGGGTTGGACTGGTGAAGAGGGTTGGACTGGTGAAGAGGGTTGGACTGGTGAAGAGGGTTGGACTGGTGAAGAGGGTTGGACTGGTGAAGAGGGTTGGACTGGTGAAGAGGGTTGGACTGGTGAAGAGGGTTGGACTGGTGAAGAGGGTTGGACTGGTGAAGAGGGTTGGACTGGTGAAGAGGGTTGGACTGGTGAAGAGGGTTGGACTGGTGAAGAGGGTTGGACTGGTGAAGAGGGTTGGACTGGTGAAGAGGGTTGGACTGGTGAAGAGGGTTGGACTGGTGAAGAGGGTTGGACTGGTGAAGAGGGTTGGACTGGTGAAGAGGGTTGGACTGGTGAAGAGGGTTGGACTGGTGAAGAGGGTTGGACTGGTGAAGAGGGTTGGACTGGTGAAGAGGGTTGGACTGGTGAAGAGGGTTGGACTGGTGAAGAGGGTTGGACTGGTGAAGAGGGTTGGACTGGTGAAGAGGGTTGGACTGGTGAAGAGGGTTGGACTGGTGAAGAGGGTTGGACTGGTGAAGAGGGTTGGACTGGTGAAGAGGGTTGGACTGGTGAAGAGGGTTGGACTGGTGAAGAGGGTTGGACTGGTGAAGAGGGTTGGACTGGTGAAGAGGGTTGGACTGGTGAAGAGGGTTGGACTGGTGAAGAGGGTTGGACTGGTGAAGAGGGTTGGACTGGTGAAGAGGGTTGGACTGGTGAAGAGGGTTGGACTGGTGAAGAGGGTTGGACTGGTGAAGAGGGTTGGACTGGTGAAGAGGGTTGGACTGGTGAAGAGGGTTGGACTGGTGAAGAGGGTTGGACTGGTGAAGAGGGTTGGACTGGTGAAGAGGGTTGGACTGGTGAAGAGGGTTGGACTGGTGAAGAGGGTTGGACTGGTGAAGAGGGTTGGACTGGTGAAGAGGGTTGGACTGGTGAAGAGGGTTGGACTGGTGAAGAGGGTTGGACTGGTGAAGAGGGTTGGACTGGTGAAGAGGGTTGGACTGGTGAAGAGGGTTTGAATGGAGAAGAGGGTTGGACTGGTGATGGAGGACTTTGAGGAAGTAAAATTTGCAAAATGTGTGCATGTGGAGGAGATGGAGGATTCACAGGAACGGGAAGAGGTACAAAAGAGGGAGCAGAGATGGCCTCTGAGGCATGAACTCTTGAAGAAGGAGCAAGACGCCTTCGCACTAGAAGAGGAGGTATGAAGCTAGAGGCCTGTGATTGAGAAGGGGAATTATCAAATGCTGGTATTTCAGAGTCATCCCCGCCTTCAGCAGTTGACTCCTCGGGCAGAATCAGTGCTCTCTTCCCTTTTCTGGCAGCTGCTGTGTTAACAGGTTTTTTCTTAGAATCAACCACAACAAGCGCCCCTGTCCTTGTTCTCTTGATTCCCATTTTAGACAGTGTGGTTTTGGAATAATAATTGGTGGGTTGGAGATGGACAGGATCTTCATCCTCGGGAAATACAACCTCAAGTTGAGCAAATATCTTCATTAAAAGCAGGTTGTAAGGAAAAGATGAAGCTCTGGATGATACAGCTTGAATCATCCTGCGAACAACCACATACCCAAGATTGAAGGGGGTCTTGTGGTAAAGTGTAAACAGAACAAAGAGCTCCATTGCACTTACTTCATCATGATGACCACCCTTAGGGACAATAGTGTACCCTATCATCTGGTGAAATAGTCTGGCCCTGGCAGACAGATGTTTGCCTTTTAAATTATCAGGGATATGGTTGGGGTCCAAGGCAATAGTCTTGAGAAACTCTTGGCCATCAGCAGTACCAAAAAAGGGAGGCTCAGTGCCAGATATATACTTGTATGGGCAGCTATCTAAATGCGGGACCTCCAGAAGAGCATTGATAAACTGAGGTGTAATCTCTATGTGCTTGTTATACACATAGCTCCTAATAATGGATAAATCAGAAGTGAAAACCATATTGGCATAGAACATCCTAATTGCTTCCGGGTAATAGAAAGAATCTATATCAAACAGTCCTATCAACCCGAGGTCCTTCAAGGGTTCGACAATATTCAATCCAACTAAGTCCTCAAAATAAATACCTCGACTGGGGATTAGAGATTTATGCTTAAAATCGTCGTGGTACTTTGACTCGGCAGCTTTAGAAATAAAGAACAGAGATGGAAAATCCTCCGCCCGTGGAATCTCACGAGGAGGTCGAGCAGAAACTTTAGCCTTTTTCGTGGCCGGTTTGGGAACTGCGAAGGAAGATCATCCCTGAAAATCCATTGACAAATGGGTGAACTCGCGAGAGAAAGTTGGTAGGCCAAAGGTTTTTCAGAAGAAGCGCGAAAGGTGAAGCTTCTTTGAAAAGACACAGGGTTTAAATGAAGATAGGGCATCCCCCGATGAGATGAAGGCACACGTGTAAGGCAGATTAATCCGATGAAACACACGTGTTGGCAGATTAAGAATTGCATCATCTGATGCCTACCGATAGAAATGCATCTTCCGATGCCTGGTAAAATACAGCATCTACCGATGCTTGGAAAAATGCAGAATCTACCGATGCCTTCCGATAGACATGCATCTTCCGATACCTAGAGAAAATTCAGCATCTACCGATGCCTTCACAACAAGAAATTGCTCTAACACTTGGGAATTTTCCAAACAGAGACAGAATCATTTTCTATCAACCCGAATGAGACCTAACCTTATTCTGATATTATTGAATATCTTCTCATCCAAGGGTTTTGTAAAGATGTCGGCCAATTGATCTACAGAATTTACAAACTCTAAGGATATATCACCTCTTTGAACATGATCACGGATGAAGTGATATCTAACATCTATATGTTTGGTTCTAGAATGCTGAATAGGATTTTTGGAAATGTTGATAGCACTGGTGTTATCACACCGAATAGGAATCCTATCATAAAACAGATTATAGTCTTCTAGAGTTTGCTTCATCCAAAGCATTTGTGCACAGCAACTGCCTGCAGCAATATATTCACTCTCAGCAGTTGACAATGCAACAGATTTCTTTTTCTTAGAATACCAAGACACTAGAGATTCACCAAGGAATTGACATGTTCCACTGGTGCTTTTCCTATCAACTAAACTTCCTGCATAATCAGAATCTGAATATCCTATCAGATCAAAAGAAGTACCTTTAGGATACCATAATCCTTAGTCAGGTGTCCCACTTAAATATTTAAAAATCCTTTTGATAGCAGTTAAGTGAGATTCCTTTGGTGCAGCTTGAAATCTAGCACAAAGACAAACACTAAAGAGTATATTTGGCCTACTTGTAGTCAGATATAACAAAGAGCCAATCATACCACGATATTTCTTGATATCCACACTTATACCATTTTCATCTTTGTCCAATTTGGTTATGGTACTCATGGGAGTTCTAGAGGTTTTGACAGATTCTAAACCAAATTTCTTAAGGAGTTCCTTAATGTACTTTTCTTGACAGAAGAAAATTCCATCAGGAGATTGACTAATCTGGAATCCTGAGAAGAATTTTAACTCCCCCATCATACTCATTTCAAATTCACTTTGCATGAGGGAAGAAAACTCATTACACAAATTGACATTTGTTGATCCAAAAATAATGTCACCGACATAAATTTGAACTAACAAAATATCCTTATCCTTTTGCATGGTAAATAGAGTTGAGTCGGTGTTACCCCTTTTGAAATTCCTTTCCACAAGGAAGTTCTTCAACCTATCATACCAAGCTCTAGGAGCCTGTTTAAGACCATAGAGAGCTTTCCTTAACTTATAGACATGGTCGGGTTTGTCAAAGGCTTCAAAACCTAAGGGCTGCTCAACATAAACTTCTTCTGTAATATATCCATTTAAGAATGCACTCTTTACATCCATTTGAAAGAGTGTGAAGTTTTTGTAGCAAACAAAAGCTAGGAGCATTCTAATTGACTCTAATCTAGCTACAGGGGCAAAGGTGTAACACCCAAGAAATTCGTTTTAGGAATTACGAACCTTAAGTTTCTAAATTAATATTTTTAAGCATTTTAGAGTTTCCATTGCGTAGAAATATTAAATTAAGTTCAAATGACAAAAGGGAAGTTTCGTTAGAGCCCTAAGAATAAATATGAATATTTGGAGGAATAAGGGAATTTTGGAGAAATTAAACGGATAGAAGAAATAAAGATTTAAGCTAAGGAAATACAAAAAGGGCGTTTAGGTAATTGTCAAAGTCAAGATTTTATTAAAATCAAAGCACTCTCTCTCTCCCTCATTTCTTCTCCTCCACGCACGATTTCCTCTCCTTAGGCGATTTTCTCTTTTCTCCATCGCCATCTCCACGGCTTGCTCTCTCCTTCGACTTCCAACGTTTTCTTCCTCCAAGTTTCTTCCCAAATCGATCTCTTAGGTAAGCTCTACGTTTTAGTTAAGTTTGTTTGTGGTTTGAAGTGATTTTCGAGTTAGGGTTTGTAAAGAAAAATTAGGGTTTTTGTTAGAAATAGTTAGGGTTGTTTGATTGTTACTCATTGATGATGTATTTATGGTTTTTGAAGTTATTGGAGTAGAGTAACGATGTTGATGATGTTAATGTGAGATCTAGGTTGTTGGAAAGGTGGTTGAAGGACATTAATGGGGTCTTTGAAGTCAATGAACACCAAGTGTTTGAGGAAATGTTCCAGGTAAGTGAGCGTTAGGCATTCCGGCCACTAAGGCCCTACGTCGTACAATGTTGATAATGTTGATTGTTGTGATGTGAGTGATTGTAGAGCTTGGTGGAAGACGGGTAGTTAAGAAAGGTAGATAGTTAAGTAGTGCCTTAGTATGTAGTCACGGGACTATATGAATGTTTTCACGGGACTATATGAATGTTTTCACGGGACTATATGAATGTTTTCACGGGACTATATGAATGTTTTCACGGGACTATATGAATGTTTTCACGGGACTATATGAATGTTTTCACGGGACTATATGAATGTTTTCACGGGACTATATGAATGTTTTCACGGGACTATATGAATGTTTTCACGGGACTATATGAATGTTTTCACGGGACTATATGAATGTTTTCACGGGACTATATGAATGTTTTCACGGGACTATATGAATGTTTTCACGGGACTATATGAATGTTTTCACGGGACTATATGAATGTTTTCACGGGACTATATGAATGTTTTCACGGGACTATATGAATGTTTTCACGGGACTATATGAATGTTTTCACGGGACTATATGAATGTTTTCACGGGACTATATGAATGTTTTCACGGGACTATATGAATGTTTTCACGGGACTATATGAATGTTTTCACGGGACTATATGAATGTTTTCACGGGACTATATGAATGTTTTCACGGGACTATATGAATGTTTTCACGGGACTATATGAATGTTTTCACGGGACTATATGAATGTTTTCACGGGACTATATGAATGTTTTCACGGGACTATATGAATGTTTTCACGGGACTATATGAATGTTTTCACGGGACTATATGAATGTTTTCACGGGACTATATGAATGTTTTCACGGGACTATATGAATGTTTTCACGGGACTATATGAATGTTTTCACGGGACTATATGAATGTTTTCACGGGACTATATGAATGTTTTCACGGGACTATATGAATGTTTTCACGGGACTATATGAATGTTTTCACGGGACTATATGAATGTTTTCACGGGACTATATGAATGTTTTCACGGGACTATATGAATGTTTTCACGGGACTATATGAATGTTTTCACGGGACTATATGAATGTTTTCACGGGACTATATGAATGTTTTCACGGGACTATATGAATGTTTTCACGGGACTATATGAATGTTTTCACGGGACTATATGAATGTTTTCACGGGACTATATGAATGTTTTCACGGGACTATATGAATGTTTTCACGGGACTATATGAATGTTTTCACGGGACTATATGAATGTTTTCACGGGACTATATGAATGTTTTCACGGGACTATATGAATGTTTTCACGGGACTATATGAATGTTTTCACGGGACTATATGAATGTTTTCACGGGACTATATGAATGTTTTCACGGGACTATATGAATGTTTTCACGGGACTATATGAATGTTTTCACGGGACTATATGAATGTTTTCACGGGACTATATGAATGTTTTCACGGGACTATATGAATGTTTTCACGGGACTATATGAATGTTTTCACGGGACTATATGAATGTTTTCACGGGACTATATGAATGTTTTCACGGGACTATATGAATGTTTTCACGGGACTATATGAATGTTTTCACGGGACTATATGAATGTTTTCACGGGACTATATGAATGTTTTCACTGAATGTTTCACGGGACTATATGGATGTTTTCACGGGACTATATGAATGTTTTCACGGGACTATATGAATGTTTTCACGGGACTATATGGATGTTTTCACGGACTAAATGAATGTTTTCATGAACAGGAAAAAGGTTTTTACGAAACGAAACTGTTTTACAAATGTCCATGCATTATATGTAAGTATGTTAGCAACGTTCCTTACTAAGCATTAGGCTTAATGTAGTTATTGTATGATGTAGGTGACGAGAACGAAGGTGAGGAACCACCTTACGATGATCACGTGTAGCGGTCGATGGCGGGGCTCGAGGCGGCGGCATGTGTTTTGGCTCGGCATGAAGACTCATGGTTAGATGGTTTTTGAGAGTTTTTGGGTGATGTTGGGTAAATGGCGAATAGATAGGCTCATTGTGGAATTTTAGATGGTTTGGTACGTTTTGTGACTGGATAGTTAATATGTTAAGTCTATAGTGTTTGGATGTTTTGGGATTTATGGTGTTAAGTATGAAGTTTGGTATGATTTGATACGTTTTAGGGCGTTTGATGATTGTATAGTGTTTTGGGATGATTTTGATGTATAGTGTTTTGGGATGATTTTGATGTTTTTAAAACAGGTAGGATTGTTAAATGTTTAAACGGAACCACGCGGTTCGTTTTTATGAAATTTGATAGTATTTAAAGGGTATTGTGTCGTTTTTGGATGTTGGTGTAAATGTTGTGTTTGGTGGGTATTTATGGAGGTATGTGGAGTTTTGGGTAAATTTAGTGTGGAAGTGTTAAGCAAGAAGTAGGTGATGATTGTGTGAAGAGAAATTAGTGTTGTGTATTTTGGGTTTAACCGTGAAGTGCAGGGAGTGGATTGGCGAAGAGAAGAGAAAGAGAAGGGTCGGCTCTCTGGAGAAATCCAGAGAGCCTGGCGATTATTCGCCTCTGGGAGGCAAGTAATCGCCTCGAGGGCGAATGAAGACGCCACTCTCTGGAGAAAATCCAGAGAGTGTGGCGACTAAGCAACAGGCGACTAGTTGCCTGTTGCTAGTCGCCCATATGGTGATCAATAGCCACAAAAGTGGCTATTGATCGCCATACCCTTGTATGGAATGGGCGATCAGTACCCATTACCGAGAATAGATGATCTGTTTGACCAGTTGCAAGGGGCTACAGTGTTCTCTAAGATTGATCTACGCTCTGGGTACTATCAGTTAAAGATTAAGGCTGAGGATGTACCAAAGACTGCCTTCAGAACGCGCTACGGGCACTACGAGTTTATGGTTATGTCATTCGGCTTGACAAATGCTCCGGCCGCGTTTATGGATCTCATGAACAGAGTATTCCGGGAATTCTTGGATAAGTTCGTGATAGTATTCATTGATGACATCTTAGTGTATTCCCGAAACAATGAAGAACATGCAGAGCACTTAAAAGCGGTTATGACTACTTTGAAGCGACACCAGTTGTACGCTAAGCTTTCTAAGTGCGAATTCTGGTTGAGTCAAGTTAACTTCTTAGGCCACGTGATTTCAAGAGAAGGCGTTTCAGTGGATCCGGCCAAGATTCAAGTGGTAAAGGATTGGCCTCGACCGAAAAATGCAAGTGATGTACGAAGTTTCGTTGGCCTAGCAGGGTATTATCGGAAATTTATTCAAGGGTTTTCGGTAATCGCTAAGCCTTTGACGAACTTGACAAAGAAGGAAGTGAAGTATGAGTGGACTAAGGCATGCGAAGAGAGCTTTCAGACCTTAAAGCGAAAGTTGACCTCAGCGCCTTTGCTGACTCTGCCAGTGGAGAATGGGGTGTATTGTATTTATTGTGACGCGTCCAAAGTCGGTTTGGGATGCGTGTTGATGCAAGAAGGAAAGGTCATTGCCTATGCTTCGAGGCAATTGAAAAGTTATGAAGAAAACTACCCCACGCATGATTTAGAACTGGCAGCGGTTGTGTTCGCATTAAAAATATGGAGACACTACCTCTATGGACAGAAGTGTGAAGTGTTTTCAGACCACAAGAGTTTAAAATACCTGTTTACACAGAAAGATTTGAATATGAGACAGAGGAGATGACTCGAATTCGTGAAAGACTACGACTTCGAAATCAAGTATCACCCCGGTAAAGCAAATACAGTGGCAGATGCTTTGAGCAGAATGCCTAGAACCGAGGAGTCAGTTGCTTTCAGTATGTCAGCTTCGTTAATAAAAGAGATGCAGGGGTTTAAACTGGAATTCGTTTCAGAACTTTCAGCCCTACTTGCTGATTTGACAATACGGCCCACTCTATTGGACAAGATAATAGAGGCTCAACAGTTAGATACAGAGGAAAAAAAGGCTATTGTAGCAAAGTTGTCAGTTGTGCCTTCAGATTTCAGCTATTCTATGGACGGCCTTCTGAGATTTCGAGACCGTTTATATGTTCCAAATGATGAAGAGTTGAGAAAGTTGATTTTGTCAGAAGCACATTCATCGTTGTCTTCAGTACATCCAGGTAATACCAAGATGTACCGAGATTTGAAAGTGCACTATTGGTGGCCGAACATGAAGCGTGATGTGGCCAATTACGTGCAAGCTTGCCTTGTCTGCCAACAAGTTAAAGCAGAGCACCAAAGACCAGGTGGAATGTTGCAACCACTACCGATTCCCGAGTGGAAGTGGGACCAGATAGCGATGGACTTCGTTGTTGGATTACCGAGAACAGTAAAAGGGCACGACAGTATATGGGTCGTAGTTGATAGACTGACGAAAGCGGCTCATTTCTTGCCTGTAAAGATGACATATACGATGAATCAGTTTGCAGAACTCTATATCCAGGAGATTATTAGATTGCACGGGGTCCCTATGTCGATTGTTTCAGATCGGGATCCCAGATTTACTTCAAGATTTTGGGAGAGTTTGCAAAGCGCTATGGGTACCAAGTTGACTTTTAGCACAGCATTCCACCCACAGACCGATGGACAATCTGAGAGAACAATTCAGATACTCGAAGATATGTTAAGGGCATGCGTGTTAGAGTTTCAGTCGTCATGGAGCCGATATTTACCTTTGATTGAGTTTGCTTATAATAACAGTTATCAGTCCACGATTGGAATGGCTCCATACGAAGCGCTTTATGGCAGAAAATGTAGATCGCCGCTGTATTGGGATGAAGTGGGCGAAGCTATATTGATCGGCCCTGAAATTTTACAACAATTGTCCGAAAAGGTTGCCTTGATTAGACAGAGAATGGAGACCGCACAGAGTCGCCAGAAAAGTTACGCAGATCGAAGAAGACGAGATTTGGAGTTTGCGATTGGTGACGAAGTGTTTTTAAAGGTTTCGCCATTTAAGGGCGTGGTTCGATTTGGTAAAAGAGGGAAGTTAAATCCACGGTTCGTTGGACCGTTTCAGATTACAGAAAGAATTGGAGCTACAGCGTATAGGCTTCAATTACCGTTGTCTATGGAGGGCGTACATAATGTCTTCCACGTGTCGATGTTGAGGAAGTGTATACGGGATCCTACGCACGTGGTAGAACCAGTGAATCTTGAGATACAGCCAACATTGACCTATGAAGAGAGGCCGGTTCAGATTTTGGAATCGTCAGTTAAAGTCCTGCGTAATAAGTCAATTCCTCTTGTTAAAGTATTATGGAGAAATCAAAACATAGAGGAAGCAACGTGGGAGCGACAACAGGACATGATGGACAGATATCCAGAATTGTTCAGGTACGAAATTTTGGAGACAAAATTTTAAATAAGGAGGGTAGGATGTAACACCCAAGAAATTCGTTTTAGGAATTACGAACCTTAAGTTTCTAAATTAATATTTTTAAGCATTTTAGAGTTTCTATTGCGTAGAAATATTAAATTAAGTTCAAATGACAAAAGGGAAGTTTCGTTAGAGCCCTAAGAATAAATATGAATATTTGGAGGAATAAGGGAATTTTGGAGAAATTAAACGGATAGAAGAAATAAAGATTTAAGCTAAGGAAATACAAAAAGGGCGTTTAGGTAATTGTCAAAGTCAAGATTTTATTAAAATCAAAGCACACTCTCTCTCTCTCCCTCATTTCTTCTCCTCCACGCACGATTTCCTCTCCTTAGGCGATTTTCTCTTTTCTCCATCGCCATCTCCACGGCTTGCTCTCTCCTTCGACTTCCAACGTTTTCTTCCTCCAAGTTTCTTCCCAAATCGATCTCTTAGGTAAGCTCTACGTTTTAGTTAAGTTTGTTTGTGGTTTGAAGTGATTTTCGAGTTAGGGTTTGTAAAGAAAAATTAGGGTTTTTGTTAGAAATAGTTAGGGTTGTTTGATTGTTACTCATTGATGATGTATTTATGGTTTTTGAAGTTATTGGAGTAGAGTAACGATGTTTGATGATGTTAATGTGAGATCTAGGTTGTTGGAAAGGTGGTTGAAGGACATTAATGGGGTCTTTGAAGTCAATGAACACCAAGTGTTTGAGGAAATGCCTAGGTGAAGTGAAATAGAGGGTTTAGAAGAATTTGTTCTAGCCCGTTAGGACAATTTGTTGGATTTGATGTACGAGAGTCAATATTAATGGTTTGTTGTTAAATGCCCTAGGTGACCCAAGCTCAAAGGACGGTGCTCGGCATTGCCAGGATTCCAGGTAAGTGAGCGTTAGGCATTCCGGCCACTAAGGCCCTACGTCGTACAATGTTGATAATGTTGATTGTTGTGATGTGAGTGATTGTAGAGCTTGGTGGAAGACGGGTAGTTAAGAAAGGTAGATAGTTAAGTAGTGCCTTAGTATGTAGTAGTGCTCAAGTGATAGGTTTTCCTTATGTGTATGTCTCTTCATGCATTATGTTTTCTTAAAGTGCATACGAATGGTTTATGAACATGTTTTTACGAAAAGTTAGAGGAATGATGAATGTTTTCACGGGACTATATGAATGTTTTCACGGGACTATATGGATGTTTTCACGGGACTATATGGATGTTTTCACGGGACTATATGAATGTTTTCACGGGACTATATGGATGTTTTCACGGGACTAAATGAATGTTTTTCATGAAGAGGAAAAAGGTTTTACGAAAAGAAACTGTTTTACAAATGTCATGCATATATATGTAAAGTATGTTAGCACGTTCCTTACTAAGCATTAGGCTTAATGTAGTTATTGTATGATGTAGGTGACGAGAACGAAGGTGAGGAACCACCTTACGATGATCATGTGTAGCGGTCGATGGGCGGGGCTCGAGGCGGCGGCATGTGTTTTGGCTCGGCATGAAGACTCATGGTTAGATGGTTTTTGAGAGTTTTTGGGTGATGTTGGGTAAATGGCGAATAGATAGGCTCATTGTGGAATTTTAGATGGTTTGGTACGTTTTGTGACTGGATAGTTAATATATTAAGTCTATAGTGTTTGGATGTTTTGGGATTTATGGTGATAAGTATGAAGTTTGGTATGATTTGATACGTTTTAGGGCGTTTGATGATTGTATAGTGTTTTGGGATGATTTTGATGTATAGTATTTTGGGATGATTTTAATGTTTTTAAAACAGGTAGGATTGTTAAATGTTTAAACGGAACCACGCGGTTCGTTTTTATGAAATTTGATAGTATTTAAAGGGTATTGTGTCGTTTTTGGATGTTGGTGTAAATGTTGTGTTTGGTGGGTATTTATGGAGGTATGTGGAGTTTTGGGTAAATTTAGTGTGGAAGTGTTAAGCAAGAAGTAGGTGATGATTGTGTGAAGAGAAATTAGTGTTGTGTATTTTGGGTTTAACCGTGAAGTGCAGGGAGTGGATTGGCGAAGAGAAGAGAAAGAGAAGGGTCGGCTCTCTGGAGAAATCCAGAGAGCCTGGCAATTATTCGCCTCTGGGAGGCGAGTAATCGCCTCGAGGGCGAATGAAGACGCCACTGTCTGGAGAAAATCCAGAGAGTGTGGCGACTAAGCAACAGGCGACTAGTCGCCTGTTGCTAGTCGCCCATACGGTGATCAATAGCCACAAAAGTGGCTTTTGATCGCCATACCCTTGTATGGAATGGGCGATCTGTAGCCACTTTTGTGGCTATTGATTGCCATGACATATATAAAAAAAAAAAAAAAGAATTTAAATTAAATAGTTAATTGTTTTTATATGTTTTATTTGTTTAAGTTTTAAATTGTTTTAAGGGTTTGTTTTAAATGAGTTATTGAACGAACTTCGATTTAAATTCCGTTTTCGATGTCGATTTAGATCCCGCCTTACGTACAGTTAGAGTAAAAGTTTTTTTTTAAAAAAAAAAAATGTGACGTCACGGGTACGGGTCGTGACAAAAGGATTCTTCAAAATCAATACCCTCTTCTTGAGAGTATCCCTTAGCAACTAGTCTTGCCTTGTTTCTCACAACAATCCCATTTTCATCCAATTTATTCTTATAAACCCATTTGGTTCCAATAATGGGATGATCTTTAGGCCTTGGAACAAGTTCTCATACCTTGCTCCTTTCAAATTGATTCAACTCTTCTTGTATGGCCAAAATCCAATTTTCATCACTCTCGGCTTCTTCAAATTTCTTAGGCTCTACTTGTGAAATGAATGTCACATTGGCACGGAGATTCCTAAGAGAGGATCTAGTCTTAACTCCTAATGAAGGATCACCTAAGACTTCATCTATTGGATGGTTTCTGACAAATTTTCAATCTCTTGGGAGAGTAGGATTTTCATCCTTGACAGGAATAATTTCTAGAGATGTAGAAGAAGGTTCTAATGGTTTTTCTACTTGAGGAGAATCACTTGGTTTTTCTAAGAAAAGAGAATCCAGTTGTTTATCCAAAATATCATCCTCATCCACATTGATTGTGGGTTGAGGGGACTCATCAAAATTAACATGAACTGACTCCTCTACAACTAGAGTTCACCTATTGAATACTCTATAAGCTTTGCTGGAAAGTGAATAACCCAGAAAAATTCCAAAATCAGATTTGGAATCGAATTTTCCTAAGTTATCCTTAGTGTTAAGAATGAAGCATTTGCTACCAAAGGTTCTAAAGTATTTAACAGAGGGAGTTTTTCCACTCCAGAGCTCATATGGAGTTTTCTCAAGAATAGGTCTTATGGAGACCCGATTCAGCACATAACAGGCAGTAGCAACAGCTTCAGCCCAGAAATACTTAGGAAGTGAATTCTCATTAAGCATAGTCCTAGCAAGCTCTTGGAGAGATCTATTTTTCCTCTCAACAACACCATTTTGCTGAGGAGTCCTAGGAGAAGAGAAATTGTGCTCAATTCCATACTTGAGACACAAGAGTTCAAATTTCTCATTTTCAAATTCTCCACCATGATCACTACGAATAGCAACTATGGTGAGCTCCTTTTCATTTTGAACTCTTTTCCTAAAGTTAGAAAAGGTGTCAAAAGTCTCATCCTTAGACTTGAGAAAGTGAACCCAAGTGAATCTGGAGAAGTCATCTACAATAACAAAGGCATAGAATTTGCCACCTAGGCTGGCTATATTGGAAGGACCGAAGAGGTCCATGTGAAGGAGTTGAAGGGGCTTAGAAGTAGAAATTGAATTCTTAGAAGCAAAAGAACTTTTGATCTGCTTGCCCATTTGACAAGCTTCACAGACTTTATCCTTTTCAAAGGATATCTTAGAGATTCCTCTAATTAAGTTCTCCTTAGTAATCTTAGCTAAGGTATCCATCCCTACGTGTCCTAATCTCCTGTGCCAGATCCAACAGTCATAAGAAAAATTCACAGCAAAACATTTTTCAACACTACAATCAATATCATCAATGTCAATGACATAAATATTTTCTTTCCTAAAGCCAGTAAACAGAATTTTGCCATTTGCAGCATCTTTAATTATGCATGAGTCTGATTTAAATATTACTTCATAACCTTTGTCACATAATTGACTTATGCTAAGCAAATTGTGTTTTAACCCATCAACTAATAAAACATTTTCTATAGCAGGATTGATAGGGTTACCTATGTTGTCAATGCCAACAATTTTGCCCTTTTGGTTTCCACCAAAAGTGACACTTCTTTTCTTCTTGTTGACAACAGCGAACTTAGTTGCATCTCCAGTCATATGCCTTGAACAACCACTATCCAGGTACCATTGATTTCTTAGTGGAGATGCATTATCCTGCAAAATAGAAATTAGGTTTTCTTCTTAGGTACCCAAATCTTTTGGGTCCTAGTGTTAGGCCTGGTTCCTTTAGGAACCCATAGTAACTTACAACCAGCTTTCTTGTCATTTGTTTTTAGAGGGCATACAAAGGACTTATGTCCTACTTCATTACACGCATGGCATACAGTAGATTTAACAAAGAAATTCTTGTATGATTTCTTCTTGCTGAACTTGTCATATCCTAAGCCAGATTTATCAAATTGCATTCTTTGATCACTTAACAGCATGTTCAGTTGATTACTACTATAAGTGTATTTCTGAACAAAATTATTTAAAGTTTCATTTTTCTTTTTCAACTCTGTGATCTCTTTTTCATGCAATTCCACTTCTTTAGTATGCTTTTCTAATAAACCAGCATTTTCTCTTTTCAACAAGACATATTTGTTCTTAAGGATGCCAAATTGTTTTACCAAGTCATTGAAGGCATCAATTAGATTACCTTCATCGTCATCACTATTACTGTCACTTACAATACTTGAAGAAGAACTAACCTTGTCCTCGTGTGCCATGTAGTACAAGTTTGCTACTTCCTCATCTTCTGATGAAGAGGTATCTTCTTCACTATCATCCCAGGTAGCCTTCATAGCTTTCTTCTTAAAATGTGATCTCCTTGTCCTTTTGAGACTTCTCACCCTTAGGAAATCTTTTTCCCTGCATCCTTTTTCGTTGCAGGAATTTGCTGAATCTCCTGGTAATAAGGGCAATGTCCTCATCTTCTTCTTCTTCCTCAGATTCATCAGGCTTGCTCGATGAGGCTTTGAGAGCTATGTCCTTTCTCTTGGAGATCTCCTTTTCCTTGAGATCCTCCTTGTCATTGGCCCTCATGGTTATCTCATGAGTCATCAGAGAGCCAATGATTTCCTCGAGCTTGAGAACCTTAAGATCCCGTGCCTCTTGTATTGCCGTCACCTTTGGTTGCCAGGCTCTTGGTAAACATCTCAAGATTTTCCTAATTAGCTCTTCACCTGAATACATCTTACCAAGTACTTTTAACCCATTAGTAATGTTAGTGAAACGAGTAAACATTGAAGAAATAGACTCATCCTTTTCCATGGTAAACAATTCATATTCGTGAACTAACATGCTCAGTTTACTCTCCTTAACTTGGTTAGTTCCCTCATGTGTGACTTCTAATAAGTGCCAAATTTCTTGAGCACTTTCACACCCTTGCACTCTATTGAATTCATCTCTATTTAGAGCACAGTACAAGGTGTTTACTGCCTTAGCATTAAGGCTTAGATTTCTCTTATCGGACTCAGTTAACTCAGAAGAGTCCTTAGGGATACTTTTCCCATCAACAGTTTTCATGGCCTTAAAAGGACCATTCTCTATAATACACCAAGTCTCATAGTCTATGGCTTGAATGAATATTTTCATTCTAGCCTTCCAATAGACATAATCATTACCATCAAAGAATGGAGGTCTATTTGTTGCCTGACCTTCTATTTGTGTGGTGTTAATGTTGAATGCCATAGTAAATATCTCACAGAGTGTCCTAATACAACTTAGACAATGATTAACCTTGCTCTGATACCAATTGTAGGATCGAGATTTGTCTAGGAGGGGGGTTAATTAGACGTTTTAAAATTTTCTTAATTACTAAACACAAGCAATCAAACAATAACAGTAAGAGAAAGAGAGAGAGGAAAAATCAACACCAGATTTTTTTCGTGGTTCGGCCAAACCTTGCCTACATCCACGCTCCAAGGTTCACCCCTTGAAGATCCATAACCTTCTCCTCAGTGAGAAAACACAGATCGGAATTCCGGGCTCCGATCAACTGCCTTTACAATACCGGATTATACTTCGCGGGCGATAATCCACAGCCTTTACAGATTTTGAATGGGTAAAAATATATGTCACAGTCTAAACTCTCTCAAGGAATAAATCTCAAGTTTTGAATCTGAGAGGAGAGTAGATAGAGTTACAGAGTATGAATAATTTTCACAAGTTAGGGCTCAGAAATTCGATTCGTAAAAGTTGTATCTTTGTGCTCTAACCTCGGCTTAAATACTCTGTCTTTAGAATCAGCTTGATTTCAATGCTCCTTATCCAATAATAGAAACTTTATTACCGTTGGAGCAGCTTTCGTACAATTTCAGGTAGTCGTTGCCGTCTGTAGTTGCAATTTGTCGTCGCCATTAAAGATCTGGAGTTAATGTTGAAAACGACGTCACTGTAGCTTCGCGGCTATTTTAAAGTCAGGCGGAAGATCACCGATTTAAACAGCTTCAAAAACAGATCGCCACCTCATCGGCATAAGTATCTTGTAAATTCATCGGCAGATGTATTTCTGAGAAGTCATCGGCAGATGCACCTTGAAAGTTCACCGGCAGGAACAGCTTGAAAGTGCTATCGGCAGATGAGGGCTTTGAATTCCATCGGTAGATGCACCTTGAAAAAATCATCAGCAGATGCATCTTGAACTTCATCGGTTGAAGACTCCATCGGCAGGTGCAACTTGTAAGCCATCGGCATGAACGTCTTCAAAGGCGCCATCGGTATGAACAAGTCTTGAGCTTCATCGGCATGAGCAACATCATAACGCCATCGGTATGAGCAAGTCTTGAGCTTCATCGGCAGATGCAAGCTTGAAACTTTATCGGTAGAAACAACTTGAAACCGCCATCGGCATGTGTTGCACTAAAGAGCTTGAACCGCTATCGGTATGTGAAGCTTGAAATACCATCGGCAGGTGCATGCTTTGTTGTTTAGCGATCGGCAGAAGGAACTCTTCTTTGTCGTTTAGTGATCGGCATGAGTAGCTTAGAACGACTTTGCCTTTTGTCGTTTAGTGAATGCCATCGGTAGAAGCAGGCCTTGGAAAACCATCGGCAGATGCACGCCTTGTACTCTATCGGCAGATGCATGCCGTGTACACTTAACCAAAATTATTAGAACTCTAAAATACCCTTTTTAAGGGTATTTCCAAAGGATTAAAATCAAATGCTTAATTCAATAATCTCATTTTATAAACATAATCAAATTACATATTTATCATTAAATACATCATCAAAAACAATATTTAGACTTAATCTCTATCTAAGTCAACACTTCGCTCACGGGGAACAACTGAATGGCATCGAGCCATTCAGTTGTTTTAAAAGAAAATATCATTTTTTTTTAAACAAAAATAAAATAAAATAATAATAATAATATTAATAAAACTAACATTACCATTTTGCCTTTCCAAAATTCCATTAGATCTCGTTCTTCGACCGTTAAATTTTCGTAAATTGACCCTCACCCTGCACCCGGCTTAAGTTCTCCACTGGGAATACCCGAACATAAATTAATAAACCGTTTAATTCAACCAAATTTATTCACTTTTAATTACTTTACCTTCCTTTTATTTTCTCTCTTGCTTACCTCGTGAGGAAAAGAAAATCTCGGGTGTTACATGAAAAGTGTTAGAGTTCTTGGTTTTTGGTTCTTTGCTGGATTTTATTCTTCTAATTGGTGCTGGATTAGGTTAGTGGTGATTTTAGAAAAGGTTTTAAGATTGGTTAAGATTTATGATAGAAATTGAAAGTTTGATTTTTAAACAGGGCAGATTTTTTTTTGTCAATTTCGGATGATCTAATTGTGTTGGTTTGAAAAATGGTATTAACTATTAGAAACTAGACACTCTAAGGTTTGTATAGCATCTTGAATCATCGAATTTGGACATATATTATATTTATTACGAATTTTTGAATCTATTGTACAAAAAAAACTGGAGAATTCCTGGGTAGTTTTGGTTTTTAGTAATTCTGGTTCAGTGAAGGATCTTGATTGATAAATTGATCTTAGAATGTTAAAATAGACTCTTTAAGGAGTCCATAGGCGTTGGAATTAACGTATTTGGATAAGTGTAGATTCAATTATGATTTTTCAAAGTTGGATCAAAATCTATGAAGGAAAATTTAGGCATGTTTCGGTTTTGGTGTTTTCCAAACCTTTTCCTTATTTTAGCTCGACAAAATATTTCAAGGGGGTAAAATATACACTTTAGTGAATCTATGAGCTTTGGAATTGAAGCGTTTCGATATGTATAGAATTAGTTATGGATTTTTAAATTTGGTTAAATGTGTTGACTTAATTGTGATGCTTAAGTGAGTTTTGTGATTATGGTAGGTTACCGAGTCGGGAAATTTACGTAGCTGAAGCGAGTAAGTGCGGTGCAGGAGTTCAGGTAAGTAGAAAATGTCTGTGTTTTGCCTTCGGGCCTACACCATGGAACGGTAGGGAATTGTGTGGTTCGTCGTTTTGTTTTGTTTCGCGTTGAGCATTTTGTATGATATGCATCACGGTTTTCAAACTACGAAACGAACAAGTTTTTAGCAGAGTTGAAATGCAATGTGTTGTGTTGGAGTCGCTCAGTCGCGTTAGGGTAGCACCTGCGAGGAACTCTATCGGAGTTTCCCAGTCGCGTTAAGGTGGTACCTGCGGGGGGACTAGCAGAGTTAGAGTCACCCAGTCGCGTTAGGGTAGCACCTGCAAGGAACTCTAGCGGAGTTTCCCAGTCGCGTTAAGGTGGTACCTGCAGGGGAACTAGCAGAGTTAGAGTCACCCAGTCGCGTTAGGGTATCACCTGCGAGGAACTCTAGCGGAGTTTCCCAGTCGCGTTAAGGTGGTACCTGCGGGGGGACTAGCAGAGTTGAGTCACCTAGACGCGTTAGGGTAGCACCTGCGAGGAACTCTGGTAGAGTTTTCCAGTCGTGTTAAGGTGGTACCTGCGAGGGACTACTAGAGTTGTGGTTTGGCAATTGCGATGAATTACGTGAATAAGTAATGAAACGAAAACGAAATAAAAGCAACTGAGCAAGTAGAAACTTCATGTGTTAGGGGTTGTGTTGCATTATGTTTTTGGTATGCATTATTCCCTACTTACTAAGCATTAGGCTTATGTTTTGTGTTCCGTGGTGTAGGTGTTGACAGGATTACAGGTGAGAGCCTTACGGAAAGCTAGAACGGGAACGCAGTTGGTGATGTACGGGCATGCCGGTGCAGGCAGTTGTCGGGGCGTCTCGACCAAGGTCTTCAGGGAGTTGTGAGTGATAGTTACTTTTTGGTTATGTTGGTATTTTTTAGCTATTTGGTCGGTGGTTTGGAAATTTTTGTATAGATATTGTTTTGATTTAAAATGGTTTGGGGTTTGATATTTTGTCGCTTGGTTTGTTAGATTTGATTGGGGGTAAATATAAATACTTGTAGCTTGATACTGGTGTGATTTGGTAAAATTGTGGTTTAAATGCATGTTTCAGGGTTTCAGATTTAGAAACTTTTAGCCGTTATGTTGTCGGTTTTTGTTAAAAATATCTATAATGTCGGGTTTATTTTGTTATCCGTTTTAAGTTGTTTTCCCAACATTTTTACGAGACATGAAGTTTTGGGTGTTGGGATTGTATGGTTAAAATTTCAGGAAATTTGGAGGAGTTTGGCTCGGGAAAAGTGGAGGATAATTTGTGTGTGTCGTGGGTGGCGCGCGCTGGGGCGTGCTGGGCGCGCGCAGGGGGCGCTGGGCGCCACAGAGGCGATCGATCGCGCGCCCAGCGGCGATCGGTCGCTGATCGCGCCTCTCGGGCACTGTAGCACCCGAGAAGGTGGCGATCGATCGCCACCCGAAAAAAAAAATTAAATTAAAAAAATTAAAATTTAAAATTTTTCTTATTCCCGAATTATTTCAACCCGACGTATTCTAAATGTATTTTGGCGCGTTTTCTGATATTTTTTAAGGGTTCGTAAAACCCGAAATCAAGTCGAAAAGTTTACGAAAAATTATTTTAAACGCTGTTTTAACTCGTGATAGCTTAGCAAAGTAACACACCGAGCCGGGGCGGTTCGGGGGCGTTACAGAGGAGATAAAGTTTCTCTACAAACTGCGAAGATGAGAGAACTTCAAATTGTCAGACCGAATAGATGTACTGAACTGAATAGTTAAGGTTAGTGCAGTGGGTTACTTACTGCCTTAATGGTCCGGTTCGGTTTTACAGGTTTTGTGTCATTAAACCCATAATCGAACCTGGAACTTTGGTTCTAAGAAAGACAGAACCGAATAGTGTTTATTTTTTGTACAATACCGACTAGAACTGGACCAAATATGTCAATTCTGGTCAGGTTCTTCGATCCAGGCCGATTTTGCTCACCCCTAAATCATTATAGTACCCGTAGTCATACAAGAAAAAGTTACTCTTTAGAAATAGAAGTGATAAACAAGTCGATCGAACTGAGTCAAACCTTAAAAAATATGACATCGAGCCTAGAGAGTTAAAGAAATTGGGCCTAATGAATCTAACAAACTCAATGACCCGAGCCTAACAAATCCGTCCAAAAAACAATTCAACCCAAGTCAGATTTCGAGCCACAAGTTAAACAAGTTGAGCAAGCCGGCTAAACGAGCCTAACGAGTCGAGTATACATAAATGTTTTCAATTTATAGCAATATAACGTATATTTTTTTAAAAAAATAGTTATTAAAATTATAATAATTATTTACATTATAATATCAAATATAATAGTTAGTCGTTTAAACTATGAAATTATTTTATTGACATATCAAAGGACATGTATTTAAGGAAAAAAAATTATTTAAAACGATCTAATAAAAAGTATAGAACACGAATATCATTACAAATATTTGAATTGTATCATTATATATTAGATACATCCCAACTAGGCTGGTATCAAATTAAGTGTCAATCATTTGTGACATATAAAGAAAATTACAAGTTTGAAAACATTACTTAAAATTATGATAAAAAGTAAAAAAATAAAAAAATAAAAAGAACAAGATCTAGTCTTCAACATCTAAATTTCTAAATTCTTCAAGTATTTCATCGTCTCGTTTTTTATCTCTCATCCAGACGTTGTTTAAATCTTTGATATAAATGAGTGCCTTCACGAGGTCAGATGCAAATTGTCTTCTTCGTTCATCGTACACACGTTTATCTAAACTAAAAGTGGATCACGATGCTACAGTAGAGACCAGAGATATTAGTAGATCACATGTCATAATAGAAAAAATATGACATGTACTAGAGTACTTTTTCTAGCAATCTAAAATATTAAAATTCTTTTCTTAAGAAAATTGATAACGAGTTTAAAATAAATTTTAAATTCATTTCACAAAGAAGTCTTTCTATATCTAAATTGAGGAACTACAATACCGCCACCACTACTAGTAGGATAACTTTCTTTAAGGGGCAGTACGTGAACGACTAAAATTAGAATATTTTACTTCATAAGAAAAATATAATGTTACAATTTCATTTGTTGCTTGACTGTTTGAATGAGTAGCATATAAATTAGTAGAAATCTTATTAAGCAGAAGACACGCTCATTTTAATTTATATTTAGTATTCATGATACATGCATAACAAAATATAAAATAAATGTCATGTTCGTATTTTTTTTTTTAATTTTGTTATCATTTTATTAAAAATATTACTAACTTTATCTACTACCTATATTAAGAAAAATTACATGTTAAATGTACAAAAATTGAAAGAGTAAGATAAAAAGTGAGATAATAAATTTAAGAACATTCATATATAGTATCATGAAAATTTTTTGAAAAATCAAAAAATGTATTAGAAATCTCGCAACTAGATTTACCATGATTAATATTTTTATTTTTTTTTTCATTAATGAAGCATAAATAACTTGTCAATATGACCTAATATTTTGCAACATTCAATAAGTTAAATTTCATCTATTATTTACATTGATTTTTAATTTTCTTAGTTTAACTTGGCCAACTTTACAAAATTCTTTATATTCTTATTATCTCGAATTAAACTTAATAATGTAAGAAATTATAGATTAAATTAATTCAATATAAAGTAAAATTTATGCCATCTCATCTTTAACAATTAAATTTAAAATATGATATACACATCTCATATGAAAAAAAGAATCATGAGTAATATATAATTGAAAATAATTTTTCAAATAAGAAATAACAACATCATTAGTGTGACGACCCCCGACCCGATCGGGGCCGACGAGCCTCACTCCAGACATTTAAAACGTGACACATATTTTTTTTGAACTTTTAAAACATTACACAGAGAAAACTTTCTCTGAAGCTGAAGACTGGAAGATAAGTTAAAATTAGGTTACAGGAATAATTGGCAGAAGAAAACAGGAAGACAAAAGGCAGGGAGGAACAAAAACAATTCCCGGGATTTTCATGACTTCGACTTAAACAGGATTCTGACATTTGGACGTAAAACCTTTGACTTTTTAAAACTCTTAAATCTGAAGACGTTAAAACAGAAAATCATGAAACAGAAATGGACGACTGAAACTGGAAGGCAAAATAGACGACTGACATACAGTGGAAGACTTACTGTGGACAGCAGAAGCCGTGGACGTTTGAAATCAAAGACAGAATCTGTGGACAAACAGAAGACGTGGACCTTTAAAATCAAAGATAGAATCTGTGGACAATCGGGAACTAAAGGCAGAATGGACGATAAAATTTAAAGGCAGTGTGGACGATAAAATTTTAAAGGTAGAATGGACGATAAAATTTAAAGGCAGTATGGAAGATAAAATTTTAAAGGCAGAATGGATGACTGAGATCGAAGGCAAAATGGACGACGGAAATTTGAAAGGCAGGATGGACGATTGAGTCCGAAGGCAAAATGGACGACGGAATTTGAAAGGCAGAATGGACGATTAACACTTAGCCGAATACTTAAAAACTCGAAAGATAAAAACTAAAAGGCAGGATGAACGACTGAATATAAAGGCAGAACGGACAACTGTTTTACAGGAAGCATGGACAACTGTTTTATAGAAGGCATGGACGACTGTTTTACAGTAGGCGTGGACTACTGTTTTACAGAAGGAAAGACTTGAAGACTTGAAAGACATAAACATATACTCTGCCGATCGATCGGTTACCACAGGCGATCGATCGGCTACCTCTCTGTTTGACAACTTACTTCTTTTAACTCAAAAGCATCAAAACCTCAAAACCCGATTCAAAACATGGTTTTAAAACACACTTGAAAATATGACAGAGATTCAAGAAAACAAACTGCATGGATAGCTCTAAAACTCGAGACCATCCATGCACAACCTAAAAGGAAAAGATTTCCAAACAGTTCCAAAATATTTCAAAAATCTACATTCAACTGTCAGAACAGAGGTTTTAAACATCAACAGAAAGTTCATACATCGTTTTAAAGTTTCAGAAGTTGTACAGAACTTGACATAACTATAGAAAAATACATCCTCACAGGAATAACATTTGTCTGACTGCAGCGACCAATCCCCATGAGCTCGATCCGCCAACTACATCAACTCATCTGCTTGAGGCACAAAGTCCTCATCTAGAGGATCCATACCTACAACAGGGAGTTCAACTATGAGCCTAGAGCTCAGTAAGAACATGAAATGCAGTGATGCATATGCTGTGCATAAACATTTTCAAATACATGGACATTACGTTACATTACATTACGTTTTTTTGGACAGGAAGGTATAAGTGGGAAGAGGAGATGGCGCAACAGGAGTACATGCCACAACAGGACATAACAAGAGTACATGACAGGATACAAGTCCTCGTCCACACTTAACCATACATTACATTCACATTTTTTTAACTTTCATAACTTCAAATCTGGTGCTGAAAAACATTTACATGATTTTCCAGAAAACGTGTATGCATGAACAGATATGGTGCTTAAACTCAACATATACAAGCGACAGAATAAAAACAAACATGAAACAAAACACACAGAACACGTTTAGCTTATAGTATAACCTACAACCTAACTACCCGAACCAAAACCTAGTACCTCCATGCTGTAGGGCCTTAAGGGCCAACTTATACGCATGAACTTACCTGTTATCCGAAATGCAGCAAGCTTGTACGCACAACAACTACGGTTTGCGAACCTATAGCATGTATTGTGACAGCCCCGAACCGAACCCGATCGGGGTCCAGGATCGGAGCCGTCACTCCGGGACAGTTATCGGAAAACGGTGACTATTTTTTTTTTTGACATTTAAAACATCACACACAGGAAGAAAACCCTTACGGGAACTGAAGGCTGGAAAACATGAAAACAGGAACAGAAGGCAGAAACCTATTGAAATCAGATTGCAGGATGCATGGCAGAAAGAATTCAGAATACAGAATCTCAGATAAAGAGAAGCGGAAACTAATTCAGAGCTGAGGTTTCATAAGTAAATAATAGAAGGGGCTGGGAAGAACAGAAAACAGAGACAGACGATGACAATAAGTCAGCAGAATAAAACAGGAAAATGGGCGGAAGAGCTGGGGCGAATAACTGACGGAAGACTTAGTTTAAAGGAGCAGCGGTGAATTCAGATACGACAAAAATGAACAGGGTTCAGCGGAAGAGGCTGAGTAAAACTGCTCGGAAGAGGTAGTGACGTCAGCCGGAAGATGCAGTTTTAAACTGAATCGAAGGAAAAATCAGTGGATGACATCATCAGAAGAGGTAATGACAACAGACGAAGCCGGGTGGGATGATGACGTCAGCCGGAAGATGGATGACGTCACCGGTGGATGTAGGCAAGAACTGTAAATAGACTGGGCGGAAGATGTCGAATAAGACAAAATATATGACGTCAGCCGGAGGATGGGTGACGTCAACCGGAAGATACAGACAGAACTGGAAATAAACTGGGCGGAAGACTTAAGCTGGCCGTGGACTCAGATACGACAAAAGATGCACAGTGATCACCGGTGGATATAGTTTTAAAAACAGCAGTGAACATGACCGGAAGATACAGTTTAAAAGGGGCATGAATTTAGCAACTTTTGACAGGAAGACATACCAACAGAAAATCTCACAAAAGAGAGCAAACCTTCAAAACCCGATTCAAAAACAAAGTTTTCGAAACACACTTTGCAGATGACAGATTTCAACTGACAGATTTAGGAAAATCAGACTACATAGATAACTCTAAATTTCGAGATCATCCATGCAATTCTTAAAACAGAAGAGTATTCTAAAACATTTCAGAACATTCAGGGCATGAGTTCAACTGTCAAATATAACAGTTTTAAAGCTTTGACTCAGAAACTATACAGTATTTCAAAATCTGAGGATCGATAAGACATACTTTAAAATCGACAGATTCAAGGAAATAAGTTACATGGATAGCTCCAAAACCAGAATTCATCCATGCATGAATTAGTAGAAACATTCCAAACAAATTTCAGAATACTTTAAAATATAAACTTAACTGTCAAATACAGTGGTTTCTAAAACTGAAACATCAGAACTTGTACATTGTTTCAAAATCTGAGGGACAATACAGGACTTAACATATAATTACAGAATTTACCAAAAGATGAGTTTCTACAGAGTTTTTAACACAAAAATCAGGATTTTAGGAAAACTTTACAGAAACCTCTGAACAGAAATCATGTCTAGCTGCAGCAACCAAACCCCCATGAGCTCGATCCACCAGCAACTAATCATCAGACTGAGGCACAAAGTCCTCATTTTCGGGCTCAGTACCTACATCAAAGAGTTCATCTATGAGTCTAAAACTCAGTAAGGACATAATCAGAATGCAGTGATGCAAAGTGCTATGCATGCAGTTTTTCAAAAATACGGTGGCAGTACAGAGCATTAAGTTACAGTGGCAGTAGAATTAAGTTGAGATTATAGGGGAACTGGCAAACAGTGGGGGAGGGGGAGGGTGCACTATCAGGCACAATCAGGGATACAGTACAGTAAACAGTTCTGGGGCCATGTCCCCGTCTCGCACTTAACCTGGTACATTTCAGTCGAATTTTATCTTGTTTAGTTTCAAACAGTGTACAGAAAACATTTGCATGTCTTTCAGAGAAAACGTGTATGCATGAACTGGTGCTTGAACTTAAACAGGCAGACAGCAGAAATAAGACAACAGAAGGTGAATCGAAGCCAGACATTTCAGAATATAGACTATAACCTTTCTACCCAAAACAACTCGACAGAACAGAAAACCTAGTACCTCCGAGATGTAGGGCCTTAAGAGCCAACCTACGGTTATGAACTTACCTGTTTGCTGCAGTGTAGAATGCTCGAATGTCACTGGAACGCTCGGATCTGTTGGTGAAATGTAGAGAAATTAAACAAGCTGCAAATGCTAACAAATAACTTGTAGAATATGCAGCAAGCTCATTTCAACTCTTTAGGAAAACACACTAACGTATTTTCATCCAAAACAGTGAGTTTTCACATAATTAATAACCCTAAACCCCAATGAAAACTCGCATTAAACTTGTCCAAAATCAATAACTTCCGTAGATGATTACCTTGGCGGAGGAGCAGAAGGGAATCTGGGAAGATCGAAGTAACTTCGATGATTGTTTGTCGACAGGAAGAGAGAATGCAGAGAGGAAAAAGGAGAGAGAGAGCAGAGAAGAGAAGTGAAGAGGGTTTCACGTAGGAGGAAGACTTAGCTTCTTCATCAAGTCGCCAGATGTCATTCAACCATTGGCTCACTCCCACCAACCTTAATTTCTCTCCAAATTGCCCTTCCATGCATTTTAAACTTAATGTTTTGTTTAGTTACGCATTAGTTTAGTTCTCCACAATTATTCCAACAGTTCCACCAAAACACTCCTTTGCATTAATATAATATTAATCCCGATTAAATGATCTGGGAAAACTATTATATGGCAAAATGTCGGGTGTTACATTCCACCCACCTTAACAGAAATTTTGTCCCTAAAATTTTCCTAAGCGAATAGATCCGGATACTGGGCCCTAACATCCGCTTGTCTTTCCCATGTGGCTTCCTCCACATTGTGATGGCGCCATAACACTTTTACTAGTGGAACCACCTTGTTTCGCAATACTTTGAGTGACATATCCAATATCTGTATGGGCCTTTCTTCATACGTCAGTGTCGGCATGATATCAAAGTCCACCTGTTTCACGATCTGAGTTGGATCTCGTACACATTTTCTCAGCATCAAAACATGGAAGACATTGTGGACCCCATCCATCGATGCTGGCAACTGTAGTTTATAAGCCATGTTTCCCACACGCTTCAGGATGGGAAAAGGGCCAATGAACCGTGGGCTGGGCTTTCCTTTCTTACCGAATCTCATTACGCCCTTAAAAGGCGACACCTTCAGGAATACTTCATCGCCTCCGGCAAACTCTAAGTCTCTTCTTCTATTGTCCGCATAACTCTTCTGTCGACTCTGAGCAATTTTTATCCGTTGTTTGATAGCAGCTATCACCTCGGATATCTGCTGTAATATCTCAGGGCCGATAAGCTTGGTTTCTCCAACCTCATCCCAACACAACGGGGATCTACACTTTCTGCCGTAAAGGGCTTCATATGGAGCCATACCAATCGTAGCCTGATAGCTATTGTTGTATGCAAACTCCACGAGTGGCAAGTATCTACTCCAAGGAGCATGAAATTCCAGTACGCACGACCTTAGCATATCTTCCAGTATTTGGATTGTTCTTTCAGATTGTCCATCAGTCTGTGTATGAAATGCCGTGCTGAAGTCTAATCTAGTGCCCAAGGAGCTCTGCAAACTTTTCCAAAACGTGGAAGTGAATCTAGGATCCCGGTCCGAAACAATTGACAACGGAATACCATGCAGCTTGACAATCTCACTAATATATAGCTCAGCATACTGATCCATGGAGAATGTTGTCAATTTGTCTACTATGACCCATATGCTATTGTGGCCTTTAGCTATTCTTGGAAGGCCAACAACAAAGTCCATTGTGATGTTCTCCCACTTCCATTCGGGAATCGGGAGAGGTTGAAGCGTTCCACTTGGTCGTTGATGTTCAGCTTTGACCTGTTGACATATCATACAAGACTCCACATACTTGGCCACTTCATTCTTCATATTCGGCCACCAGAAGTGAAGTTTCAAGTCTTGATACATCTTCGTGCTACCGGGATGTACAGAGAAAGAAGATGAGTGGGCTTCCGACAAGATGTGCTTCTGTAACTCTTCATCCTTCGGAACATACCATCTATCTCTAAACTTCAGGATACCATCTCCCGAATAGCTGAACTCGGAAGAGGCCATTGGTACCTTGCTCACCATATCAGCCATCTCCTTTGAATTGGTCTTCTGGGCTTCCTTAATTCGGTCCAGGACGGAGGGCCGTAGCGTTAAGTCTGCTAGTATGGCCGATAGCCCAGAAACTATCTCCATATCGAACTTCTGTATCTCCGTCCTCAAAGGCATTGATACGGCCGACATAGCTGGTTGCACAGTAGCTGGCATCCTACTCAGTGCATCAGCTACCACATTAGCTTTACCAGGATGGTATTTGATCTCAACATCGTAGTCTTTTACAAATTCTAACCACCGCCTCTGTCTCATATTCAACTCCTTCTGAGTAAAGAGGTACTTCAAACTCTTGTGGTCAGAAAACACCTCACATGACTGTCCATATAGGTGGTGTCTCCATACCTTCAGCGCAAATACAACTGCCGCTAACTCAAGGTCATGAGTAGGGTAGTTTTCTTCATGGCTCTTCAATTGTCTGGACGCGTATGCTACCACTTTCCCTTCTTGCATCAATACGCATCCCAAGCCAATTTTTGACGCATCACAATATACGCTGAACTTGCCGTCTTCAACTTGCAATACTAACAGAGGAGCAGTGGTTAATTTCTACTTAAGTGTCTGAAAGCTCACCTCACATGCTTCAGACCATCTGAACTTGATTTCTTTCCTTGTCAAGCTGGTCATGGGTTTTGCTATCATAGAAAATCCCTTGATGAATTTCCTGTAATAACCAGCTAGTCCGATAAAGCTCCGTACCTCGCTTGCATTCCTCGGCCTTGGCCATTCCTTCACTGCCAGAATTTTGGCTGGATCCATGGATACTCCTTCAGCAGACACCACGTGGCCTAAGAAATTAATCTTATTCAACCAGAATTCACACTTTGATAGCTTGGCATATAGTTGATGCTGCCTCAGAGTCGATAGCACAACTGCCAAGTGCTCTTCATGCTCGGCCTCACTCCTGGAATAAACTAGGATATCGTCGATGAAAACGATTACAAATTTATCCAAGACATCTTGGAATATCCTGTTCATCAGGTCCATAAACGCTGCCGGAGCATTAGTTAATCCGAACGACATCACCAAGAACTCGTAATGTCCGTATCGAGTCCTGAAGGCGGTCTTCGGAATGTCCTCAGGTCTGACCTTCAACTGGTAATAACCGGAGCGTAAGTCAATCTTAGAAAACACCCGAGCCCCTTGTAGTTGGTCAAATAAATCATCGATTCTCGGCAACGGGTACTTATTTCTGATAGTCAACTTGTTCAGCTCACGTTAGTCAATTCACATCCGTAGGGACCCATCCTTCTTCTTGACAAACAAGACGGGAGCACCCCACGGAGAGAAACTAGGGCGCACAAAGCCCTTGTCCACCAACTCCTTTAGCTGAGTCTTCAACTCCCTCAGCTCTATTGGCGCCATATGGTACGAATTCTTCGACACCGGTTCAGCACCAGGATACACATCGATCTCAAACTCTATCTCACGATCCGGTGGCAATCCCGGTAGGTCATCTAAGAAAACCTCAGGGAAGTCTCGAACCACCGGAATATTTTGAAGTTCGACCTCACCTTGCTTCTGAACATCTACTACGTGGGCAAGAAATCCGACACATCCTGACCTCATTAGTTATTGAGCTTTCAAGGTGGATATGACAGGCATACTATGTTTCTTTGGTATCGCCTGATAGGAGAACTCTACTTCGTTCGAGCGCTTAAAAGTCACGAGCCCGAACCTACAGTCGATGGTGGCATGATGTCTAAATAGCCAGTCCATCCCCAGAATCACTTCGTATCCTTTCATACCGATGACGATAAGATTGGCATATAATTTCTGGTCTCCAACTGACACTATATCACCCTGCACTGCCTGCTCGGAGTGCATAAACTCTCCAGACGGTAGCATGACACTGTAGGGCTGATCAGACGGTGCAACGCACAAGTTCTTTCTACCCGCAAAGTCCATGGCCACAAATGAATGAGTGGCCCCCATGTCTAACAAAGTATATGCAGGTATGTTACACACCAAAATTGTACCTGTAATTGCTGTGTGCAGATCAGCATCATCAACGTCCTCCATCATTGCAAAGACTCTTGGCACGGCCTGATTTTGTCTCGTGTCGGGTATCGGGCAATCACGGACATGATGGCCTCCTTTGCCACATCGGAAACAAGCGCCAGTAATAAGCCTGCATTCGCCCTGGTGGCTTCTTTGGCACCGTGGACACATAGTGGGCTGAGGAGCTCCCATCGGTCTCTTTCCTTTGTCTGGGTAAGTGATGGTCTCATTGGGCCTCTTAATGCCCCTGTTTTGTTGCTGTTGAGGTTGCAGGTTTTGACCCCTTGGTTGTTGCTGAGGAACATTTCAAATAATCCCTCTTAGTGAATCTCTTTGTCTCTGGGACTTTATCTCTAAGGCCTCCAACTGATAAGCCTTGGCCACCACCTTCACATACGGTGCCTCATCGAATCCTCCGGTTGTGATCCCTCGTAGAAGGTCCATCTTTAACCCTTGAATGAATTGGTGCACCTTGTTCTCATCGGTGGCCACCATATGTGTTGCATATCGAGACAGTGACTCGAATTTCTGAACATATTCAGCCACTGACCCATATTGTGGCAGCCGAGAGAATTCAAGCAACTTTTCCTTCATCACTCCCCGGTCAAAGTACTTCTCGTAGAAGATCTTCGTGAATCCTTCCCAACTTAATGTCATTGTAGTTGACTGCACTGTGTCCCACCAAAATCCCGCACTTTTGGTGAGATAGAACGTGGCGCAAATAACTTTCTTGTTGACTTCTACTTCTGCATATCCAAACATTTTCTCCATTGTTCGAATCCAGGTTTCAGCACGGGTCGGGTCTGTAGACAGTCCATCAAATGAAGGCGGCTGGAGTCGCCGGAATCTGTCTCCACTGTTGTCTCGCGGCGCTTTATCACGATTGTTATTCCCATGATTATTGTTTCTATCGTCTTCTCTGGCCATCATGCGTTCAACCATGTGTGACTGTGCACCCACCAGTTCTGTTAGTCGGTCAATGGCTCGAGAGCTTTCGCTTGACTCTTCTTGATATCCTCTCACCATTTCTAATAAACCCTATAAACAGAATAACCTAACTTAATAAACAGAACTTTTACAGGAAATTTGTTTAAACACTTACAGTTGGTGGAGCGATCTCACGTGGCGGGTTGCGCAGTCAGACATTTCACAAAATCGGTTTTAAAACCTTGTCTCTCTGATACCACAACTGTGACAGCCCCGGACCGAACCCGATCGGGGTCTGGGATCGAAGCCGTCACTCCGGGACAGTTATCGGAAAACGGTGACTATTTTTTTTTGACATTTAAAACATCACACACAGGAAGAAAACCCTTACGGGAACTGAAGGCTAGAAAACATGAAAACAGGAACAGAAGGAAGAAACCTATTGAAATCAGATTGCAGGATGCATGGCAAAAAGAATTCAGAATACAGAATCTCAGATAAAGAGAAGCGGAAACTAATTCAGAGCTGAGGTTTCATAAGTAAATAACAGAAGGGGCAGGGAAGAACAGAAAACAGAGACAGACGATGACAATAAGTCAGCAGAATAAAACAGGAAAATGGGCGGAAGAGCTGGGGCGAATAACTGACGGAAGACTTAGTTTAAAGGAGCAGCGGTGAATTCAGATACGACAAAAATGAACAGGGTTCAGCGGAAGAGGCTGAGTAAAACTGCTCGGAAGAGGTAGTGACGTCAGCCGGAAGATGCATCTTTAAACTGAATCGGAGGAGAAATCAGTGGATGACATCATCGGAAGAGGTAATGATGTCATCAAAAGAGGTAATGACAACAGACGAAGCCGGGTGGGATGATGATGTCAGCCGGAAGATGGATGACGTCACCGGTGGATGTAGGCAAGAACTGTAAATAGACTGGACGGAAGATGTCGAATAAGACAAAATAGATGACGTCAGCCGGAGGATGGGTGACGTCAACCGGAAGATACAGACAGAACTGGAAATAAACTGGGCGGAAGACTTAAGCTGGCGGTGGACTCAGATACGACAAAAGATGCACAGTGATCACCGGTGGATATAGTTTTAAAAACAGCAGTGAACATGACCGGAAGATACAGTTTAAAAGGGGCAGGAATTTAGCAACTTTTGACAGGAAGACATACCAACATAAAATCTCACAAAAGAGGGCAAACCTTCAAAACCCGATTCAAAAACAAAGTTTTCGAAACACACTTTGCAGATGACAGATTTCAACTGACAGATTTAGGAAAATCAGACTACATGGATAACTCTAAAATTCGAGATCATCCATGCAATTTTTAAAACAGAAGAGTATTCTAAAACATTTCAGAACATTCAGGGCATGAGTTCAACTGTCAAATACAGCAGTTTTAAAGCTTTGACTCAGAAACTATACAGTATTTCAAAATCTGTGGATCGATAAGACATACTTTAAAATCGACAGATTCAAGGAAATAAGTTACATGGATAGTTCCAAAACCAGAATTCATCTATGCTTGAATTAGTAGAAACATTCCAAACAAATTTCAGAATACTTTAGAATATAAACTTAACTGTCAAATATAGTGGTTTCTAAAACTGAAACATCAGAACTTGTACATTGTTTCAAAATCTGAGGGACAGTACAGGACTTAATATATAATTACAGAATTTACTAAAAGATGAGTTTCTACAGAGTTTTTAACACAAAAATCAGGATTTCAGGAAAACTTTACAGAAACCTCTGAACAGAAATCATGTCTGGCTGCAGCAACCAAACCCTCATGAGCTCGATCCACCAGCAACTAATCATCAGACTGAGACACAAAGTCCTCATTTTCGGGTTCAGTATCTACATCAAAGAGTTCACCTATGAGTCTAAAACTCAGTAAGGACATAATCAGAATGCAGTGATGCAAAGTGCTATGCATGCAGTTTTTCAGAAATACGGTGGCATGACAGAGCATTAAGTTACAGTGGCAGTAGAATTAAATGGAGCTTTTAGGGAAACTGGCAAACAGTGGGGGAGGGGGAGGGTGCACTATCAGGCACAATCAGGGATACAGTAGAGTAAACAGTTTTGGGGTCAGTCCCCGTCTCGCACTTAACCTGGTACATTTCAGTCGAATTTTATCTTGTTTAGTTTCAAACAGTGTACAGAAAACATTTGCATGTCTTTCAGAGAAAACGTGTATGCATGAACGGTGCTTGAACTTAAACAGGCAGACAGTAGAAATAAGACAATAGAAGGTGAATCGAAGCCAGACATTTCAGAACATAGACTATAACCTTTCCACCCAAAACAACCCGACAGAACAGAAAACCTAGTACCTCCGAGATGTAGGGCCTTAAGGGCCAACCTACGGTTATGAACTTACCTGTTTGCTGCAGTGTAGAATGCTCGAATGTCACTGGAACGCTCGGATCTGTTGCTGAAATGTAGAGAAATTAAACAAGCTGAAAATGTTAACAAATAACTTGTAGAATATACAGCAAGCTCATTTCAACTCTTTAGGAAAACACACTAACGTATTTTCATCCAAAACAGTGAGTTTTCATAGAATTAATAACCCTAAACCCCAGTGAAAACTCGCATTAAACTTGTCCAAAATCAATAACTTCCGTAGATGATTACCTTGGCGGAGGAGCAGAAGGGAATCTGGGAAGATCGAAGTAACTTCGATGATTGTTTGTCGACAGGAAGAGAGAATGCAGAGAGGAAAAAGGAGAGAGAGAGCAGAGAAGAGAAGTGAAGAGGGTTTCACGTAGGAGGAAGACTTAGCTTCTTCATCAAGTCGCCAGATGTCATTCAACCATTGGCTCACTCCCATCAACCTTAATTTCTCTCCAAATTGCCCTTCCATGCATTTTAAACTTAATGTTTTGTTTAGTTACACATTAGTTTAGTTCTCCACAATTATTCCAACAGTTTCACCAAAACACTCCATTGCATTAATATAATATTAATCCTGATTAAATGATCCAGGAAAACTATTACATGGCAAAATGCCGGGTGTTACATGTATAATCAGAACATAAATCCTAAACTTCAACAAAACTAAAGAATAACTAACCTAAACTCGTTAACTAACTTAAATGGGTTACCTTTAACGGAGAAATGGAAGGAAACAGGAGAAGATGGAGCTTGAAATCGGTCGAAGTGAACTCGGTGACGAAATCGGTCGAAGTGACCTCGGTGATGAAATCAGCCAAAGTGACCTCCGTGACAAAATCGGTCGAAGTGACCTTGGTCAACAGGTTTGGATGACAAGTTCTGGACGACAGAAATGGTCAACAGGTTTGGACAACAACTTTGAACAACGTTATCGCTCACAACTTTGGACGATAACTTTGGACGATTAACACTTAGCCTTAGTCGACAGACTAAATCTCTAGAATTAATTTCTACATCATTCAGTCGACAAATTCGACCAAATGGAACAGAGGGACTAAACACTCCCGCAACATCTGAAGTACATCATTCGGTCGACAAATTCGATCAAATGGAACAGAGGGACTAAACACTCCCTCAACATCTGAAGTATCCCAACCATAAGAAACCCGATTAAAACATAGTTTTAAAACATGCTTGAAAACATGACAGAAGTCCAAAAATCTGACTGCATTGATAGCTAAAAAACTCAAGACAATCCATGCATAACCTAAAAGAAAAGACTCCAAGCAGTTCCAGAATATTTCAAAATATATATATATAACTGTCAAAATAGAGGTTTTAAAACTTCAACCCCAAAACCTATACATTACTAAAATTCCAACAGAATCCCAAAAGAGACTATACAAACATGACATTCATTTTAAAAACTTCACCCTCGGGTCAGAAATATGTCTGGCTGGTGCAACCACCCCCGAAAGCTCGTCCCACCAACTGCATCTACTCGTCAGCCTGAGGCACAAAGTCCTCATCTGGAGGATCCATACCTACAACAGGGAGTTCAACTATGAGCCTAGAGCTCAGTAAGAACATACAATGCAGTGATGCATATACTATGCATGAACTTTTGAAATACATGAACATTACTTTACATTACGTTCAAGTGCACATGAGGTATAAGTGGAGTTTATAGAGGAACTGGCGCAACAAATGTGCACTATCAGGCACATAACAAGGGTGCACTTTTAGGCACATTATAGGGATACATTACAGGAATACAGAACAGGATGTCAGTCCTGATCCCAAACTTAACCGTACATTACATTACAGGTTTTATCTTTCTTAACTTCAAACCTCATGCATAAAACATTTACATGACTTTCAGGAAAATGTGTATGCATGAACATTTACGATGCTTAAACATAACTTAAACAGGCTACAGGATAACAAACAAAACAAAAAGCAAACTCATTCAACTTAGAACTTAACCTACCACCTAACTACCCGACAACCAAAAACCTAGTATCTTCGTGCTGTAGGGCCTTAAGGGCTAACTTATATGCATGAACTTACCTGATGTCCGTAAGGTTAGAAATCTTGCACATAATTCATCGGCGATTCACGAACCTATATCGTGTATAATCGGGCCGTTAACCCTAAACTTCATTAAAACTAAAGAATAACTAACCTACACTTGTTGACTAATGAAAAAGGGTTACCTTTACTGGAAAAAACAGGAAAAATGGAAAGTTTAGAACCGTCGCTGGTCGTCTGGAAGAGAGAAAGCAGAGAGGAGATGAAAAACATTGGGGGGTTTACGTAGAAGAGAAGAGAAGAGAAGAGAAGGAAAGAGGGAGGGCTTCTCCAGCAAGTTTTGGACACTTGGCATCCATCCATTGGCTTCCTCCTACCAACCTTAATTAGCTTCCTAATTTGCCACTTCCATTAGTCTCTAACTAAATTGTCATTTAGTTCATCGATTTGGTTTTCTCCAAAACCCATTTTTTTATAAAGCATCACAACAACTCCAGTAAAATACGCATTTTATAAATGGAAAATTAATCCCGTTTAATAATTCACGGAATATTTACATGGCTAAATATGCCGGGTGTTACATCTCACCCACCTTAATATAATTTTGTCCCCAAAATTTGTCTAATAAAAAAGTTTCGGGTATTGGGCTTTAACGTCCTGTTATTTTTCCCAAGTGGCTTCTTCCACGTTATGATTGCGGCATAAAACCTTCACCAATGGGATCACTCTGTTGCGCAACACCTTGAATGTAACGACCCTGACACTGTACCAAATTTCCCGTACATATTTTTTTTATCCCAATACTTTAAATAAACTCTAGGCGGAATCTAAATCGAAATCGAAATTGAAATCGAAATCGAAATCGAAATTGAAATTGAAATCTATAGTTTAAACCATTTATAAACTTAAAACAATTTAAAACAACTAAATAAAACATTTAAAATCAATTACAAGGGGAGGGCAGAACCATCCATTTGCAATGGAAGAGGAGGGGCGATCGATCTCCATAATTTTTGGAGATCGATCGCCAAGGGTAAAACAATGAGGGGCGATCGATCTCCATAATTTTTGGAGATCGATCGCCGAGTTCCAGACATGGAGGGGTGATTGGTCGCCCCTCACTCTGGCGATCAGTCGCCTCATCATTTCGGCCTCCACTCTATTTTGGCGATCACATTTTTCTATTTGGCAAGCTCTCTGGAATCGAAATTCCAGAGAGCAAACTTCAACCCTTTTCATTTCTTCCTCCAACGTATGCACTCTAAACACTTCAACAAAACTTAACTCATTTCTCAATTTATCAGTCCCAACTTAACGGCCTAAACATACTTTAAAACGTGTTTAAAACATAACAAACTTTCGTGAAAACAAACTTCATGGATACGTTCGAAAACTATACATTTCCTCCTGTTTTAAATCACTAAGCAATTTCCAATAAAACTTTATAAAATAGTTTATAAAACAGGTTTCCAAAAATGTTTTAAAACCTACCAACTATCCAGAACCAAGCACCCTAAAATGTTCTAACTTTATACATATCCCTCAAAATAACCGAACACCCCAAAACCTATACATACATCCCCACGGGTAAGGTAAGCGTCGACTGCGCCAGCACACCACCGCAACCATCCTCCATCAACTGGATCACTCCTCAGGTGGAGGGATCTCATCCTCACCTGTTTCCTCGTAGTCACCTACACCATATTGACACCTATGAGATAAAAATCTCAGCAAGCTCTAGTAAATGTACATTCATGCTATGCGTATGAGTTCAGAAATCATGCAACATTTTCTTTATCTTTACTCTGTGGGTGTCACCGAGATCTCAGCCTCCTAACCGGAGAGAGCACATCCAGCGGTCAGACTACTCTTTCCAGCTAGACGGGGGGGTACACGCTTACAACACGTACACCCGTGCCTGAGCCCTATCTCGCATGACCTGTAACTGTATAACTATATGAGTATGCAATAGATGTGGTATTGTGACAGACCCCTGCGTGCCTACACAATAGATCAATAGCCCCTCTCCAGGCCACATCGCCATTTTCTTTAAAACATTTTGAGGAAATTCATTTTCTATGTTCTTTTAAAACACGTGATGCGTAAACAGTACAACATGACAGAAAGTAAACATACATTATTCGTACAATCAAGACAATAAAGCATTTAAAAGCATAACCTATACACAACTAATCCTAACTACCCAACCAAAACAATTTAAACATACGCGTCACCAAAACTCCTCGAGACGACCTCGACGTACGGTGTAGGTCAATCGGCCAGAGAAAATCACGAGAACTTACCTCGTGTGCAAAGCAGCTCAAGCTCCGTCCACGAGCGTTGTTTGTCTGAGGCAAAACACAACGGTCGATGTTAAAACAATTTAAGCTTCTAAACGTCCAAATTAACAAAACCTTAACTAAAGAATTTCTTAAAACTTCTAACTTAATTATTCGAAGCATATCGATGAACAATTTACGATTGATACCTCGAAACTACAATTTACGAGTTTTTTCCTAAAACCCGAAAATTCTCAAATTTTAACATTCATTCTAAATCAATTAAATTCGTCCAATAACGTCCAATACATTCACTATATCCTTAATTACGGCAAACCTATCAATTTCGGACTATAAATCGCGATTTTAAAACTAAACCTAAACGAAACCCTAATTGTTCAAACTCCGTAAAACTCAAAATAAACATTCTAAAATTATAGATCCATACCTAGAGCGTTGATTGGAGGAGAAAACGCGAAGAACGGAAGTTGATCGGAGGAAAAATGGAGATCAGAAGTGGAGAACTCGCCGTCGGCAGAGAGGAAATCGCAAGGGGAGAAAGGTTCTGGTTTCTCGCGGCCAGAGAAGAAAATGAGGAGGAAATAGGTTTATGTTATTTTATAAATTTGATTTGGCAAATTACCATTTTGCCCTTTGCACTTAATTCTATTTGTTTTGTCCTTTGTTTCGTTAATTAGTTAACGATTCAGGTTCTCCAAATTTTTTTATTTTGCCAATAACTCCAACTTATTATTTGGGATTTATCAAAACTGTCCGTTCGCAAATCGGACCTCGTTTACTATTTTTACTAAAACGTCCTTTATATTACGAGAAACTTAATTACTCGGAATATAGCGTTATTACTCCGAAAAATCTCGTAAATTCCCTAAAATTCCTATTAATCGTTAGGATTCTAATGACGCTTTCTTTTGGTAAAAACAGTTTGATTTGACATATTTACAAAAATGCCAATATATATTATAATATAAAATCCCGTACAAGCCGGATATTACATTCCACCCGCCTTATTTAGAATTTTGTCTACAAAATTAAATCATACAAACAAATCAGGATATTTAGTCATCATATCCTGCTGTCGCTCCCACGTAACTTCCTCCACCTCGTGGTTCCGCCACAAAACTTTGACCAGCGGAATCTCCTTGTTGCGCAATACCTTGATGGAAGACTCCAGAATGTGTACGGGCCTCTCCTCGTAAGTCAAGGTAGTATGTACCTCAATCTCTCTAGCCTCGACGATATGCGATGGATCGCGTAGGCACTTCCGAAGCATAGATACGTGAAATACATCGTAGATACCCTCCATAGAAGCCGGAAGCTCTAATCTGTACGCCATCTTCCCGATCCTCTTCAAAATAGGAAAGGGCCCCACATAGCGAGGGTTTAACTTGCCCCTCCTTCCAAATCTCGCAACGCCTTTAAACGGAGAAAATTTAAGATAAACCTCATCACCTTCTTCGAACTCTAGCTCTCTTTGTCTCGTGTCTGCATAGCTCTTCTGCCTGCTCTGAGCTACCTCAATACGCTGTCGGATAATGGCAATCTTCTCTGCCGTTTGCTGTAGAATCTCTGGACCAACGATGCTGGCCTCGCCAACCTCGTCCCAATATAGCGGAGACCTACACTTGCAACCATACAGCGCCTTGTACGGAGCCATGCCGATCGTAGCCTGGAAGCTGTTGTTGTACGAGAACTCAATCAGAGGCAAATATCGGCTCCACGAGCCCTGAAACTCCAGCACACAAGCTCTGAGCATATCCTCAAGAATCTGATTCGTCCTCTCTGTCTGACCATCAGTCTGAGGATGAAATGCCATGCTGAAATTAAGCTGAGTCCCCATAGCTTTATGCAGGCTCTTCCAGAACTTCGAAGTAAATCTCGGATCACGACCTGAGACTATAGAAACTGGCACTCCATGCAGTCTAACAATCTCCTGCACATAAAACTCGGCGAGCTGATCCATAGAAGATGCCATCCTCACAGATAAGAAGTGGGCCAACTTTGTCAATCGGTCCACGATCACCCAAACACCGTCATGGCCCTTCGTCGTCCTCGGGAGCCCCACAATAAAATCCATGGAGATCTGCTCCCACTTCCACTCCAGAATCGGCAGTGGCAATAATGTTCCGGCCGGTCTCTAGTGCTCTGCCTTTACATGTTGACAGACTAACCAGGTTTCAACATACTTGGCGACCTCTCTCTTCATATTCGGCCACCAGAAGTGTTGCTTTAAATCTCGGTACATCTTAGTACTTCCCGGGTGCACAGAATATGCCGAATAATGCGCCTCGGCCAATATCTCCTTCTTCAGATCCCCGTCGTTAAGCACGTACCACCTATGCCTGAACTTCAGAATACCATCATCTGATAAGTGGAAATCCAACGAGTCACCCAACGTCATACTCGATCGAAGCTCCTCACACTCCGTATCATTTTGCTGAGCTTTGCGTATCCTATCCAGAATAGTCGGTCTGAGAGAAATGTTGGTGTAACGACCCTCATACTATTCCTAATTTCCCGTACGAAATTCTTCTTTTTATTTTATACTTTGCGTTTAAGTGGAAAACAATTTAATAAAACGTTTAAAACAATTACAAAACAATTATTTAAACCAACACGTACACAAACACCTACAAAATACAACCTCACCATTTCGCTAACATGATTCTATCTATACCACAAATTCTATCCACATCACAATCATACGCTTCACAATACAACTTAATTTCAAACCACCAATACTCCTACCACTCCATAATCTCGCTCAAAACAACTCGTGACATATTTAAACAAAACACATTTCCATGAAAACGAACTGCGTGGTTCCGTTTAAAAGTTTAACATTTCCTCCTGTTTCAAAGAAAATACCAAGCAGTTCCATATCATTCAAATAACTGATTTAACAAAACGCTTTATAAAACAGTTTGCCAAAACATCTGTATATAAATCTATCAGCTAACCAGAACCAAACATCCTAATATGTTCAACTATACAGTTTCATCTAACTAACCCATCATTTACCCAAAACATCTCTATACCTTTAATTACATCCCCACGGATCATAATGCGCACCGACTGCTCAGCACACTCCCACGGGCCATCTTTCTTCAACTGATCATTTCTCGGGTGGAGGGATCTCGTAGTCACTTGTATCAAGATCACCTACACCATACAGACACCTATGAGATAAAATCTCAGTAAATCCTACGTAAATGCAGATGCGTGCAGTGCATATGGAGTTCAGAAATCATGCATAACATACAGAGCGTCGCAGACAGAATATCACCGAGATCTCATCCCCCTAACCGAAGGGGGGCCCATCCAGCGGTCGGACTACCCCGTGCAGTTAGAGGACGGGGGTACACGCTTACAACACGTACAGCCGTGCCTGAGCCTCACCTCGCGTGACCAGATAACAGATTACGTTCATTAATTACATTACATGAGATGTGGTATTGGTCAGACCCTTAATCAGTCCACACAATAGATCGATAGCCCCCAATTTCTGGGCCACATCGGTTTTCTGAAAAACATCGTGCGGAAATTCATTTTCATGCTTAGTTGAAATACGTGATGCATGAACAGATATTAGCATAAATAAACAACCAACATGCATACCATCAAGACGAATAAAAGCATAACCTAATAAGTGACTAACCTAACTACCCAATAAAAGCAATTTAAAACAAACAATCCACTAAGATCCTCGACGCGACATCGAAGTACGGTGTAGGCCAATCGGCCAGAGTAAGTCATGAGAACTTACCTGTCGTCCGTAGCTCGATGGGGATGCTCGGTTATCTGTCCATCTATGGCTCAACCTACGACAAATATTCAAACTTTATTAAACTCAAGGTTAAAATCACCAATTACTCCCAAACTACTATTTCTAGCCTAATCCAACTAAAACCTAACTAAACAGGCCACTAATTTGGGTTCGGTAAAACCGACCCAAAACTTTGAACGCACGTAACTTTCGCGTCGATTATCAGAATCGAACGATTCCAGCGGCCACGTACTCCTCTAATAACCTATTTTAACCTACCAAAAGGAATTTTAAAACAAAGAACCCTAGCTAGGTCAAAATTGGCAAAACCCGAACTGACCCCTTAACCGAAAAATTCCCTTTTCTGGTTTTTCATCGAACCTCCTCCATTTCCACACTAATCGACCACCCACACCTTCAATTAGCATAATCTAATCAAATTCCAAGGCTTTACATAGGAAAACCCGAATTCCCCAATTTGGAGCCCTCGGTTTTTCCTTCAATCCGAGCTCTCCTTTGCCAGGAGACCTTCGCCGGCCTTAAGCTCGGCCATTCACCGTCGAGAACGCCCAAAAGCGGCCGATGACCGGAGCTCAATGCAGCTCGCCACCCACGGCCACAAACCTAGCGAGAAATAGGGGAAGAACTCACCGGTTTTTGATCGGGTCTGGCGCAGAAAAGCCGAACCGAGCACTGGCTTCAACTCGCCGGAGTTTGCTCGTCTGAACGGTGACCGGAATCGCGTGGTCGCCGGAGGGACGTCGCTTGGCTCATTTTGTCGCTCTCGGGTGCTCGGGCTGAAGTGAAGAAGCAGAATGGCTTCGCGAGAAGCCATTCTGTTTTTAATTAAAAATAAGATTTTAATTTTTATTTTTATTTTTTTATTTATTTTATTAGTTTATTTATTTATTTTAGCTAATTACTAAATCGCCCTCATGTAAAAGCTACGTACGTCATATAAATCTTTTCTGGTGTTACAGTTGGTGAGCATACTGGACAACTCTACCACTATCTCCACATCGAACCTCTCAATCTCAGACCGCCGTGTAACTGACATCGCTGCTAGTGAAGGCTGACTCGTAGAAGGCACTCTACTCAAAGCATCAGCAACCTTGTTCGCCTTTCCTGGATGGTACTTGATATCAAAATCATAATCTTTGACGAACTCGAGCCATCGTCTTTGTCGCATATTCAGCTCCTTCTGCATAAACAAATACTTCAAGCTCTTGTGGTCGGAAAATATCTCGCACTGCTGCCCATATAAATAATGTCTCCATATCTTTAGTGCGAAGACCATAGCTGCTAACTCAAGGTCATGCGTAGGGTAATTCTGCTCGTACGGCTTCAGCTGCCGAGAAGCATAAGCAATAACTCTCCCCTCCTGCATCAATACACAACCGAGTCCATCTCCAGACGCATCGCAATAAATACTAAACTTGTCACCTTCAACAGGTAGCGCCAATACTGGAGCGTTGGTCAATCTCTGCTTTAACTCCATAAAACCGTCGTCACAAGCAGCCGACCATATAAATCTCTCGTTCTTCCGAGTCAATCGTGAAAGAGGAAGTGCTATCTTCAAAAATCCGTCTATAAACTTCCGATAATAACCAGCTAATCCAAGAAATCCACGCACCTCACGTACATTCTTCAGCTGCAGCCAATCTCTGACCACCTGAATCTTGCTCGGATCCACAGAAACTCCATCCTGTGATATGATATGGCCAAGAAAACTGACCCGATCCAACCAAAACTCGCATTTAGAGAACTTTTGATACAGCTGGCGTTGACTCAGAATCTGCAAAACAATCCGCAGATGTTCCTCGTGCTATTCCTTTGTCTTAGAATAGATCAAGATATCGTCGATGAAAACCACAACGAACTTGTCCAGATACTCCTTGAAGACACGGTTCATCAAATCCATAAACGCTGCAGGGGCATTAGTAAGTCCAAAAGACATGACAAGGAACTCATAATGCCCATACCTCGTTCAGAAAGTCGTTTTCTTTACATCTTCCTTCCGGACCTTCAACTGATAGTAACCCGAGCATAGGTCAATCCTGGAAAATACTCGGACACCCTGTAGCTGATCAAATAGGTCATCAATCTGAGGCAGTGGATATTTATTCTTCACTGTCAATTTGTTCAACTCTCTATAATCGATGCACATCCTGAGGGTCCCGTCTTTCTTCCTGACAAATAGAACGGGCGCACCCCAGGGTGAAACGCTGGGTCGAATAAAACCCTTCTCTAACAACTCGTCAAGCTGAGTCTTCAGCTCTTTTAACTCGGCTGGTGCCAACCGGTATGGGTTCTTAAACATTGGCACGGCGTTTGGATAAACGTCAATAGTAAACTCAATCTCCCGGTCTGGCGGTAATCCGAGAAGATCGTCGAGGAATATCTCAGAGAACTCTCTGACAATAGGAATGTCACTCGGCTTCACTCCGCTGAGCAACTGAATATCAAATACTGAGGCCAAATAAATAGAGCACGCACCTTTAAACTGCTCATTGACCTTCATGGAATAAGAAATAGGCGATCCACTCACTCGGTTCATCGCCTGATAAGAAAACTCGGCTTTACCCGGGGGTCGGAAGGTCACAATCCCGGATCGACAGTCGATGGTGGCGAAGTACTGTGCAAGCTAGTCCATCCCTAAGATAAGATCATACCGCTCTATGCTCATAACTATCAAACGAGCATAAAGGGCAATATCCCCCACTGAGATGACGTTTCCCTGGAGAATACATTCTGACTGCATAAGCTCTCCTGAAGGCAGCATCACTCTACAGCTAACTCAGACTCTAACCCCAATCTAGTCATGCATGCAGTTGATATGAAGGAGTGCGTAGCTCCCGTATCCATCAAAGTAAATACAGCTATACCCATAATCAGAATAGTACCTGCTATCACAGAGGGCTGAGCCTCGTCATCGACATCGCCAGGCTCAATAAATGCAAAGATCCTCGGCATAATCCTCCTCGGATCACTGCCTGACTGATCTCGATCGGGCTTCGGGCAGTCTCTAGCAAAATGGCCCACGTCTCCACACCGATAGCACACATTCGTGCCCACTCTGCACTGGCCACTGTGCTCCCTCTGACACTTAGGGCAAACAGGTATCTTAGAAGCCCCTTGAACTTGCTTCCCCTTACCCCGATCATTACCTCCCTCAAGAGGTCTTTTAACACCCCTCTATTGTTGCTGAGGCTGTGCTCTCGGCTGCCATCCTCGGTTCAGAGACTGAGGACGTATCTCTCGGAAGAAACCCTTAGATGGCTCCCTCAGTTGGCAGAATCCCTATCAACTGCCTCAATATCAAGTGCCCTGGCCACTATCTCGTCATATGATACATTCCGTACCCCAGATATAGTAAGGCGCATCCGGAACTCTTGACTAAGTCCCTGTAAAAATCGGCGTACCTTGTCCTCGTTAACGCTGACCTGACGTGGCTCGAATGGAGAAAGGGCTTCAAACTTCCTCACGTACTCGGCAATAGAACTGACCTGCCGTAACTGCATAAACTCAACCATGTTCACCTCCCGTACGGTATGGCTGAAATACTTGTCATAAAACAACTCTCTGAATCTCTCTCAACCCATAATCGTCACATCGGTGGTCGTCTTGATTGAATCCCACCAAAATCGGGCGTCCAGTGCCAAGTGGTAGGTCACCAATGCAACCTTCTCTCTGTCCTCAATGCTAGCATAGGCCAGCATGTCCTCCATGGTGCGAATCCACTCCTCGGCTGAAGAGGGATCCGTAGACTGTCCGTTAAATATAGGGGGCTGGAGCTTCTGGAATCTCTCCATCCCACGATTTCCCGGAATGGCTGCCTCCTGAGCTCTAGTGCCCTCTCGGTCTATCAAAGTACCCAGCTGTTGAGACTGTCTCTCCATCTGCTGAGCCTGTCGCTCCATATGCTGGGACTGCTGGGCAATAAAATCCTTGAGGGTGTCGATCGTATCATCTCGGTCATCTCGGTCATTTCCTCGACGTACCATTTTTTTATAAATAACTCCTATAAAAGATAAACAAATACTCTATAAAAAATGAAATCAAATAAGGCTATAAACATATTTACAGTTGATGAAGAATGTCTGCGTAGTGGCTATGCAGTCGAGCAGTCTACAGAACCGATTTTAAAACCCGGGGGCTCTGATACCATAAATTGTAATGACCCTGACACTGTACCAAATTTTCCGTACATATTTTTTTTTATCCCTATACTTTAAATAAACTCTAGGCGGAATCTAAATCGATATCGAAATTGAAATCGAAATCGAAATTGGAATTGAAATCTATATTTTAAACCATTTATAAACTTAAAACAATTTAAAACAACTAAATAAAACATTGAAAATCAATTACAAGGGGAGGGCAGAACCGTCCATTTGCAATGGAAGAGGAGGGGCGATCGATCTCCATAATTTTTGGAGATCGATCGCCAAGGGTAAAACAATGAGGGGCGATCGATCTCCATAATTTTTGGAGATCGATCGCCGAGTTCCAGACATGGAGGGGTGATTGGTCGCCCCTCACTCTGGCGATCAGTCGCCTCATCATTTCGGCCTCCACTCTATTTTGGCGATCACATTTTTCTATTTGGCAAGCTCTCTGGAATCGAAATTCCAGAGAGCAAACTTCAACCCTTTTCATTTCTTCCTCCAACGTATGCACTCTAAACACTTCAACAAAACTTAACTCATTTCTCAATTTATCAATCCCAACTTAACGGCCTAAACATACTTTAAAACGTGTTTAAAACATAACAAACTTTCGTGAAAACAAACTTCATGGATACGTTCGAAAACTATACATTTCCTCCTGTTTTAAATCACTAAGCAATTTCCAATAAAACTTTATAAAACAGTTTATAAAACAGGTTTCCAAAAATGTTTTAAAACCTATCAACTATCTAGAACCAAGCACCCTAAAATATTCTAACTTTATACATATCCCTCAAAATAACCCAACACCCCAAAACCTATACATACATCCCCACGGGTCAGGTAAGCGTCGACTGCGCCAGCACACCACCACAACCATCCTCCGTCAACTGGATCACTCCTCAGGTGGAGGGATCTCATCCTCACCTGTTTCCTCGTAGTCACCTACACCATACAGACACCTATGAGATAAAAATCTGAGCAAGCTCTAGTAAATGTACATGCATGCTATGCGTATGAGTTCAGAAATCATGCAGCATTTTCTTTATCTTTACTCTGTGGGTGTCACCGAGATCTCAGCCTCCTAACCGGAGAGAGCACATCCAGCGGTCGGACTACTCTTTCCAGCTAGGCGGAGGGGTACACGGTTACAACACGTAAAGCCGTGCCTGAGCCCCATCTCGCATGACCTGTAACTGTATAACTGTATGAGTATGCAATAGATGTTGTATTGTGACAGACCCCTGCGTGCCTACACAATAGATCAATAGCCCCTCTCCAGGCCACATCGCCATTTTCTTTAAAACATCATGAGGAAATTCATTTTCTATGTTCTTTTAAAACACGTGATGCGTGAACAGTTGAACATGACAGAAAGTAAACATACATTATTCGTACCATCAAGACAATAAAGCATTTAAAAGCATAACCTATACAGAACTAATCCTAACTACCCAACCAAAACAATTTAAACATACGCGTCACCAAAACTCCTCGAGACGATCTCGACGTACGGTGTAGGCCAATCGGCCAGAGAAAATCACGAGAACTTACCTCGTGTGCAAAGCAGCTCAATCTTCGTCCACGAGCGTTGTTTGTCTGAGGCAAAACACAATGGTCAATGTTAAAACAATTCAAGCTTCTAAACGTCCAAATTAACAAAACCTTAACTAAAGAATTTCTTAAAACTTCTAACTTAATTATTCGAAGCATATCGATGAACAATTTACGATTGATACCTCAAAACTACAATTTACGAGTTTTTCCCTAAAACCTGAAAATTCTCAAATTTTAACATTCGTCCTAAATCAATTAAATGCGTCCAATAACGTCCAATACATTCACTATATCCTTAATTACAGCAAACCTATCAATTTCGGACTATAAATCGCGATTTTAAAACGAAACCCTAATTGTTCAAACTCCGTAAAACTCAAAATAAACGTTCTAAAACTATAGATCCATACCTAGAGCGTCGATTGGAGGAGAAAACGCGAAGAACGGAAGTTGATCGGAGGAAAAATGGAGATCAGAAGTGGAGAACTCGCCGTCGGCAGAGAGAAAATCGCAAGGGGAGAAGGGTTCTGGTTTCTCGCGGCCAGAGAAGAAAATGAGGAGGAAATAGGTTTATGTTATTTTATAAATTTGATTTGGCAAATTACCGTTTTGCCCTTCGCACTTAATTCTATTTGTTTCATCCTTTGTTTCGTTAATTAGTTAACGATTCAGGTTCTCCAAATTTCCTTATTTTGCCAATAACTCCAACTTATTATTTGAGATTTATCAAAACTGTCCGTTCGCAAATCGGATCTCGTTTAATATTTTTACTAAAACGTCCTTTATATTACGAGAAACTTAATTACTCGGAATATAGCGTTATTACTCCGAAAAATCCCGTAAATTCCCTAAAATTCCTATTAATCGTTAGGATTCTAATGATGCTTTCTTTTCATAAAAATAGGTTTGATTTGACATATTTACAAAAATATCAATATATATTATAATATAAAATCTCGTTCAAGCCGGATATTGCATTGAGTGAGGAGGCCAACATCTTTATGGGTATTTCTTCATATGTCAGCATCGACATGATATCAACGTCCACCGGTTCCACGATCTGAGTTGGATCTCGCACACATTTTCTCAGCATCGAAACATGAAAAACATTGTGAACTCCATCCATTGACGCTGGCAGCTGTAGTCTGTAAGCCATGCTTCCTACTTTATTCAAGATGGGAAAGGGCCAACAAACCTTGGACTTAGCTTCCCTTTCTTGCCAAACCTTATCACGCCCTTGAAAGGCGACACCTTCAAGAATACTTCATCGCCTTCAGCAAACTCCAAGTCTCTCCTCCTATGGTTCACGTAACTTTTTTGTCGACTCTGAGCAATTTTTATTCATTGTTTGATAGCAGTCACAACCTCGGACATCTGCTGTATTAACTCAAGGCCGACGAGCTTGGCTTCTCCAACTTCATCCCAACACAATGGAGATCTACACTTCCTGCCGTAAAGAGCTTCATATGGAGCCATACCGATCGTAGCCTGGTAGCTGTTATTGGCAGCAAATACTTACTCCAAGGGGCATGAAATTCTAGCACGCATGACCTTAAAATATCCTCCAGTATTTGAATCGTCCTCTCAGATTGTCCGTCCGTCTGTGGATGAAATGTTGTGCTAAAGTTTAACTTGGTACCCAAGGAGCTTTGCAAGCTTTTCCAAAACCTAGAAGTAAATCTAGGATCCCGGTCTGAAACGATTGACAGCGGAATACCATGCAGCTTGATAATCTCGCTAATGTATAGCTTTGCATATTGGTCCATAGAGAACGTCGTCTTCACAGGTATAAAATGGGCCGACTTTGTTAGTCTGTCCACAATGACCCATATGTTGTTATGGCCTTTAGCCATCGGTGAAAGGCCGACAACAAAATCTACCGTGATATTCTCCCATTTCCATTCAGGGATCGGGAAAGGCTGAAGTGTTCCACCTGGTCGTTGATGTTCAGCCTTCACTTATTGACATATCATACAAGATTCCACATATTTGGCAACCTCATTCTTCATATTTGGCCACCAGAAGTGTAGCTTCAAGTCTCGATACATCTTCGTGCTTCCCGGATGTACTGAGAAAGAAGACGAGTGGGCTTCCGATAAAATGTCCTTTCATAGCTCTTCATCTCTCGAAACGTACCACCTGTCTTTAAACTTTAAAATACCATCTCCCGAATGACTGAACTCGGAAGAGGCCAAAGGCAATCTGCTCATATATCAGCCATCTCCTTTGAATTGATCTTCTGGGCTTCCTTAGTTCGGTCCAGAATGGTTGGCCGTATTGATAGATCTGACAGTACGGCTGATAGTTCAGAAACTACCTCCATACCAAACTTCTGAATTTCTGTGCTCAAAGGCATCAATACGATCGACAGAGTTGGTTGCATAGCAGCCGGCATCCTGCTCAATGCATCGGCTACCACGTTAACTTTCCCCGGGTGGTATTTAATATTGATATCATAGTCTTTCACAAACTCGAGCCACCGTCGTTGCCTCATGTTTAACTCCTTCTGAGTAAATATATACTTCAAACTCTTGTGATCAGAAAAAACCTCACTTGATTGTCCATATAAGTGGTGTCTCCATACTTTCAGTGCAAAAACAACTGCCGCTAACTCAAGGTCATGAGTATGGTAGTTTTGCTCGTGGTTCTTCAATTGTCTGGACGCGTACGCCATCACTTTTCCTTCTTGCATTAGTACGCATCCCAAACAAAACTTTGACGCATCGCTGGAATTTGCCGTCCTCAACCGGGAATACCAACAGAGGAGCAGTGGTTAATTTCTGTTTGAGTGTCTGAAAACTCTCTTCACACCCTTCAGACCACTTGAACTTGATATTTTTCCTTGTTAAGCTTGTCATAGGCTTTGTTATCACAGAAAATCCCTTGATAAACTTTCTGTAATTGTAACGCCCCCGAACCCACCCCGGATTGGTGCGCTACTTTGCTAACTCAAATCCCGTTTTAAACGACGTTTAAAATAATTTTCGACAAAATTTTGACTCGGTTTTCGGGTTTTTAAGAAAATTTCAGGTGTTACAGTAATAAACAGCCAGCTTGATAAAACTTCGTACCTCACTGGCATTTCTCAGCCGCGGCCAGTCTTTCACAGCCTGAATCTTGGTCGGATCCACAGACACTCCTTCTGCAGACACCACGTAGCCTAGAAAGTTAATTCTGCTCAACCAGAATTCACACTTTGACAGCTTGACGTACAATTGGTGTTGTTTCAGAGTTTATAGCACAATCGCCAAGTGCACTTCGTGCTCTACCTCATTCCGAGAATAAACCAGGATGTCGTCGATGAAGACGATCACAAACTTGTCCAGAAAATCTTGGAATATTCCTGTTCATCAGGTCCATAAATGCCGCCGGGGAATTAGTCAACCCAAACGAAATCACCAAGAACTCATAGTGTCTATATCGGGTCCTGAATGCGGTCTTTGGAATATCGTCAGCTCTGACCTTCAACTGGTAATAACAGGAGCGTAAATCAATTTTTGAGAATACCCGAGCCCCTTGCAACTGGTCAAATAGATCGTCGATCCTCGACAACGGGTACTTATTCTTGATGGTTAACTTGTTCAACTCAGAGTAATCAATACACATGCGTAGGGACCCATCCTTCGACGGGAGCGCCCCACAGAGAGAAACTAGGGCATACGAAGCCCTTGTCCACCAATTCCTTTAGCTGAGTCTTCAACTCCTTCAGCTCTATTGGCACCATACGGTACGGATTCTTCGATACCGGTTCAGCACCAGGACACACTTCAATCTCGAACTCAATCTCACAATCCGGTGGTAATCCTGGCAGGTTGTCCAAGAAGACCTCTAGGAAGTTTCAAATAACCGGAATGTTTTGGAGTTCCACCTCACCTTGCCTTGCCTTTAAGCATCTACCATGTAGGCAAGAAATCCGTCACATCCTGACCTCATTAGCTTTTGAGCTTCTAAGGAGGATACAATAGGTATAAAGTGCTCCTTTGGTATGGCCTGATAGGAGAACTCTTTTTCATTCGGGCGTTTAAAAGACACAAGCCCAGACCTACAGTCGATGGTGGCGTGATGTCTAAACAGTCAGTCCATCCCCAGAATTACATCGTATCCTTTCATGCCGATAATGATAAGATTGGCATACAATTTCTAGTCCCCTACTGACACTACATCACCCTGCACTGCCTACTCGGAGTGCATAAGACAAAATTTCTCCCTAACCACGAAGTCCCTAGCCACAAACGAGTGTGTGGCCCCCGTGTCCAACAATGTATAAGCAGGTGTATTACAGATCAAGATTGTACCTGTGATCGTTGTGTGCTGGGCATCGTCATCATTCTCTGTTATAGCAAAAACTTTTGGCACGGCACGATTCGGTCTCGTGTCAGGCATTGGGCAATGGCCGGTAAAGAGCCTGCATTCACCTATGTGACTTTTCTGGCAACGCAGACATACAGGTAGCTGAGGAGCTCTCATAGGTCTTTTTCCCTTATCCGGATAAGCAGCAGTCTCATTGGGCCTCTTAACGCCCCTGTTCTGTTGCTGTTGTGGTTGCCAATTTTGACCACGCTGTTGTTGTTGAGGAACATTCCGAATAATCCTTTTTGATGAATCCCTCTGTCTCTGGAACTTTGCCTCTAAGGCCTCCAACTGATAAGTCTTGGCCACCAATTTTGTATACGGTGCCTCATCAAATCCCCCGGTCGTGATCCCTCGTAAAAGGTCGATCTTCAGACCCTGAATGAACTGATGTACCTTATTCTCGTCGGTGTCCACTAGATGAGGTGCATAACGGTATAGTGACTCGAACTTCTGAACATATTCGGCCACTGACCCATATTGCCACAGTCAAGAGAATTCAATCAACTTTTCCTTCCTCACACTGCGGTCGAAGTACTTCTCGTAGAAGATCTTCTTGAATCCTTCCTGACTTAATGCTACTGTAGTCGACTGCACTGTGTCCCACAAAAATCCAACATTTTTGGTGAGATGAAACGTTGTACATCTCACTTTCTTACTTTCTTCCACCTCTACGTAGTTGAACATTCTCTCTATCGTCCAGATCCATTCCTCGACGTGAGTAGGGTTGTCGATAATCCATCAAACATAGGCGGTTGGAGTCGCCGGAATCTGTCTCCACTGGTGTCACGTGGAGCATTCCCATGATTATTATTTCCGTTATCTTCCCTGTCCATCATGCATTCCACCATACGGGACTGTACACCCACCAATTCGGTTAAACGGTCGATGGCACTGGCACTATCGTTTGCTTCATCCTGATGTCCTCTCACCATTTGTAAGAAAATTCTATAAACAGAATAACTAATTTTAATAAACAAAACTTTTACAGGAACTTAAACACTTACAGTTTGTGGAGCGATCTCACATGGCGGGTTGCGTAACCAGACAGTTCTCCAGAACCGCTTTTAAAACCTGGCAACTCTGATACCATAACTGTGACGACCCCGATCCGATCGAGGTCGAAGAGCCTCACTCCAGACATTTAAAACGTGACATATATTTTTTTTAACTCTTTAAACTTTACACAGAGTATAAACCTTCTCTGCAATTGAAAACTGGAAGACATATTTAAAACTGAATGACAATTACAATCGGACTACAGAAATAAACGACAGAAGAAAACAGGAAGACGGAATACTTTGGACGTTTTAAATAAATGGCAGAATGGACGACAGAAACAGAAGGCAGAATAGACAACAGACATGCAGTGGAAGACTTAATAAAATAGGAAACATAAAGTAGAAGACATGCAGTGGAAGGCTACTGTGGATAGGGGTGGGCACGGTCTGGTCCGGTCCGGTTCCTGCTTGGAACCGGACCGGACCGGCAATTTTGGGATTTTAAATGCTGAAACCGGAACCGGTTCCTCCCATCTAATTTCTTATTATTATTTTTTTTCTAAAATATTTAAAGCTGAAAAATAAAACTAAATCTAAAGTTGAAAAATTCCATCCAGAATTCCTCAACGCCGAAAGCTAGCCCTCGATCAGATGAAATCAAAGAGAGAGAGAGGTAAGCTCAAGGAAAAATTTAAACTTTACCTTCACCCACTCTCTCCGCCGTAATCGAACAGCACGATCGGAACGCTATCCCTCGAAAACGCGCGTTCCTGATAAAACAAGGCCTCGAGCTTGCCTTTCTTCTCCAAACCAGAGGTGAGTTTTTTCAAATGGCTTTTGGGTACCTTTCTGCGAGGAGGTCTCCTAGGCAAATGGAGAATTCTGGGGGATTGAGGAGGCTGTTGGTAATGCCATTTTAGCCTCCTCGTAGCTGCTATAGCTGCCATGAATGTCATTTTCACTGCAACCCAAAGGACAAACCCACCTTCTCTCTATCTCTAACGAAGAAAAGGATAGGGTTTTGCAGGTGGGTCTTCCATCTACATCCTGTAACAATGAAAGGTACGATTCTAGAGAGAGAGAGGATTGCGAGGACTAAGTAAAGGCATGAGAGGCGTACCACCTCGAAGCAGAAGAAGCAGGGATTTCAAATGAAAGCTGTAATAAATGAAAGATGTAATAAATACCAGTGAATTCGGTACTCCCACGGTCCGGGCCGGTTCCTGGACCTAGGAACCGTGGGCTGGACCGCCGGTTCCGGTTCCAAGAGTTTTGGAACCGGAACCGACTCCCACCCCTCTTGGAACCACCCAAGAACCGGCCCAGAACCGCGGTCCGGTCCGGTCCGTCGGTTCCGGGCCGGTTCTGCCCACCCCTAACTGTGGATGACAGAAGCCATGGACGATAGAAATAAAAGACAGCGCGGACGACTGTTCACAGAACAGAATGGACAATATGTTTTAAAGCAAGGTTTTTAGTCGACATGACACAGCACTTGAAGAGCTATGACCCACAACAAAATCGGTCGAAGTGCAAAAGAGTAGTAAGACTGAGTTTCGGTCAAAGTGACCTCAGTGACGAAATTGATCGAAGTGACCTCGGTGACAAAATCGGTCGAAGTGACCTTGGTCAACAGGTTTGGACGACAAAAATGGTCGAAAGGTTTGGACGACAGGTTCGGACGACAACTTTGGACGATAACTTTGGACGATTAACACTTAGCCTTAGTCGACAGACTAAGTCTCTGGAATTAATTTCTACACCATTCGGTCGACAAATTCGACCGAATGGAACAGAGGGACTAACACTCCCTCAACATCTGAAGTACACCATTCGGTCGAAAAATTCGACTGAATGGAACAGAGGGACTAACACTCCCTCAACATCTGAAGTACACCATTCGGTCGAAAAATTCGACTGAATGGAACAGAGGGACTAAACACTCCCTCAACATCTGAAGTACACCATTCGGTCGACAAATTCGACCGAATGGAACAGAGGGACTAAACACTCCCTCAACATCTGAAGTACACCATTCGGTCGACAAATTCGACCGAATGGAACAGAGGGACTAAACACTCCCTCAACATCTGAAGTACACCATTCGGTCGACAAATTCGACCGAATGGAACAGAGGGACTAAACACTCCCTCAACATCTGAAGTACACCATTCGGTCGACAAATTCGACCGAATGGAACAGAGGGACTAAACACTCCCTCAACATCTGAAGTACACCATTCGGTCGACAAATTCGACCGAATGGAACAGAGGGACTAAACACTCCCTCAACATCTGAAGTACACCATTCGGTCGACAAATTCGACCGAATGGAACAGAGGGACTAAACACTCCCTCAACATCTGAAGTACACCATTCGGTCGACAAATTCGACCGAATGGAACAGAGGGACTAAACACTCCCTCAACATCTGAAGTACACCATTCGGTCGACAAATTCGACCGAATGGAACAGAGGGACTAAACACTCCCTCAACATCTGAAGTACACCATTCGGTCGACAAATTCGACCGAATGGAACAGAGGGACTAAACACTCCCTCAACATCTGAAGTACACCATTCGGTCGACAAATTCGACCGAATGGAACAGAGGGACTAAACACTCCCTCAACATCTGAAGTACACCATTCGGTCGACAAATTCGACCGAATGGAACAGAGGGACTAAACACTCCCTCAACATCTGAAGTACACCATTCGGTCGACAAATTCGACCGAATGGAACAGAGGGACTAAACACTCCCTCAACATCTGACGACAAATTCGACCGAATGGAACAGAGGGACTAACACTCCCTCAACATCTGAAGTACACCATTCGGTCGAAAAATTCGACTGAATGGAACAGAGGGACTAAACACTCCCTCAACATCTGAAGTATCCCAACCAAAAGAAACTTGATTAAAACATAGTTTTAAAACATTATTGAAAACATGACAGAAGTTCAAAAATCTGACTGCATGGATAGCTCAAAAACTCCAAACAATCCATGCGTAACCTAAAAGAAAATACTCTAAGCAGTTCCAGAATATTTCAAAATATATATATACAACTGTCAAAACAGAGGTTTTAAAACTTCAACCCCAAAACCTATACATTACTAAAATTCCAACAGAATTCCAACAGAGACTATACAAACATGACATTCATTTTAAAAACTTCACCCTTGGGTCAGAAATATGTCTGGCTGCCGTAACCACCCCCAAAAGCTCGTCCCGCCAACTGCATCTACTCGTCGGCCTGAGGCACAAAGTCCTCATCTGGAGGATCCATACCTACAACAGAGAGTTCAACTATGAGCCTAGAGCTCAGTAAGAACATACAATGCAGTGATGCATATGCTATGTATGAACTTTTGAAATACATGAACATTACTTTACATTACGTTCAAGTGCACAGGAGGTATAAGTGGGGCTTATAGAGGAACTGGTACAACAGAGGTGCACTATCAGGCACATAACAAGGGTGCACTTTCAGGCACATTATAGGGATACATTACAGGAATACAGAACAGGATGTCAGTCCTCGTCTCACACTTATTCGTACATTACATTACATGTTTTATCTTTCTCAATTTCAAACCTCGTGCATAAAACATTTACATGACTTTCAGGAAAACGTACATGCATGAACATTTACGGTGCTTAAACATAACTTAAACAGGCAACATAATAACAAACAAAACAGAAAGCAAATTCATTCAACTTAGAACTTAACCTACCACCTAACTACCCAACAACCAAAAACCTAGTATCTTCGTGCTATAGGGCCTTAAAGGCCAACTTATACACATGAACTTACCTGATGTCTATAAGGTTGGAAATCTCGCACGTAAGTCCTCGGCGATTCACGAACCTATATCGTGTATAATCGGGCCATTAACCCTAAACTTCATTAAAACTAAAGAATAACTAACCTACACTTGTTGACTAATGAAAAAGGGTTACCTTTACTAAAAAAACAGGAAAAAGGCAGAGTTTAGAACCGTCGCTGGTCGTCTGGAAGAGAGAAAGCAGAGAGGAGATGAAAAACATGGGGGGGTTTGCGTAGAAGAGAAGGAAAGAGGGAGGGCTTCTCCAGCAAGTTTTGGACACTTGGCATCCATCCATTGGATTCCTCCCACCAACCTTAATTGGCTTCCTAATTTTTCCCTTCCATTGGTCTCTAACTAAATTGTCATTTAGTTCATCGATTTGGTTTTCTCCGAAACCCATTTTTTCATAAAGCATCACAACAACTCCAGTAAAATACGCATTTTATAAATGGCAAATTAATCTCGTTTAATAATTCATGAAATATTTGCATGGCTAAAAATCCCGGGTGTTACAATACTTCCCTTGAAGTGTCGACCTCTAAGTCGATTTCAGCGAAGGGGAGTTCGTGAAACTCGCTTTTTCCTGCCATTTTTTGCCTCTAAACGACGAGCACCAACAATCCAGAATATACCAAGGGATTCGAGCTCCTTTGCTCGAATTCGATCCAAACACATAAACCCTGACTTTAAATCTAGAAACAAAGAGGAGAAATCAACTTACCCTCGATGTTCCTTCACGAAAGTACTTGCTCCAAGCCTCGCAAACAAGATTTCGTCCACATAACGTGACGGTTTTCACACCTCCTTCCTCCCCTTCTCTCTTGTCTACGGGGCACATATGGGAAATATAGGGTTTCTAACCCTTTTATCCAAACCTTGCTAAATTGCACTTTAACCCCTCACTTTTTCTTAATTTATATAATTACAAATTAAACCAAATCTTTTAAGTATCGAACCCTTTTACGAACTCATACTCAAGATAAAACTTCAATGTTATTTCCTTCAATTTAACCACATGGTATCTTTTCAAATATTGAATTTACCCAAATTTTTGAAAAAAAAAACTAACGAGGCAATTAAAAGAGAAATGAGTCAATCCATGATACGTTGTCGATCAACAACTAAAAATTTGACACGTTAAATTTAATTATTTACAAAAATAACAGGTTTTACTCTAAGTACTATTCAGTTCATTACTATTGATGACAATAACAAAATAAACAAATAGAACAACTACTTGATATTTTTCTTATGAACTCAATTCTTCTAATATTAGTCGTACTAGCAAATTAAGTCATCTTAGTTATAGTAGTAATAAAAGTTCTAAATATGCTTTACAAGACATGTGAAATGTTTAGATCACGAATATTACTCTATTTTTGTTAAGAAACAAGCTTAATGTTTACTTTTAAACTTGTTATGGCGAGTAAACTCCTCATTGTATCATATTCTTTTGATGCGAACCTCATATGGAAGACGGCAAAACCCAACCCACTAAGAAATCAAATTGCCCAAGACACTCGAACATATTCAAAGGAAAAATTGTTCCCCAAGTTTTACAATGAAAAGAACCAAATGTAAAAGACCTTGAGAAAACTTTACTATATGAAAAATGAGAATCATAATTATAAGACCTCACACACTAGACACATGTGAAGGAAAAGATAATTCATTTTGAATGCCAAAAGAAAAATCTTGATAAATTCATTAAATCGGAGAAAAACCAAAATGGTTCCCTCTCTAAACGAACTCAATTCATCATAACTAAATTTCAATTGAGCTCCCTTTCAAAAGTGGTGCAGAGGAATATTTATTGCAAAATCAAAATGGAAGAGTAATGAAATGATATAGAAATAATTATCAATATAATGATAATTTCATTAGTTATTTTTTAAAAGACTTTTTCAACTATTACAACAAATTCTTTTTATAGAGTAATCAATACTAACATATAAAAAGAAATAATTATAATAGGAAACTAATAAATTAAGAATTTTACTAATTATAAAAATAAGATAAATAGGAAACTTAATAAAAAAAAAGATAAATCAAAATAAAAATGTAAATAAAATAAGAAACTAATAAAATAAAAAATAAAGTAAAATAGAAAATTAATTTAGATTGGATCATGTATTAGGCAGTTATTGTATGATAGTTCAATCTCATTCTCTTGTAAAAAATTCATTCTGAGTTTTGTAGTTGCAAGAGAACTCTTTTTAAGTCGAATGTAAATTTGGTGTTTGTTGCTTCATACATTAAGTTTAACGAATACGATTACACTCTATTTGAACCTTGTTGGAGACATTAATAATCGCTTCAATTTGATTAGTAACCAAAAATGGAATAATAATTTGATTCTTTAAATTGCTCAAAAATACAAATCATGTTTGGTAACTTCTGTAGTCAACTGTAGTTCTCTGTTGAAAATCTTTTTATTGTAGATGACAAAAATCTTTCTCGTGAAGAGGAAAACTTTGGGTCAGTTTTTGTTGTAAAACTTCTAGTCGTTGAAGGCAAAAATAATCATCCCCACATGCACTATCTTGTGCATAAGTCGCTATTAGTCTCAAATTTTACATCACCACATCCTAGAAATATTGGTTGACAGGTTGGAAGGCGTGGAATGGAATGTAATCATATTTTAAGAGTTTTATTTCATGAATAGGTGTTGGAATCACACGAATTTAGGATGTACAAGGTTCATTGGTTTTGCTAGTTGTTTATTGGGCTGAACAATTGTTATAGTCATTCTTCATCGTAGAACAAAAATAATGGCTTGTCATTTGGACTAGGCCAACGGATAGCCGATTTCTAGACAAAAGTTCATATTTGCCTGCTATGTTTGGGTTTTGTGAAGTGCAATATGTTTTCTATTGACTGTCGTTTTCTTCACCCGTCATAAATGTTATTTTTAAATTTTTATTCCTTAAGTTTGCGTCATACTTTGATAATCAACACAATTATCATATGCTTGAGATTACGAAAAGTTTCGTCAATCTTGTCAAGTTGTTGCTCAACGGCTTTGAATCAACATTAGTTGTCGGTGACTCTTTTCCCATTATGATCGTTTTCAACCATTAGATTGAGGCAAAAATTTTTGTTATGATACAAATGTGGTTCAATGAAATATTTGTTTTTAAATCAAAATAAAAAAATAAAAAATAAAATAACCGAGAAAAAGTAAAAGAAAAAATAACAGAGAAATAAATACCAAAAATGTACATAATATGTTAATTTAAAAAAAAAATTGACAAATTCAAAATATGAATAATTTGTTAATTTTTTTAAAAAAATTATTATCACAATAAATTCTTTTTATAGAATTTTTAATACTAGCATATAAGGAAATAATTAGAACGAAAAAATTAATAAATTAAGAAACTAATGAATTAGGAAATTAAAGTATAATGTAAACCTAATAAAAATAGAAGCTATTAAAATATGAAATTCAATAAAATAAAATAACTAATTAATATACGCTTAGACCATGTATTAGTCAATAATTGTGTACAGACTTATAGATGATATCTAAATAATCTTAGTCACCTTCTGAAAAAAGAAGAAAAACTTACAAGTTTTTAACAAATAAACAAAATTATTTTTTTTAACAAACTAGTTATTTGTACGTGCATCACTTGCGATGCAAGTACTTGTTATAAAAAATAGACGACATTAATCACGAACAGATAGTAAAAAATATATATATATATGCATAAGAAATTAATACTTGAAACAAAAATCAATAAATCATTTTCTAAAACTGAAATCTTCAAACAGATGACAACTCCAAATTAAAAAAAAGGAGGACATGTGTCATAAGAATTACCGTTGGTAATGATAGATAGTACAGTGGCAGTGTTTGGCCAGTATATTTGACTTCAAAACCAAGTGAGTATTACCTGTCAGAATAATAAAGCTGAACTCCTAGGTAAGGCTAGATTACTTTAATTTTCAAATTTATTTTAAAATATTAGAAATAAAATATATGTTAGTAATTTATAAAATATAAAATTAAAAAACCATTAAAAAAAATAAAAAAGATCACACTTTTTATATAGTCAGACCATCAAATTTGACTTCAACATCAAATGGCTATGATAGGTGATAGTAATAAAGTGGGACCTACAAATAAAGTTGGATTAATTTATTCTTTAAATTTATTTTAAAATATTAGAAATAAAGGAATAAGTTAGTAATTTGCAAAATATTAAATTAAAAAAATCAATAAAGTTGGACCCACATGGATGGTGAACCACTTTACGTTTTAAATTTATTTTAAAATATTAAAAATAAAAGAACGTCAATAATTTATAAAATATTTAACTCGCAATTAATGGCTGGCACTAAAAACAAAAGGCTTACAAATAAAAGAATAAAATAAGCATACTTCGTAGGAAAATATTTTACAAAATATATATATATATATATTTGGATTAAAATCATTTTAACTCTTAAAGTATATTATTATTTTTTTTTAAATTCTCACATTATTAATCTTAACAAAATAAATTTTAAACTGTCAAAAATCTATCAAAAAAACTCCTGATGATCAACTAATAACTCCGCGTTTTGCATTTTACACATAAAGCGGAGAGTTCTCCATGTCCAACGCAAGTGGAGAATGGGGGACCATTCTAAACAGCGGTCTTCATTGTAGCGACCATAATACTGTACCCAATTTTCCATATATATTTTTTTTATCCCTATATTTTAAATAAACTCTAGGCAGAATTTAAATCGAAATCGAAATCAGAATTGAAGTCGGAATTAAAATTTAGTCTTTAAATCATTTAAAAAAAAATACAAAACTAATTAAATAACACTTAAAACATTTTAATAAAAACAATTAAAACTTAAAAGAAAATCGGCCACAAGTGAGGGCATAAGGGACTTTGTCCCATAAAATATATGTGGCGATCGATCCCCTATTTCAGGAGATCGATCGCCGAATGCAAACAAGGGAGGGGCGATCATCGCCCCTCACCCGCGGCGCACGATCGCTCCTTCGGCGATCTCACTTTGGCCTGCGATCACCTTCCCAGGCGATCGCTCGGCAAGCTCTTTGTATTCCAGAGAGCTGGCCCTTGTATTTTTTTCTAAATAGCTCTCTGGAATCCGAGATTCCAGAGAGCAAATCTCCTTCAATTAAACCATCCCTTGCATATTAACAACTTCTATCCATCTCCATTTTATCCTCAATTATCATTAAACATATACCCATCTTCACAATTCCATTTGACATAAAACTACTCGATACTCATATTTACTCCGAAATACCACTCAAAACCGACTCGAAACAAAATTAAACAAGATACGTTTTGTGAAAATGAACTGCGTAGATCCGTTTGAAAACTAAACATTTCCTCCTGTTTAAAACCACCAAGCAGTTTGTACAATCTAAATAAAAAACTTAACAAAACGATTTATAAACAGTTACCAAAACATCTATACATTGTTTTATCGCTAACCAGATCCAAACATCCTAATATGTTCTATCAATACAAAGTTATCAAACAATCCCAAAACACCTAACCATACACCCACGGGTCAAAATGCGCCTCGACTGCGCCAGTACACTCTCGCGACCATCCTCCGTCAACTGCGTCACTCCTCAGGTGGAGGGATCTCGTTCTCACCTATGTCAAAGTCACCTACACCATACAGACACCTATGAGATAAAAATCTCAGCAAGCTCTAGTAAATGTAAATGCATGCTATGCATATGAGTTCAGAAATCGTGCAACATTTTCTTTATCTTTACTCTGTGGGTGTCACCGAGATCTCAGCCCCTTAACCGAAGAGAGCCCATCCAGCGGTCGGACTACTCTTTCCAGCTAGAGGAGGGGGGTACACGCTTACAACACGTACAGCCGTGCCTGAGCCCCATCTTGCATGACCTATAACTGTATAACTATATGGGTACGTGTTAGATGTGGTATTGTGACAAATCTGTAGTCGATCTTCACAATAGGTCGAGCCCCTCTCAAGGCCACATCGTCATTTTCTTTAAAACATCGTGCGGAAATTCATTTTCATGCTCTTTTAAAACACGTGATGCGTGAACAGTTCAATATGACAGAAAGTAAACATACATGATTCGTACCATCGAGACAATAAAGTATTTAAAGGCATAACCTATACAGAACTAATTTTAACTACCCGACCAAAACAATTTAAACATCTACGTCACCAAAACTCCTCGAGACAACTTCGACGTATGGTGTAGGCCAATCGGCCAGAGAAAATCACGAGAACTTACCTCGTGTGCGCTGCAGCTCAAGCTCCGTCCACGAGCGTTGTTTGTCTGAGGCAAAACACAATATTCGCCGTTAAAACTAATTTCAGCTACTAAACGTCCAAATTAACAAAACCTTAACTAAAGAAATTTCCTATAACTTTAATCAAATTCATTAAGCTATTTCATAGAGCAATTACACGCAGCTTTTCCTAAATCTCGAATTTTCACAAAATTTAACATTCTTCCTAAATCAATTAAGTTCGTCCAATAACGTTCACTATATCCTTAATTACGGCAAACCTATCGATTTCGAACCCTAAATCTCGATTTTTACGATAACCCTAAACGAAAACCTAAATGTATAACTTTCTAAAAAACAAAAACTAACGCTCTATAACTATAGATTCATACCTAGAGCGTCGATTGGAGGAGAAAACGTGAATAACAGAAGACGAACGGAGGTAGCGACCCTATCACTGTACCCGATTTTTTTTTTTTTGGTACTATATTTTTTTTATCTTAATATCCTAATAACTTTAATTGCGTTGAAGCGGAAATTTAAAGTGGAAACCAGAATTTGTAAAACGTTCGAATCTATTTTGAAAACCATTTAATAGAACCTTAAAACTATTAAAACAATTAAATAAAAATCGTTTAAAATAAAAGTGAAACAATCGGCAGAGAACCGGATAAAAACAAGGGCAGAAACGGACAGTCGCCCAAAAAAAGAAGGGGCGATCGATCGCCCAAAACCGGCGATCGCACACTGGCGATCGCTCGCCAGGTGGATCGCCCCTGGGCGATCATCACATGCCCAGCGATCGCCTCAACAGGCGATCGCCTAGACGCAAGTGGCGATCGATCGCCCATTTGTGGCGATCGATCGCCACACGCTCTGGAATTCTTCCAGAGCGCGGCGTCCCATGGGCGATCGATCCCCACCCCTGGGCGATCGATCGTCATCTCCTCTGCCTCCCCTTTCTTCCTCGCTCCTTCCCCTTCTCTTCTCTTCATTTCTTTTCCTTACAGACATATACACTTAACACACTAAACATCACAATAGCATCAACCTCAACTTACTCTTAATTCCATCTATTTCCTCACTTCTTCAATCACCCGAAATAACGACTTAAAACTAAATTAAGACGAAATACATTTTCTCATGAAAACGAACTGCATGGATATGTTTAAAAACCGAACATATCCCTATTATCACACATTTTACAAAACCAGTTTCTAAAACGTTTAAAAACATTAAAATGTAAACCTATCAACTAATCAGAACCAAACATCCTAAAACATTCTATCTGTACGCTTTCTACTCAAAATATCCCAAAATACCTACATCCCCACGGGTCATGAAACGCCTCGATTGCGCCAACACACTCCCGCAATCATCCTCCGTCAACTGGACTCGTGCCTCGAGAGGAGGATCGTCGTCCTCACCTGTTTCATCGTAGTCACCTACACTATACAGACACCTATGAGATAAAAATCTCAGCAAGCTCTAGTAAATGTAAATGCATGCTATGCATATGAGTTCAGAAATCGTGCAGCATTTTCTTTATCTTTACTCTGTGGGTGTCATCGAGATCTTAACCCCCTAACCGGAGAGAGCACATTCAGCGGTCGGACTACTCTTTCCAGCTAGAGGAGGGGGGTACACGCTTACAACACGTACAGCCGTGTCTGAGCCCCATCTCGCATGACCTATAACTGTATAACTATATGAGTACGTATTAGATGTGGTATTGTGACAAATCCGTAGTCGATCTTCACAATAGGTCGAGCCCCTCTCAAGGCCACATCGCCATTTTCTTTAAAACATCGTGCGGAAATTCATTTTCATGCTCTTTTAAAACACGTGATGCGTGAACAGTTCAATATGACAGAAAGTAAACATACATGATTCGTACCATCGAGACAATAAAGCATTTAAAAGCATAACCTATACAGAACTAATCCTAACTACCCGACCAAAATAATTTAAACATCTGTGTCACCAAAACTCCTCGAGACGACTTCAACGTACGGTGTAGGCCAATCGGCCAGAGAAAATCACGAGAACTTACATCGTGTCCGTTGCAAGCCAAGCTCCGTCCACGAGCATTGTTTACCTAAGCAATTTCACCAAATTGTCGTTAAAACGAGCTTAAACAATTAAATGCTCAAACTAGCGAAATCCTTAACTAAGGAATTCCTCCTAGAGCTATAACTCAACTAATCGAGGCGTTTCCACAACCAATACGTGCTCGATACTACGAAACATCGATTTACGAGTTTTCCCCCAAAACTCAAAAATCACAAAAATCTCTAATATTCGTCCTAAATCGATTTAACTTCGTCCATTATGTTCATAACTAAGGTAAACCTATCAATTTCAAAACCTAAATCGCGTTTTTAACGAAACCCTAAACGAACCCTAACGTCCTAACTTCGTAAAAACTGGAAACTAACGTTCCGAAATCATAGATTCGTACCTAGGGTTGCGAGAGGAGAAGAAAACACGGAGAACGGAAGTCGATCGGAGGAGTTGATCGCCGGAAATGGAGGATCGCCGTTGAGGACGCCGGAGGAGGGAGAAGTCGCAGGCAGAGAGGAAATGGCGTGAAGAAGAAGAGAAGTTGGTGTTTTTAATAAAATTTTGGTTTGGTAAATTACCATTTTGCCCTTCCTTTGTTTTCTATTTGTTTCGTTCTTCGTTTTGTTAATTAGCTAACGATTCGTTTTCTTCAAATTCTCTTATTTCACCAATACTTCCAACTTATTACCAGGGTTCCATTAAAACTATCCGTTCGAAATTCGGATCTCGTTTACTATTTTTACCAAAGTTCCTTTATATTACGATAAACGTAATTCTCGTAAAATTTGCGTTACGACTTCTAAAATTCCCGAAATTTTCCTAAAATCAATTTCAATTATTAGGATCGTAATAACGCTTTCTTTTCACAAAATAGATTGATTTGACATATTTACCAAAAATGCCATTTACATTAAATAAAAATAATCCGTACAGCCGGATATTACAATCCATCCACCTTATTTAAAATTTTGTCCTCAAAATTTGCCTATACAAACAACTCGGGATACTTAGCCATCATATCCTGTTGTTGCTCCCAAGTCGCCTCTTCCACCTCGTGGTTCCGCCATAGGACTTTGACTAGCGGAATCTCTTTGTTGCGCAAAACTTTGATGGAAGACTCCAAAATACGTACCGGCCTCTCCTCATAAGTCAAAGGTAGGCTGTACCTCGATCTCTGTTGCCTCCACGATATGCGATGGATCGCGTAGGCACTTCCGAAGCATAGATACATGGAATACATCGTGGATACTCTCCATAGAAGCCGGAAGCTCTAATCTGTACGCCATCTTCCTGATTCTCTTCAGAATAGGAAAGGGCCCCACATAACGAGGGTTTAACTTGCCCCTCCTTCCAAATCTCATGACGCCTTTAAACGGAGAAACTTTAAGGTAAACCTCATCACCTTCTTCGAACTCTAGCTCTCTCCATCTCGTGTCTGCATATCTCTTTTGTCTGCTCTGAGCTACCTCAATACGCTGTCGGATAATGACAATCTTTTCTGCCGTTTGCTGTAGAATCTCTGGACCAACGATGCTAGCCTCGCCAACCTCGTCCCAATACAACGGAGACCTACACTTCTGACCATACAGCGCCTCATATAGAGCCATGCCAATCGTAGCCTGGAAGCTGTTATTGTACGAGAACTCAATCAGAGGCAAATATCGGCTCCACGATCCCTGAAACTCCAACACACAGGCTCTGAGCATATCCTCAAGAATCTGATTCGTCCTCTCTGTCTGACCATCAGTTTGAGGATGAAATGTCATGCTTAAATTAAGGTGAGTCCCCATAGCTTTGTGCAGACTCTTCCAGAACTTCGATGTGAATCTCGGATCTTTGTCTGAGACAATCGAAACTGGTACTCCATGAAGTCTAACAACCTCCTGTACATAGAGCTCGGCGAGCTGATCCATAGAAGATGTCATCTTTACAGATAAGAAGTGGGCCGACTTCGTCAATTGGTCCACGATAACCCATATGCCGTCATGGCCCTTCGTCGTCCTCGGGAGCCCCACAATGAAATCCATGGAGATCTACTCCCATTTCCACTCCAGAATCGGCAGTGGTTGTAATGTTCCGGCCGGTCTCTGGTGCTCTGCCTTTACCTGTTAACAGACTAAACAGGTTTCAACGTACTTGGCAACCTCTCTCTTCATGTTCGGCCACCATAAATGTTGCTTTAAATCCCGGTACATCTTAGTACTTCCCGAGTGTACAGATTATGCCGAAGAATGTGCCTCAGCCAATATCTCTTTCTTCAGCTCCTCATCGTTAGGCACGTACCACCTATGCCTGTACTTCAGAATACCCTCATCTGATAAGTGGAAATTCGACGAGTCACCCAACGTCATACTCGATCGAAGCTCCTCACACTCCGTATCATTTTGCTGAGCTTCGCGTATCCTATCCAGAATAGTCGGCCTGAGAGAAATGTTGGTGAGCATACTGGACAACTCTGCCACTATCTCCACATCGAACCTCTCGATCTCAGACCTCAGCGTAACTGACATCGCTGCTAGCAAAGCTGACTCGTAGAAGGCACTCTACTCAAAGCATCAGCAACCTTGTTCGCCTTTCCTGGATGGTACTTGATATCAAAATCATAATCTTTGACGAACTCGAGCCATTGTCTCTGTCGCATATTCAGCTCCTTCTACGTAAATAAATACTTCAAGCTCTTGTGGTCGGAAAATATCTCGCACTGCTGCCCATATAAATAATGTCTCCATATCTTCAGTGCGAAGACCACAGCTGCTAACTCAAGGTCGTGCGTAGGGTAATTCTGCTCGTATGACTTCAGTTGCCGAGAAGCATGAGCAATAACTCTCCCATCCTGCATCAATACACAACCGAGTCCAACTCCAGACGCATCACAATAAATACTAAACTTGTCACCTTCAACAGGTAGTGCCAATACTGGAGCGGTGGTCAATCTCTGCTTTAACTCCATAAAACTGTCATCACAAGCAGCCGACCATATAAATCTCTCGTTCTTCCGAGTCAATCGTGAAAGAGGAACTGCGATCTTCGAAAATCCCTCTATGAACTTCCGATAATAACCAGCTAATCCGAGAAATCCACGAACCTCACGTACGTTCTTCGTCTGTGGCCAATCTCAGACCACCTGAATTTTGCTCGGATCCACAGAAATTCCATCCTGCGATATAATATGGCCAAGGAAGCTCACTCTATATAGCCAAAACTCGCATTTAGAAAACTTTGGATATAACTGGCGTTGACTCAGAATTCTCAGAACAATCCTCAGATGCTCCTCGTGCTCTTTCTTCGTCTTGGAAGAGACCAAAATATCGTCAATGAAAACCACAACGAACTTGTCCAGATACTCCTTGAAGACACAGTTCATCAAATCCATAAACGCTGCAAGGGCATTAGTAAGTCCAAAAGACATGACAAGGAACTCATAATGCCCATACCTCGTTCGGAAAGCCGTTTTCTGTATATCTTCCTTCCGGACCTTCAACTGATAGTAACCCGAGCGTAGGTCAATCCTGGAAAATACTCGGGCACCCTGCAGCTGATCAAATAGGTCATCAATCCGGGGCAACGGATACTTATTCTTCACCGTCAATTTTTCAACTCTCTGTAATCGATGCACATTCTGAGGGTCTCGTCTTTCTTCTTGACAAACAGAACGGGCGCACCCCAGGGCGAAACGCTGGGTCGAATAAAACCCTTCTCTAACAACTCGTCAAGCTGAGTCTTCAACTCTTTCAACTCGGCTGATGCCAACCGATATGGGTTCTTAAACCTTGGCGCGACATTTGGATAAACTGTAGGATCGAGATTGTCTAAGAGGGGGGGGGGGGGGGGGGCTAATTAGACCTTCTTAAAATTTCTTAATGTTTCTTAACCTAATAGCACGCAGACAATTAGTAAATGTAAAAGAGAGAGAGAGAAAAACCAACACACAGGTTTTTACGTGGTTCGGCCAAACTGCCTACATCCACGCTCCAAGGCTCACCCCTTGAATATCCTTACCCGTTCTCCTCACGAGAATAAACAGATCGGAATTCCGGGCTCCGATCAACTGCTGTTTACAAATCTGGATTGAACTTGACGGGCGTCAATCCACTGCCTTATACAGATTTTGAGTTTATGTTTTTCAAACGCAGATTACACTCTCACCAAAAATGAAATCTCAAGTTAAAGTCGAGAGGTGTAGAAGAAAATACAGATTGATTAACTTTCGCAGCTTAGGGCTCAGAATTCAAATTGGCAAAAGTTAGTCTTCGAGCCTTTTCTTCTGCTTATATACTCTGTAAAAAATTGCTTCACAGAATTGAATGCTTCTTTCTTCAAATGGAAAAATGTTACCGTTGGGAAGCATCCGTACTGAAGCAGCTATCCGTTGCTTCTGAAAGTGTTGTTCGTCGTCGCCATTAAAGGTCTGGATTTAATGTTGAAAGCAACGTCACTGTAGCTTCGCGGCTAGCTTTGAATTTTGGCGGAAGTTCATCGGCAGATGCAACTTATGAAGCAGAGACACGTCATCGGTGGATGCAACTTGAAACACCATCGGCAGATGTATCCTTAAGTGTCATTGGCAGATGTATCCTTAAGAGTCATCGGCAGATGTGGCTTAAAACACCATCGGCAGATGTAACATATAAGTGTTGAACCGTCATCGGCAGATGTTTTCAAAACGCTATCGGCAGATGAAACATATAAGTGCTGAACCGTCATCGGCAGATGTTTTCAAAACGCTATCGGTAGATGAAACATATAAGTGCTGAACCGTCATCGGCAGATGTTTTCAAAACGCTATCAGCAGATGAAACATATAAGCGCTTGACACGTCATCGGCAGATGTTAAACAGCTTCTTCTTCTGTCGTTTAGCAATCGGCAGAAGCTTTCATTTCTTTGTTGTGTAACGATCGGTAGAAGCACGCGTTTCAGCCCTGTTTTTCTATTCAGCTCTGTATACTTAAACTGAATTTATTAGACAACTAAAATACCCTTTTTAAGGGTATTGCCAAAACAATCTTATAATCATAATTCTCGTTAAATACACATAATCAAATTTTATACTTAATATACAAATACATCATCAAAAACAAATTATGACTTAAACACTCTATAAGTCAACAATCTCCCCCTTTTTGATGATGACAATATAAATTTGATTAACTTAGATACTGCCCCATAGTATATGCATTTTATTCAAATAAACATACAGAGCAAATCCAGAAACACAGAGTAATCAGATTCAAGAATTTCATAGTGCTAGACAGAGTATATCCAAAGAATATTTCCAAGTCAGACTTAATCAAATACATTATTCTCCCCCATTGACATTATCAAAAACAAATGAGATAAACAGCAGAAGCAATGTAGTCAAAGAAATAAGCAGTAGATTGCCCATTGAATACTAATGAACGGGTAGACAGAACAAAAGGTAGATGCACAAGAAATTCTACTTAAAGAATGCTAAGAAATGAGTCCAAAATGCTTGAGAAACCTAAGAGGGCACGTCAAGATTGGGAGAAAAAATGCCTAGATCAGCTCGGGATAGGAATGAATAGCAGAAGGAATGGGAGGCTGATAGACCACCATTGTCAGGCAGGGAGCTGGAGGCGGAGAAGGTTCAGTGGACACCACCATGTCCAGAAGGTTCAGTGGACACCACCATGTCCATACATGGAGGAGGCTCTACAGAAGGGCCAGTTGTAAGAACAGCAGGAGTAGAAAATGCTAGTTCAACCTCCTGAAGATCCAATGACATTAAGCGCACATCCTCAGCAACTTCAGACCGGGAGAAGGGAAGTAAAACATCTTCAAAACAAGCCACGGGAACACTGACAGAACTCGAGGGTTCGGGTTCAGGAACAGGTTCAGGAACAGGTTCAGGGGTTAATGCAACAATTGAAGAGCGAAGAGATTCAAGTTCCCTGACAACCATACGCCTATCAGCATCCACTTTCTGAGACACCAACCCAAGACCAGTATCAAAAGCAATGCTCAAGTCCTTTTTATGTTGATCAAGTTGACTTTGAAGGGCAGTGCCAAGGTTGGCAATAGAGGACGTCAATTCCTTGTACTGTGCCTCACTCATTACAAATCGCCTTTGATAAGTTAGATGAACTGGTGATGGAGGGAGCATCTCTTGCTGGTCTGGAGATGGAGGAACTGAAGGGAAGACTTGAGATGGAGGAGCTGGAGGCTCATGGATTGGAGATGGAGGAGCTGGAGGCTCATGGATTGGAGATGGAGGAGCTGGAGGACCATGGGTGATTATCGAAGAAATTGCTCGAATCACCGGAGAGATGGAGGGAAAAGCAGGCTGAGAAGGTAGTATGAGAGAGGGTGGAGGTGAAGGAGGATGTTCGGGAATAGGAAGAGGCATAGGTGAGGAAGCAGAGATGGCCTCTGAAATAGGTGCTATGGATGAAGGAGCAGGCCTGCGCCTATGCACTAGAGGAGGAGGTTCAAAACTTGATTCCTGAGAGGAGGAATTAACACAGTCTGGAATTCCTGTTTCATCTCCTTCTTCAGCAGTTGACTCTGATGGCAGGATAAGTTTTCTTTTACCACGCCTGACAGGAACTGCCTTAGATACCTTTTGCTTAGCCTTGGCCAAAACTAGCTCACCTTTTCTGATTCTATTTATTCTCATCTTGTTTAGAGTAGTTTGGGAATAATATTGTACGGGCTGAAGTCTCACAGGTTCTACCTCCTCTGGAAAGACAACTTCAAGCAGTGCAAATAACCTCATAAGAAGCAGATTATAAGGTAAAGATGTAGCCCTTGAGGATACAGCCAGAATCATCCTTCGAACCACAGTATATCCAATGTTGAAAGGTGTCTTGAAATAAAATGCAAATAGAACAAACAGTTCCATTGCGCTCACTTCGTCATAGTGACCACCCTTGGGGATAATATTGAATCCTATCATTTGACGAAATAATCTGGCTCTAGGGGTCAGATGCCTTCCCTTTAAAAGATCAGGGGATTGATTGGGGTCCAAAGCAATCTCCTTGAGAAACTGAATGCCATCAGACGAACCAAAGAAAGGAAGCTCAGAACTTGTTACATACTTGTAAGGGCAGCTATCCAAATGAGGAGCCCCCAGAAGAGCATTTATGGACTGAGGAGTATTTTTATGTGTTTGTTATACACATAGCTCTTAATAGAAGAGAAGTCAGAGGTAAAGCTAAGATTGGCATAAAACATCCGGATAGCTTCCGGGTAGTAGAAAGATTCAGTTACAAATAGACCTATTAACCCGAGATCCGTCAAGGGTTCTATAATGTCCATTCCAGCTAACTCGTCAAAGTAAATACCCTTACTGGGAATCAACGATTTGAACTGATAATCATCGTAGTACTTTACCTCAGCAGCTTGAGAGAGAAAGAAGAAAGATGGCCACTCCATTCCACGAGGAATCTCTCGGGAAGGACGATCAGAAGCTTTGGCCTTCTTTTTGGCCGGTTTGGTAACGGCGCGAGATGATGAACCTGGATGTTCCATTTCAAGGAGAGGATTCGAAAATGAAGTTTGGTAGGGCAGGGGTTTTGCAGAAAGAGCGCGAAAGATGAAGTGTTTCAGCGAGGAAGGATGAATTTAAAAGAAATAAAGTGACGCCCGACGATGAAGTCACACGTGTAACACAAATATCTTCCGATGGGATACACGTGTCGGCGGATTAAAAAAAATATCATCTGATTCCTACCGAAGGAAATGCATCTTCCGATGACTAGATGACTAGAGAAACACTGCATCTACCGATAGAAATACATCTTCCGATTCCTACATCTATCGATGCCTTCACAGTTAAGAAAAACTCTATCACTCATGATTTACCAACAGAGGAAAAACCTTAGTTTTTCTCAACCCGAATGAGTCCTAGCCTTATTCTTATATTATTGAAGGTCTTTTCATCCAAAGGCTTGGTAAAGATGTCTGCAAGTTGATCTACAGAATTGACAAATTCTAAAGTGATATCTCCTCTTTGAACATGATCTCTAATGAAGTGATACCTAACATCAATATGTTTGGTTCTGGAATGCTGAATAGGATTTTTAGAAATGTTGATAGCACTGGTGTTATCACACCGAATAGGAATCCTATCATAAAACAGATTAAAGTCTTCTAGTGTTTGTTTCATCCATAACATTTGTGCACAACAACTGCCTGCAGTAATATATTCACTCTCAGCAGTTGACAATGCAACAGAATTCTGTTTCTTAGAATACCAGGAAACTAAAGATTCACCTAGGAATTGACAAGTTCCACTGGTGCTTTTCCTATCAACTAGACTTCCAGCATAGTCAGAATCTGAGTATCCTATAAGATTGAAAGAAGTACCTTTTGGATACCATAGACCTAAGTCAGGTGTCCCACTTAAATATTTAAAAATCCTTTTGACAACAGTTAAGTGAGATTCCTTAGGAGCAGCCTGAAATCTAGCACAAAGACATACACTGAAAAGAATATCTGGCCTACTTGCAGTCAGATATAACAAAGATCCAATCATACCACGATATTTCTTAATGTCCACACTTATACCTTTTTCATCTTTATCCAACTTAGTAGTGGTACTCATAGGGGTCTTGAAAGATTTGACAGTTTCTAAGCCGAATTTCTTAAGGAGTTCCTTAATGTACTTTTCTTGAAAGAAGAAAATTCCATCAGGAGATTGACTAATCTGGAATCCTAAGAAAAACTTTAACTCCCCCATCATACTCATTTCAAATTCACTTTGCATGAGGGAAGAAAACTCATTACACATGTTGATATTGGTTGTTCCAAAAATGATGTCATCAACATAAATTTGAACCAACAAAATATCATTATCCTTCTGCATGGTAAATAAAGTTGAATCAGAATTGCCCTTTTTGAAATTCCTTTCCTCAAGAAAATTCTTCAACCTATCATACCAAGCTCTAGGAGCCTGCTTAAGACCATAAAGAGCTTTCCTAAGTTTGTAGACATGGTCGGGTTTATCAAAAACTTCAAACCCTAATGGTTGCTCAACAAACACTTCCTCAGTGATATATCCATTTAAGAAGGCACTCTTTACATCCATTTGAAAGAGTGTGAAGTTCTTGAAACAAGCAAAAGCTAGAAGCATTCTTATTGACTCTAATCTAGCTACAGGGGTAAAGGATTCTTCAAAATCAATACCCTCCTCTTGAGAGTATCCCTTAGCAACTAGTCTGGCTTTGTTTCTAACTACGATCCCACTTTCATCCAATTTGTTCTTGTAAACCCATTTAGTTCCAATAATGGGATTACCCTTAGGCCTTGGAACAAGTTCCCATACCTTGCTCCTTTCAAATTGATTTAGCTCCTCTTGCATAGCTAAAATCCAGTTTTCATCACTCTCGGCCTCTTCAAACTTTTTAGGTTCTACTTGAGATATAAATACCACATTGGCACAGAGATTCCTAAGTGAGGATCTAGTCTTAACTCCTAAAGAAGGATCACCTAAGACCTCATCTAATGGATGATTTCTGACATACTTCCAATCTCTAGGTAGATTAGGATTTTCATCCTTGACAGGAATTATATCAAGAGATGTAGAAGATGGTTCTAAAGAATTTTCTACATGAGAAGGATTAGTAGGTTTTTCTAAGGAAAGAGAGTCTAGTTGACAATTCACAACATCATCCTCATCCACATTTATTGTGGGCTGAGAAGACTCATCAAAGTTGACATGAACGGATTCCTCTACAACAAGAGTTCTCCTATTGAAAACTCTGTATGCTTTACTGGTCAGAGAATAACCAAGAAAAATTCCAATATCCGATTTGGAATCGAATTTTCCTAAGTTATCCTTAGTATTAAGGATAAAGCATTTACTGCCAAAGGCTCTAAAATACTTGACAGAAGGAGTTTTTCCACTCCAGAGCTCATATGGAGTTTTCTCTAGAATAGGTCTTATGGAGACCCGATTAAGCACATAACAAGCTGTGGCTACAGCTTCAGCCCAGAAATACTTAGGAAGTGAATTCTTATTAAGCATAGTCCTAGCAAGCTCCTGAAGAGATCTATTCTTCCTCTCAACAACGCCATTCTGCTGAGGGGTCCTAGGAGAAGAGAAATTGTGCTTAATTCCATACTTGAGACACAGGAGTTCAAATTTCTCATTTTCAAATTCACCACCATGATCACTACGAATAGTAACAATGGTGAGCTCCTTTTCATTTTGAACTCTTTTCCTAAAGCTAGAGAAAGTATCAAAAGTCTCATCCTTAGACTTCAGAAAATAAACCCAAGTAAATCTAGAGAAATCGTCAACAATGACAAAGGCATAGAATTTGCCTCCTAGACTGGCTATATTAGAAGGACCAAAGAGGTCCATATGAAGGAGTTGGAGAGGCTTAGAAGTTGAAATTGCATTCTTTGATGCAAAAGAGCTTTTGATCTGCTTGCCCATTTGACAAGCTTCACAGACTTTATCCTTTTCAAAGGATAACTTAGGGATCCCTCTAACTAGCTTCTCCTTAGTAATCTTAGCTAAGGTATCCATCCCTACATGTCCTAATCTCCTATGCCAGGTCCAGGAATCATGGGAAGAATTAACAGCAAAACATTTTTCATCAGACATAACAATATCATCTAAGTCAATAATATAAATATTTTCTTTCCTATAACCAGAAAACAAAATTTTGCCATTTGAAACATCTTTAATCAAGCAAGAATTTGATTTAAAAATCACTTTATAACCTTTATCACATAATTGACTTATACTTAGCAGGTTGTGTTTCAACCCATCAACTAATAAAACATTTTCAATAATAGGGTTGATAAGGTTACCTATGTTGCCAATCCCAACGATTTTACCTTTTTGGTTTCCACCAAAGGTAACATTTCCTTTCTTTTTGCTGACAGCAGCAAATTTAGTTGAGTCTCCCGTCATATGTCTCGAGCATCCACTGTCGAGATACCACTGGTTTTTCCTGGGAGAGTAGTCAACCTGCAAGATAGAGTTCAAGCAGTCTTCTTAGGTACCCAAATCTTTTGGGTCCTGGTGTTAGTTTTGGTTCCTTTGGGAACCCACTGTAATTTACTCCCAATTTTCTTGTTGTTTAAATTTAATGGACATTCAAATGATTTATGTCCAACTTCATTGCATGCATGACAGACAGTGGATTTAACAAAAAACCTTTTATATGTTTTCTTTTTACTAAACCCTTTATACCCTAGGCCAGTTTTATCAAACTGCACTCTCTGGCTGCTCAATAACATGTTCAGATTTTTACTTCCTTCAGTGAAATTCAGAACAAGTCTATTTAACGTCTCATTTTTCTTTTTAAGTACAGAGACTTCCTTTTCATGCATACTATGTTCATTGGCATGCTTCTCAATTAGACCTGCATTGTCCTTTTTCAACAAATTGTATTTAGTTTTCAACATGCCAAACTGTTTAACTAGGTCATTAAAAGCATCAACTAATTCATCTTCTTCATCATCATTTTCACTGTCACTCAAAATATTTGAGGAAGAAGTACTAACCTTATCCTCGTGTGCCATGAAGCACAGGTTGGCTACTTCCTCATCTTCTGAAGAGGAAGTGTCGCCTTCACTGTCATCCCAAGTGGCCTTCATAGCCTTTTTCTTAAACTTCTTGGGGTATTTCTTGGCCTGGGGGCAATCTGCCTTCATGTGTCCAGGTTTACCACACCCAAAGCAAGTGAACTCCTTGTCTTTTTGCAACTTCTCAACTTTTGGAAACCTTTTTCCCTGCATCCTCTTTCGTTGCAGAAATTTACTGAACCTCCTAGTGATGAGTGCAATATCGTCATCTTCTTCTTCTTCTTCTTCTTCTGATTCCTCTTGCTTACTTGAAGAAGCTTTTAGAGCAATGTCCTTTTTCCTTGTTACCTCTTTCTCCTTGAGGTCTTCCTTTTCGTTTGCTCTCATTGTGATCTCATGCGTCATGAGAGATTCAATGAGCTCCTCAAGCTTTAAAGCTTTGAGATCCTTTGCTTCTTAAATGGCAGTCACTTTTGGTTGCCATGCTCTTGGTAGGCATCTCAGAAGTTTCCTTACCTGTTCTTCACCTGAGTAAGTCTTACCAAGAGCTTTAAGACCGTTAGTGATGTTAGTAAATCGAGTAAACATAGAACTGATAGTTTCTCCTTTTTCCCATGGAGAACAGTTCATATTCATGAACTAACATGCTCAATTTACTCTCTTTAACCTGATTTGTGCCCTCGTGTATGACCTCAAGTAAATGTCAGATCTCTTGTGCACTCTCACACCCCTGTACTCTATTAAACTCATCTCTGTTCAGAGCACAGTATAGGGTGTTTATAGCCTTGGCATTCAGGCTCAAATTCTTCTTGTCAGTATCATTTAGTTCATGTGACGCTTTGGGAATCCTAATACCATTCTCTGTTTTAAAAGCTATATATGGACCATTTTCTATGTTATTCCATATGTCATAGTCTATAGCTTGAATATAAATTCTCATTCTAGACTTCCAGTACACATAATCAATACCATCGAAGAATGGAGGTCTAGTGGTAGACTGACCTTCCATTTGTGCAGAGTGTGTGTTGAATGCCATTTCAGATATTACAATATCTCCTAGATAAACAACTTAGACAATATAAACCAGGCTCTGATACCAATTGTAGTATCGAGATTGTCTAAGAGGGGGGGTGAATTAGACCTTCTTAAAATCTCTTAATGTTTTTTAACCTAACAGCACGCAGACAATTAGTAAAAGTAAAAGAGAGAGAGAGAAAAACCAACACACAGATTTTTACGTGGTTCGGCCAAACTGCCTACATCCACGCTCCAAGGCTCACCCCTTGAAGATCCTTACCCGTTCTCCTCACGAGAATAAACAGATCGGAATTCCGGGCTCCGATCAACTGCCGTTTACAAATCTGGATTGAACTTGACGGGCGTCAATCCACTGCCTTATACAGATTTTGAGTTTATGTTTTTCAAACGCAGATTACACTCTCACCAAAAATGAAATCTCAAGTTAAAGTCTCAGAGGTGTAGAAGAAAATACAGAGTGATTAACTTTCGCAGCTTAGGGCTCAGAATTCAAATTGGCAAAAGTTAGTCTTCGAGCCTTTTCTTCTGCTTATATACTCTGTAAAAAATTGCTTCACAGAATTGAATGCTTCTTTCTTCAAATGGAAAAATGTTACCGTTGGAAAGCATCCGTACTGAAGCAGCTATCCATTGCTTCTGAAAGTGTTGTTCGTCATCGCCATTAAAGGTCTGGAGTTAATGTTGAAAGCGACGTCACTGTAGCTTCGCGGCTAGCTTTGAATTTTGGCGGAAGTTCATCGGCAGATGCAACTTATGAAGCAGAGACACGTCATCGGTGGATGCAACTTGAAACACCATCGGCAGATGTATCCTTAAGAGTCATCGGCAGATGTATCCTTAAGAGTCATCGGCAGATGTGGCTTAAAACACCATCGGCAGATGTAACATATAAGTGCTGAACCGTCATCGGCAGATGTTTTCAAAACTCTATCGGCAGATGAAACATATAAGTGCTGAACCGTCATCGGCAGATATTTTCAAAACGCTATCGGCAGATGAAACATATAAGTGTTGAACCGTCATCGGCAGATGTTTTCAAAACGCTATCGGCAGATGAAACATATAAGCGCTTGGCACGTCATCGGCAGATGTTAACTTCTAAACAGCTTCTTCTTCTGTCGTTTAGCAATCGGCAGAAGCTTTCATTTCTTTGTTGTGTAACGATCGATAGAAGCACGCGTTTCAGCCCTATTTTTCTATTCAGCTCTGTATACTCAAACTGATTTTATTAGACAACTAAAATACCCTTTTTAAGGGTATTGCCAAAACAATCTTATAATCATAATTCTCGTTAAATACACATAATCAAATTTTATACTTAATATACAAATATATCATCAAAAACAAATTATGACTTAAACACTCTATAAGTCAACATAAACATCAATAGTAAAATCAATCTCCCGGTCTGGCGGTAGCCCGGGAAGATCATCAAGGAATATCTCAGAGAACTCTCTGACTATAATAATGTCACTCGACTTTACTCCGCTGAGTAACTGAACATCAAATACTGAGGCCAAATAAATAGAGCACGCACATTTAAACTTCTCGTTGACCTTCATGGAATAAGAAATAGGCGATCCACTCAATCGGTTCATCGCCTGATAAGAAAACTTAGCGTTAACCGGGGGTCGAAAGGTCACAATCTCGGATCGACATTCGATGGTGGCGAAGTGTTGTGCAAGCCAGTCCATCCCTAAGATAGGATCATACCGCTCTATGCTCATAACTATCAAACGAGTATAAAGGGTAATATCCCCCATTGAGATGACATTGCCCTGGAGAATACGTTCTGACTGCATAAGCTCTCCTGAAGGCAGCATCACTCTATACTCGACCCCAGCTAACTCAGACTCTAATCCCAACCTAGTCATGCATGCAGTCGATATGAAGGAGTGCGTAGCTCCCGTATCTATCAAAGTAAAAACAGCGGTGCCCATAATCAGAATAGTACCTGCTATCACAGAAGGATGAGCCTCGTCGTCGACATCACCAGGCTCTATAAATGCGAAGATTCTCAGCATAATCCTCCTTTGATCACTGCCTGACTGATCTCAGCCGGGCTTCAGACAATCTCTGACGAAATGGCCTGCATCTCCTCAACGATAGCACACATTCGTGCCCAATCTGCACTGGCCAGTGTGTTCCCTCTGACATTAAGGGCAAAGAGGTATCTGAGAAGCCTCCTGTATCTGTTTGCCCTTCCCTCGATCGTTGCCTCCCTCTAAAGGCATTTTAACGCCTCTCTGTTGCTGTTGCTGTGGCTGTGCTCTAGGCTACCAACCTCGGTTTAGAGACTGAGGACGTATCTCTCGGAAGAAGCCCTTAGATGGCTCCCTCGGTTTGACAAAATCTCTATCAACTGCCTCAATATCAAGCGCCCTGGCCACAATCTCGTCATATGATACATTCCGTACTCCAAATATAGTAAGACGCATCTGGAATTCCTGACTAAGTCCCTGTAAAAATCGGCGTACCTTGTCCTCGTTAACGCTGGACCTGACGTGGTGCGAATCGGAAATGGGCTGCAAACTTCCTAACTCCATGACGATCGCCGCAACTGCCCTTGTCCTCGTTAACGCTGACCTGACGTGGTGCGAATCGAGAAATGGCTTCAAACTTCCTCACATACTCGGCAATAGAACTAATCTGCCGCAACTGCCTCAATATCAAGCGCCCTGGCCACAATCTCGTCATATGATACATTCCGTACTCCAGATATAGTAAGACGCATCTGGAATTCCTGACTAAGTCCCTGTTAAAAATCGGCGTACCTGTCATCGTAACGCTGACCTGACTTGGTGCGAACGAGGAAAGGGCTTCAAACTTCCTCACATACTCGGCAATAGAATAATCTGCCGCAACTGCATAAATTCAACATCTTCGCCTCCCGTACTGTATGGCTGAAATACTTATCATAGAACAACTCTCTGAATCTCTCCCATCCCATAATCGTCACATCGGTGGTCGTCTTGATGGAATCCCTCCAAAACTGAGCATCTAACGCTAGGTGGTAAGTCACTAACGCCACCTTCTCTCCGTCCTCAATGCTAGCATAGGCCAGCATGTCTTCCATGGTGCGAATCCACTCCTCTGCTGAAGAGGGATCCGTAGACTGTCCGTTAAATATAGGGGCTGGAGCTTCTGAAATCTCTCCATCCCACGGTTGCCCGATATAGCTGTCTCTCGAGCTCTAACGCCATCTCGGTCTATCAGAGTACCCAGCTGCTGAGACTGTCGCTCCATTTACTGAGCCTGTCGCTCCATATGTTGGGAATGCTGGGCAATAAAGTCCTTAAGGGTATCTATCGTATCGTCTCGGTCATCTCGGTCATTTCCTCGACGCACCATAGTTCTATAACTCCTATATAGGTTAAAACACATAACTCTAAAAAAATAGAAATCAAATAAAGCTATAGACATACTTACAAATGATGAAGAATGTCTGCGTAGTGGCTGTGCAGTCGAGCAGTCTACAGAACCGATTTTAAAACCCGGGGGCTCGGATACCATAAATTGTAGCGACCCTATCACTGTACCCGATTTTTTTTTTTTGTACTATATATATATATATATATATATATATATATATATATATCTTAATATCCTAATAACTTTAATTGCGTTGAAGCGGAAATTTAAAGTGGAAACCAGAATTTGTAAAGCGTTCGATTCTATTTTGAAAACCATTTAATAGAACCTTAAAACTATTAAAACAATTAAATAAAAATCGTTTAAAATAAAAGTGAAACAATCGGCAGAGAACCGGATAAAAACAAGGGCAGAAACGGACAATCGCCTAAAAAAAGAAGGGGCGATCAATCGCCCAAAACCGGCGATCGATCGCCCCATGGTGATCGCACACTGGCGATCGCTCGCCATGTGGATCGCCCCTGGGCAATCATCACATGCCCAGCAATCGCCTCAACAGGCGATCGCCTAGACGCAAGTGGCGATCGATCGCCCCTTCTTTTTTTTTTTTGCGACTGTCCGTTTCTGCCCTTGTTTTTATCCGGTTCTCTGCCGATTGTTTCACTTTTATTTTAAACAATTTTTATTTAATTGTTTTAATAGTTTTAAGGTTCTATTAAATGGTTTTCAAAATAGATTCGAACATTTTACAAATTCTGGTTTCCACTTTAAATTTCCGTTCAACGCAATTAAAGTTATTAGGATATTAAGATAAAAATATATATATAGTACAAAAAAAAAAAAAAAAAATCGGGTACAGTGATAGGGTCGCTACAACGGTGGTCGGAAAGGTTGAATCGCCGCGGAGAATAGAGAAGGAAATCGCCTCTGGCGTTTTCGTGAAAAACAGAGAAGAAGAAGAAATGAGGGAGAAAGAAAAGAAGTTTGTTTTTAATTAAATTTGACTTGCAATTTACCATTTCGCCCTTAACACTTAATTCTATTTGTTTCGTCCTTCGTTTCGTTAATCGGCTAACTATTCGGTTTTTCCAAATCTCCTTATTTTACCAATAAATCCATCTTATTATTTGGGTTCTATTAAAACTGTCCGTTCGCAAAACGGACCTCGTTTACTATTTTTACTAAAACGTCATTTATATTAGGAGAAACTTAATTACTCGAAATATAGCGTTACTACTCCGAAAATTCTCGTAAATTCCTTAAAATTCCTATTAATCATTAGGATCGTAATAAAGCTCTCTTTTTGTAAAACGGATTTGATTTGATATATTTACAAAAATGCCATCATATAATATAATATTAATATCCCGTAAAACCGGGTATTACATTCCATCCACCTTATTTAGAATTTTGTCCACAAAATTAAATCATACAAACAACTCAGGATACTTAGCCATCATATCTTGCTGACGCTCCCAGGTAGCCTCTTCCACCTCGTGGTTCCGCCACAAAACTTTGACCAGCGGAATCTTCTTGTTGCGCAATACCTTGATGGAAGACTCCAAAATGCGTACGGGCATCTCCTCGTAAATCAAGGTAGGCTGTACCTCGATCTCTCTAGCCTCCACGACATGTGATGGATCGCGCAAACACTTCCGAAGCATCGATACGTGAAATACATCGTGGATACCCTCAATAGAAGCCGGAAGCTCTAATCTGTATGCCATCTTCCCGATCCTCTTCAGAATAGGAAAGAGCCCCACATAACGAGGGTTTAACTTGCCCCTCCTTCCGAATCTCATGACGCCTTTAAACGGAGAAACTTTAAGGTAAACCTCATCACCTTCTTCGAACTCTAGCTCTCTCCGTCTCGTGTCTGCATAGCTCTTCTGTCTGCTCTGAGCTACCTCAATACACTGTCAGATAATGGCAATCTTCTCTGCCGTTTGCTGTAGAATCTCTGGACCAACGATGCTGGCCTCGCCAACCTAGTCCCAATACAACGGAGACCTACACTTCCGACCATACAGCGCCTCATACGGAGCCATGCCAATCGTAGCCTAGAAGCTGTTATTGTACGAGAACTCAATCAGAGGCAAATATCGGCTCCACGAGCCCTGAAACTCCAGCACACAAGCTCTGAGCATATCCTCAAGAATCTGATTCGTCCTCTCTGTCTGACCATTAGTCTGAGGATGAAATGCCGTGCTGAAATTAAGCTGAGTCCCCATAGCTTCATCCAGGCTCTTCCAGAACTTCGACGTAAATCTCGGATCACAATCTAAGACTATAGAAACTGGCACTCCATGTAGTCTAACAATCTCCTGCACGTAAAGCTCGGCGAGCTGATCCATAGAAGATGTCATCCTCACAAATAAGAAGTGGGTCGACTTTGTCATTCGGTCCACGATCACCCAAACACCATCATGGCCCTTCGTCGTCCTAGGGAGCCCCACAATAAAATCCATGGAGATCTGCTCCCACTTCCACTCCGGAATCGACAGTGGCAATATTGTTCCGGCCGGTCTCTGGTGCTCTGCCTTTACTTGTTGACAAACCAGACAGGTTTCAACGTACTTGGCGACCTCTCTCTTCATGTTCGGCCACCAGAAGTGTTGCTTTAAATCCCGGTACATCTTAGTACTTCCCGGGTGCACATAATATGCTGAAGAATGTGCCTCGGCCAATATCTCCTTCTTCAGATCCTCGTTGTTAGGCACGTACCACCTATGCCTGAACTTTAGAACACCATCATCTGATAAGTGAAAATCCGACGAGTCACCTAACGTCATACTCGATCGAAGCTCCTCACACTCCGTATCATTCTGCTGAGCTTCGCGTATCCTATCCAGAATAGTCAGCCTGAGAGAAATGTTGGTGAGCATACTGGACAGCTCTGCCACTATCTCCACATCGAACCTCTCGATCTCAGACCTCGGCGAAACTGACATCGCTGCTAGTGAAGGCTGACTCGTAGAAGGTACTCTACTCAAAGCATCAACAACCTTGTTCGCCTTTCCAGGATGGTACTTGATATCAAAATCATAATCTTTGACGAACTCAAGCCACCTTCTCTGTCGCATATTCAGCTCCTTTTGCGTAAATAAATACTACAGGCTCTTGTGGTCGGAAAATATCTCGAACTGCTGCCCATATAAATAATGTCTCCATATCTTCAGTGCGAAGACCACAGCTGCTAACTCAAGGTCGTGCGTAGGGTAATTCTGCTCGTACGGCTTCAGCTGCCGAGAAGCACAAGCAATAACTCTCCCCTCCTGCATCAATACACAACCGAGTCCAACTTCAGACGCAACACAATAAATACTAAACTTGTCACCTTCAACAGGTAGCGCCAATACTAGAGCGGTGGTCAATCTCTGCTTGAACTCCATAAAACTGTCGTCACAGCAGCCGACCATATAAATCTCTCGTTCTTCCGAGTCAATCGTGAAAGAGGAAGTGCGATCTTCGAAAATCCCTCTATAAACTTCCGGTAATGACCAGCTAATTCGAGAAATCCACGCACCTCATGTACATTCTTCGGCTGTGGCCAATCTCAGACCACCTGAATTTTGCTCGGATCCACAGAAACTCCATCCTGCGATATAATATGGCCAAGGAAGCTCACTCTGTCTAGCCAAAACTCGCATTTAGAGAACTTGGGATAAAGCTGGTGTCGTCGTAAAATTCCGAGAACAATCCTCAATTGCTTTTCATGCTCCTCTTTCGTCTTGGAGTAAATCAGAATATCGTCGATGAAAACCCCCACGAACTTGTCCAAGTACTCCTTGAACACACAGTTCATCAAAGCCATGAACGTTGTAGGGGCATTAGTAAGTCCAAAAGACATAACTAGAAACTCATAATGCCCGTACCTCGTTCGGAACGCCGTTTTCTGCACTTCTTCCTTCCGGACCTTCAACTGATAATAACCCGAGCGTAGATCAATCCTCGAAAATACTTGGGCACCTTGCAGCTGATCAAATAAATCGTCGATCCGAGGCAGTGGATACTTATTCTTCACTGTAAGCTTATTCAGCTCTCTGTAATCCACGCATATCCTGAGAGTCCTGTCTTTCTTCTTAACGAATAGAACGGGCGCACCCCAAGGTGAAAACCTGGGTCGGATGAAACCCTTATCTAACAACTCCTCAAGCTGAATCTTCAGCTCTCTCAACTCAGCAGGCGCCAATCTATATGCATTCTTCGACACTGGTGCCGAACTCGGATAAACATCAATGACAAATTCGATCTCTCTGTCCAGCGGTAATTCGGGAAGATCGTCAAGGAATATCTCAAAGAACTCTCTGACAATAGGAATGTCACTCGGCTTCACTCCGTTGAGCAACTGAATATCAAATACTGAGGCCAAATAAATAGAGCACGCACTTTTAAACTACTCGTTGACCTTCATGGAAGAAGAAATAGGCGATCTACTCAATCGGTTCATCGCCTGATAAGAAAACTCGGCTTTACCCGGGGGTCGAAAGGTCACAATCCCGGATCGACAGTCGATGGTGGCGAAGTGCTGTGCAAGCCAGTCCATCCCTAAGATAAGATCATACCGCTCTATGCTCATAACTATCAAACGAGCATAAAGGGTAATATCCCCCACTGAGATGACATTGCCCTGGAGAATACGTTCTGACTGCATAAGCTCTCCTGAAGGCAGCATCACTCTATACTCGACCCCAGCTAACTCAGACTCTAATCCCAATCTAGTCATGCATGCAGTCGATATGAAGGAGTGCGTAGCTCCCGTATCCATCAAAGTAAAAACAGCGGTGCCCATTATCAGAATAGTACCTGCTATCACAGAAGGATGAGCCTCGTCGTCGACATCACTAGGCTCTATAAATGCGAAGATTCTCAGCATAATCCTCCTCTGATCACTGCCTGACTGATCTCGGCCTGGCTTCGGGCAGTCTCTAACAAAATAGCCCGCGTCTCCACACCGATAGCACACACCCGTGCCCAATCTGCACGGGCCAGTGTGTTCCCTCTTGCATTTAGGGCAAAGAGGTATCTGAGAAGCCCCCTGTATCTTTTTGCCCTTCCCTCGATCGTTGCCTCCCTCTAAAGGTCTTTTAAAACCTCTCTGTTGTTGTTGTGGCTGTGCTCTCGGCTGCCAGCCCTTGCCCCTGATCTGAGGGTGAATCTCTCGAAAGAAGCCCTTAGATGGCTCCCTCGGTTTGACAGAATCTCTATCAACAGCCTCTATCTCAAGCGCCCTGGCCACAATCTCGTCATAGGATACATTCCGTACCCCAGATATAGTAAGACGCATCCAAATCTCCTGGCCAAGACCCTGTAAAAATCTGCGTACCTTGTCCTCATTAACACTGACCTGACGTGGTGCGAATCGGGACAGTGCTTCAAACTTCCTCACATACTCGGCAATAGAACTAATTGTAACGCCCCGAGTTATCTAAACCCGGTTTGCTACTCAACACACTGAACCGAACCATGACGTCTTGATACTAAATTTAAAAATATTTCACTCGACAGTCAAAATTTGACATTTTCTAAAACTCGATGTATTTTAAAACTTGCAGCGGAAATCAATCGAACATCAATGAAGTTAAATAATCTGTGAAAACATTTTAAAATAATTGTTGGGAGTGTTAAGAATAATGGGCCAAAAATATAAAGCTCTAAAAATGTGGAATACCCATGAAATTGCAGAAGTCAAACACATCTGCCGACGACAAAGTCAACACAAGAAGCAGAAATAGAAAATAGGAGGCCTCTACCGATGACAAACGACAAAACTTCGGTTATATCAACCGGTCACAAAACGACAAACACTACCTACATCTTCCGATGACGTCAGCCGGAAGATATACAAACAGGACAACTCTCGGTAGACTGCATCTACCGATAACTAGGCGACAAAACTTGCTACTTACATCTACCGATGACGTCAGCCGGGGGATTCCTTCCTCCAGCATCTGCCGATCGCTAGACGACAACTTGCAACTTATATCTACCGATGACGTCAGCCGGATGACTCCTTCATCCAACATCTGCCGATCGCTAGACGACAGAACTTACCACTTCCATCTACCGATGACGTCAGCCGGATGACTCCTTCATCTAACATCTGTCGATCGCTAGACGGCAGAACTTACCACTTTCATCTACCGATGACGTCAGCCGGATGACTCCTTCATCCAACATCTGCCGATAGACTTCAGAACAACAATTCTGCTGTATTCCAAGAAAGCTCTGACTATCAAAGGATTTAAGCATTTTACTAAGACCAATCAGAGATAGATCAAATCATTGCATCACTCAAATCCAGTAGAAAACAGTATTTTCAAAACCCAACAGAACACTAATATCAAAGATTCTCAGAATGTATTCAAAGTTTTGAAAACACTACTATCATAAAATTTTCAGAAAAAGAAACATCTATACTGAACTAGTTACTCCCAACTCAACACCTGCAGCCATGGATTAAACCGCCTCAACAGATGGCCAAACCGATGCCTGAAAATGCTCCTCCAACCAGCCTGGTCCACTTATCGGTCGGTAAACACACCTTCAGTAACTTCTTCACCTACATCACAAACTCATCTATTAGCCTAATGCTAAGCAAGTAGAGCAATGAATGAAATGAATTAATTAAACAAAAATTTCCCTAAACATGCATTCTCTACTTTCTCATCTCAGTTGTATTCAAATTTGTTCTCTGTGGATCCCTCTGTACGATGGGAAAGTGGATCAGTCATCCGCCAAAGCATACATCCTCTGATCTCAATTAAGGGGCGGATTAATTCCCTTAACAGTTAACTGGTCTGATCCCCCTGTAGGATTGGGAAGTGGATCACTTTTCCCAAAACCTCAATCCTCTGTTCTCAATTAAGGGGCGGATTAATCCCCTTTAACAGTTGTTCTGATCATCCTGCTCACATTTACCATGCGTTTCATGTAAATTCATTTTCGTAATCTTTCAAAACATGATGCATGACAACTGGAAATAAACATACAAACATACATAAATCCTACTGTTTGTGATGTAGGCCCGAAGGCACAAACAAACTCTACTTACTTGGCTCCCCGGAAATCGCTCGGCTAAATGCTACTTCAGAAGCTCGCTCACCTAAATTCATAATAGTACATATATCAAACTTTCACTAAACTTCACAGAATCAATACAGGAGTTTGAGGAACCAAATTTGAAACCCCACAACTCGGGTATTCTCAATAGTCGCTCAGCCCGAACCTATTCTAAATCACAACATTCCTCGAAACTCCTCACATTGTACTCCCTCAGCTATCTAACTACTAAATCGCAAGAAAACAAGGAGGGCTTACCTAGGTTGAAGGAGAATCGGGCAGGAGAATCGCCTAGAGATTTCTGCCATTCGAGCTGAAGACCGAAAGGGAAAGAAAATGAGTAGTGGTGGCGGCTACTCTAAACTTTTTGCCTTAAATACCTTATCCACTTTCAAATTTGCCAATTACCCTTATGCCCTTACTTACTCATTCTTCAACCTAACCTACATTATACTAAAATTTCATTCATCGATTATACTTAATAGATTTATCTGTTATTTTAAATTTTTAATTAAAGTCGGGTGTTACACTAACCTGCCGCAACTACATAAATTCAACCATCTTTGCCTCTCGTACGGTATGGATGAAATACTTATCATCAAAAAACGTTCTGAATCGCTCCCATTGTAACGCTCCTAATACTGTACCCAATTTCCGTACTATATTTTTTTTATCCCAACATTACTTATCTCTTTACTTTAAATAAACTCTAAGCTGAAACTAAACCGAAATCGAAACCAGAATCGAAATCGGAATTGAATTATACTTTTAAAACAAATTAAAACTTTAAAACCATTTATTTAAAAGTTAATTTAATTAAAATAAAACAATTTATATAATAAGTAAAAAAGGAGAGGCGATTATTCGCTGGGCGAATAATCGCCCCTAAGGCGATTGCAACAGGCGAGTAATCGCCTGTTGCATCGCCACTCCCTCGGAATTTTTCCAGAGGGAGGCGATTCAATCGCCAGGGTTGGCGACCATTCGCCAACCCCTCTGCCTGTTTCCATTTCATCGCTCCTTTCATTCACCAACAGATACAATAATATCAAAGATTCTCAGAATGTATTCAAAGTTTTGAAACACTACTATCATAAAATTTCAGAAAAAGAAACATCTATACTGAACTAGTTACTCCCACTCAACACCTGCAGCCATGGATTAAACCGCCTCAACAGATGGCCAAACCGATGCCTGAAAATGCTCCTCCAACCAGCCTGGTCCACTTATCGGTCGGTAAACACACCTTCAGTAACTTCTTCACCTACATCACAAACTCATCTATTAGCCTAATGCTAAGCAAGTAGAGCAATGAATGAAATGAATTAATTAAACAAAAATTTCCCTAAACATGCATTCTCTACTTTCTCATCTCAGTTGTATTCAAATTTGTTCTCTGTGGATCCCTCTGTACGATGGGAAAGTGGATCAGTCATCCGCCAAAGCATACATCCTCTGATCTCAATTAAGGGGCGGATTAATTCCCTTAACAGTTAACTGGTCTGATCCCCCTGTAGGATTGGGAAGTGGATCACTTTTCCCAAAACCTCAATCCTCTGTTCTCAATTAAGGGGCGGATTAATCCCCTTTAACAGTTGTTCTGATCATCCTGCTCACATTTACCATGCGTTTCATGTAAATTCATTTTCGTAATCTTTCAAAACATGATGCATGACAACTGGAAATAAACATACAAACATACATAAATCCTACTGTTTGTGATGTAGGCCCGAAGGCACAAACAAACTCTACTTACTTGGCTCCCCGGAAATCGCTCGGCTAAATGCTACTTCAGAAGCTCGCTCACCTAAATTCATAATAGTACATATATCAAACTTTCACTAAACTTCACAGAATCAATACAGGAGTTTGAGGAACCAAATTTGAAACCCCACAACTCGGGTATTCTCAATAGTCGCTCAGCCCGAACCTATTCTAAATCACAACATTCCTCGAAACTCCTCACATTGTACTCCCTCAGCTATCTAACTACTAAAATCGCAAGAAAACAAGGAGGGCTTACCTAGGTTGAAGGAGAATCGGGCAGGAGAATCGCCTAGAGATTTCTGCCATTCGAGCTGAAGACCGAAAGGGAAAGAAAATGAGTAGTGGTGGCGGCTACTCTAAACTTTTTGCCTTAAATACCTTATCCACTTTCAAATTTGCCAATTACCCTTATGCCCTTACTTACTCATTCTTCAACCTAACCTACATTATACTAAAATTTCATTCATCGATTATACTTAATAGATTTATCTGTTATTTTAAATTTTTAATTAAAGTCGGGTGTTACACTAACCTGCCGCAACTACATAAATTCAACCATCTTTGCCTCTCGTACGGTATGGATGAAATACTTATCATCAAAAAACGTTCTGAATCGCTCCCATTGTAACGCTCCTAATACTGTACCCAATTTCCGTACTATATTTTTTTTTATCCCAACAATTACTTATCTCTTTACTTTAAATAAACTCTAAGCTGAAACTAAACCGAAATCGAAACCAGAATCGAAATCGGAATTGAATTATACTTTTAAAACAAATTAAAACTTTAAAACCATTTATTTAAAAGTTAATTTAATTAAAATAAAACAATTTATATAATAAGTAAAAAAGGAGAGGCGATTATTCGCTGGGCGAATAATCGCCCCTAAGGCGATTGCAACAGGCGAGTAATCGCCTGTTGCATCGCCACTCCCTCTGGAATTTTTCCAGAGGGAGGCGATTCAATCGCCAGGGTTGGCGACCATTCGCCAACCCCTCTGCCTGTTTCCATTTCATCGCTCCTTTCATTCCATTTCTCCAACACATAACTACAATTACTCAATACGATTCACCAACACAATAATATCAAATAAAACTTACTCTAATTCTCATTCTTTTCACACTCAACCATTCACCTAGTAAACGACTCGAAATACATTTTAAAACTAAGAACATTTTCATGAAAACGAACTGCATGGGTACGTTTAAAACCTAAACAAATCCTCATGTTTCAAATCACCACGCAGTTCCAAAATACATTCAATAAAAGACTTTTCCAAACCATTATAAAACAGTTTCCAAAACATCAACCTATACATAAATACCTATCAACTATCCAGAATCCAACAACCTAAAATATTTCTATACAAACATTAGCCCAAAATGTCTCCAAACCCTCAAAATCTGTACATACAGTCCCCACGGGTCAGGTAAGCCTCGACTGCGCCAGCACACCACCACAGCCATCCTCCGTCAACTGGACTCAAGCCTCAGGAGGAGGAATCTCATCCTCACTTGCTTCCTCGTAGTCACCTACACCATACAATCACCTATGAGATAAAAATCTCAGTAAGCTCTAGTAAATGCAACTATATGCTATGCGTGTGAGTTCATAAATCATGCAACATTTTCTTTACTTTACTCTGTGGGTGTCACCGAGATCTCAACCTCCTAACCGGAGAGACAACATCCAGCGGTCGGACTACTCTTTCCAGCTAGAAGAGGGGGGTACACGCTTACAACACGTACATCCGTGCCTGAGCCCCATCTCACATGACCTGTAAACTGTATGCCTTTCGGCCTGTATGCCTTTCGGCCCATTTTAACTGTATGTCTTACAGCCCATTCTATTCTTTACATTATCCTTAAAACATTTTTGCAGAAATTCATTTTCATGCTTTTCTTTAAAACACGTGATGCATGAACAGTTAATAACAGAATTTAAACACTCAGCATACATACCATCAAGAATGTAAAACAAAATCTATAAAAACAATTAAACCTAACTACCCAACCAAAACATTATAAACTAGTGCGTCACCAAACTCCTCGAAGCGACATTCGACGTACGGTGTAGGCCAATCGGCCGGAGAAGAATCACGAGAACTTACCTCGTGTCCAAAGCAACTTAAGCTCCGTCCACGAGCACTGTTTTACCTAAGCAATTCACAACGTTTATCGTTAAAACGAGTTTAACTTCTAAACGTCTAAATCAACAAAACCTTAACTAAAGAATTTCCTAAAGCTATAATTCGATTCGTTGCACTATTTTACTGAGCAATTTACGCTTGGCACCTGAAAAATCCAAATTACGAGTTTATCCAAAAATCCCGAATTTTACGATTTCTAACATTTTTCACGAATCATTCTACTTCGTCCTATAACGTTCAATACGTCATTTATATCGTTAATCATAATCAAACTATTAATTTCGGACCCTAAATCGACATTTTTATCGAAACCCTAAACGAAACCCTAATTGATTAAACTCCGAAAAACTCAAAATAAAAGCTCTAAGATTGTAGGTTCATACCTAGAACGTCGATTAGAGGAGAAATCACGAAGAAAACGAAGCGAACGGAGCGCGAATCGACGTCGGATTTGGAGAAATCGTCGGCGGCCAGTGAAGGAGTCGAGAGAGAAATTAGGTTCTGTGATTTTGTGATTTTCGTTAACTGAGAGAGGAGAAGAGAGATTTAAGTTTTTAATTAAAATTTCCTTTGCAAATTACTATTTTGCCGTTATGCACTTAATTCTATTTGTTTCGTCATTCGGTTTGTTAATTGTCTAGCTATTCGGTTTCACCAAATCTCCTTATTTCACCAATACGTCCAACTTATCATTTGGGATTTAATAAAACCGTCCGTTTACAATTCGGACCTCGTTTACTATTTTTACTAAAACGTCCTTTATATTTCGAGAAACGTAATTACTGGAAATATAGCGTTTAAACTCTGAAAATTCCCGAAAATTCCTTATAATTCCTATTAATCGTTAGGATCGTAATGACGCTTTCTTTTCGTAAAACGGACCTGATTTGATATATTCACAAAAATGTCATCCAATAATATAATAATAATATAATATACGAGTCTGTACAACTAGGTATTACACCCATCCCATAATCGTCACATCGGTGGTCGTCTTGATGGAATCCCACCAAAACCGAGCATCTAACGCTAGGTGGTAAGTCACCAACGCCACCTTCTCTCCGTCCTCAATGCTCGCATAGGCCAGCATGTCTTCCATGGTGCGAATCCACTCCTCTGCTGAAGAGGGATCCGTAGACTGTCCATTAAATATAGGGGGCTGGAGCTTCTGAAATCTCTCCATCCCACGGTTACCCGATATAGCTGTCTCACGAGCTCTAACGCCCTCTCGGTCTATTAGAGTACCCAGCTGTTGAGACTGTCTCTCCATCTGCTGAGCCTGTCGCTCCATATGTTGGGACTGCTGGGCAATAAAATCCTTGAGGGTGTCTATCGTATCATCTCGGTCGTCTCGGTCATTTCCTCGACGCACCATTTTTATAAATAACTCCTATAAAAGTTAAACAAATACTCTATAAAAAAAATGAAATCAAATAAAGCTATAAACATACTTACAGTTGATGAAGAATGTCCGCGTAGTGGCTGTGCAGTCGAGCAGTCTACAGATCCGATTTGAAAACCCAGGGGCTCTGATACCATAAATGTAGCGACCATAATACTGTACCCAATTTCCCGTATATATTTTTTTTTATCCCTATACTTTAAATAAACTCTAGGCATAATTTAAATCGAAATCAAAATCAGAATTGAAGTCGGAATTAAAATCTAGTCTTTAAATCATTTAAAACAAAATACAAAACTAATTAAATAACACTTAAAACATTTTAATAAAAGCAATTAAAACTTAAAAGAAAATCGGCCACAAGTGAGGGCATAAGGGACTTTGTCCCATAAAATATATGTGGCGATCGATCTCCTATTTCAGGAGATCGATCGCCGAATGCAAACAAGGGAGGGGCGATCGTCGCCCCTCACCTGCAGCGCACGATCGCCCCTTCGGCGATCTCACTTTGGACCGCGATCGCCTTCCCAGGCGATCGCTCGCCAAGCTCTCTGTCTTCCAGAGAGCTGGCCCTTATATTTTTTTCTAAATAGCTCTCTGGAATCCAAGATTCCATAGAGCAAATCTCCGTCAATTAAACCATCCCCTCCATATTAACAACTTCTATCCATCTCCATTTTATCCTCAATTATCATTAAACATATACCCATCTTCACAATTCCATTTGACATAAAACTACTCGATACTCATATTTACTCCGAAATACCACTCAAAACTGACTCGAAACGAAATTAAACAAGATACTTTTTGTGAAAATGAACTGCGTGGATCCGTTTGAAAACTAAACATTTCCTCCTGTTTAAAACCACCAAGCAGTTTGTACAATCTAAATAAAAAGCTTAACAAAACGTTTTATAAACAGTTACCAAAACATCTATACATTATTTTATCGCTAACCAGATCCAAACATCCTAATATGTTCCATCAATACAAAGTTATCAAACAATCCCAAAACACCTAACCATACACCCACGGGTCAAAATGCGCCTCGACTGCGCCAGCACACTCCCGCGACCATCCTCCATCAACTGCATCACTCCTCAGGTGGAGGGATCTCGTTCTCACCTATGTCGAAGTCACCTACACCATACAGACACCTATAAGATAAAAATCTCAGCAAACTCTAGTAAATGTAAATGCATGCTATGCATATGAGTTCAGAAATCGTGCAGCATTTTTTTTATCTTTACTCTGTGGGTGTCACCGAGATCTCAGCCCCCTAACCGAAGAGAGCCCATCCAGCGGTTGGACTACTCTTTCCAACTAGAGGAGGGGGTACACGCCTACAACACGTACAGCCGTGCCTGAGCCCCATCTCGCATGACCTATAACTGTATGAGTACGTGTTAGATGTGGTATTGTGACAAACCCGTAGTCGATCTTCACAATAGGTCGAGCCCCTCTCCAGGCCACATCGCCATTTTCTTTAAAACATCGTGCAGAAATTCATTTTCATGCTCTTTTAAAACACGTGATGCGTGAACAGTTCAATATGACAGAAAATAAACATACATGATTCGTACCATCGAGACAATAAAGCATTTAAAAGCATAACCTATACAGAACTAATCCTAACTACCCGAACAAAACAATTTAAACATCCGCGTCACCAAAACTCCTCGAGACAACTTCGACGTACCGTGTAGGCCAATCGGCCAGAGAAAATCACGAGAACTTACCTCGTGTGCGCTGCAGCTCAAGCTCCGTCAACGAGCGTTGTTTGTCTGAGGCAAAACACAATATTCGCCGTTAAAACTAATTTCAGCTACTAAACATCCAAATTAACAAAACCTTAACTAAAGAAATTTCTTATAGCTTTAATCAAATTCATTAAGCTATTTCATAGAGCAATTACACGCTCGGCACCTCAAATCCCTAATTACGAGCTTTTCCTAAATCTCGAATTTTCATTAAATTTAACATTCTTCCTAAATCAATTAAGTTCATCCAATAACGTTCAATACGTTCACTATATCCCTAATTACGGCAAACCTATCGATTTCGAACCCTAAATCTCAATTTTTACGATAACCCTAAAAGAAAACCTAAATGTATAACTTTCTAAAAAATGAAAACTAACGCCCTATAACTATAGAGTCATACCTAGAGCGTCGATTGGAGGAGAAAACGTGAATAACAGAAGACGAACGAAGGAAGAACGGAGGTCGGAAAGGTTGAATCGCCGCGGAGAACAAAGAAGGAAATCGCCTCTGGCGTTTTCGTGAAAAACAGAGAAGAAGAAGAAATGAGGGAGAAAGAAAAGAAGTTTGTTTTTAATTAAATTTGACTTGCAAATTACCATTTCACCCTTAGCACTTAATTCTATTTGTTTCGTCCTTCGTTTCGTTAATCGGCTAACTATTCGGTTTCTCCAAATCTCTTTATTTCACCAATAAATCCATCTTATTATTTGGGTTCTATTAAAACTGTCCGTTCGCAAAACGGACCTCGTTTAGTATTTTTACTAAAACGTCCTTTATATTACGAGAAACTTAATTACTCGAAATATAGCGTTATTACTCCGAAAATTCTGGCAAATTCCTTAAAATTCCTATTAATCGTTAGGATCGTAATAAAGCTCTCTTTTTGCAAAATGGAATTGATTTGACATATTTACAAAAATGCCATCATATAATATAATATTAATATCCCGTAAAACCGGGTATTACACTCATTCTCTAAGCGGGGGGTGAAAACCCCCTGTTAGAACGGTCTCCGTTAGAAGAACACGCAGTGGTGTTCACCCTCAAACGGGGGACCAATCTGGATAAGGATAAAAGCCGACAAACCTCATTTAGATGATTTTTTTCTCGTCCAAATCCTTAAATATGAGCGTTTTGCAACCAACATTCTCAAATCCAAGCGTTTGTCACTGAAATCAGCAAAAAACCTTCGAAGAAATCCCAAAATCGAGTCAAAACTATAAGCCTGAGCTAAAAATTGCCAAAAACCCTCGATTTTTTAGCGAAAATCCCAAAACCGAGGGTTTTTTTGCCGAAATCTGCAAAAAACCTTCGAGAAAATGCTAAAACCGAGCCAAATCCCTAAGCCCAAGCTAAAAATCACCAAAAATCCTCAAATTTTCACCAAAATCTAAAAGAGAGGGTTTTTTCGCGTTAAAAGTCCCCAAATCTGGTCTATTTTCTTGCCCAAAATCACAAAAAACCTGAAAATTCAAAAAAACCATCAAACCGAAAAATGACCCCCACAAGAATGTTTATTGGTCGAAAGACTCCCCGGATGGCAGAAAGTGTCCCATCAAACCGGGTGCCGAATCAAGTGCCTAAACCGCCTCTTGGTTATTTATCCATGAAATTTTGTAACCAAAGGTCAAGAGCAGTTCGAGCGGGATACGAGAATCTGCTCAATTATTTATGGAAAAACTGCCAACTTTAGCGGTTTGGAGTCTTTGGATATCAAGGAAATGTTTGACGTCATCTCCTTACACGGGGTGTACGACATGAGGGGCGACAACTGCGATAGATTTATTCGCTTATTTTATATGAACTTGTGTAGTACCGAGAAGTCGGGCTGCTTGAAGACGTACCTATTCGGTATAGATATTTTCGTATCTTCAGCTCTTATCAACGAATTGCTAAGATGCAGAGAGATATAATCACGCTTTCCGATAGTGTGATTTTGCCAAAACAGCAGAGGAACTAGAATTCCTTAGGCAAATCCACTGCAATTCAGGTATTGCAGTGTTCGTGAAGCCGAGATCGAAGAATCTAAATGCCAAAGCTAGGGTTCTTCACATCCTGATCAGCCACACCCTCCTGCAGAGGGATGATCATAGTGATCTCGTCAACTGGATGGATCTGTATGTCATTGAAAAGCTCTACAGCAACATGATGTTCGACCCGAGATACATGATTATATGTCACATGCATGAGGTCGAGCGAACCAAGAATAAGAATCTGTCATACAGGACTTTGATTTGGAAAGTCGTCCAGTGATATCAACTTCATGTGCTTAGTGGAAAGCAGATGAGATCAAACAGATCCGTCGATGTATTTGATAGGACCCATTTGACTCGGATGGGCCTAGTCGAAGTCAACAGGTCTTGGATGCTCAAGGGAGATCCTGGAGCCTCCACATCTTGGGATGTTAGGGCCCAGCTCGGCCTGACCCAACCCTACCCCGACGGTGGAATGGATTCCCGAGGTGGGAAATTCAAACCAACGACAACGACCTGATCAACTCGACCACGACGTCCATGTCATACACACGTTCCCTAAGTGGGAACGTTGACCACACAATACTACCTAGCATCCTAAAATAAGATCATCCTCAATTTATGTGACGGCCCCAGACCCGATCGGGGCCGAGGTGACATCACTCTGGACATTTAACAGGAAATGGGACATATTTTTTTTTTGAACTTTTAAACATTTATAAAAACTATACACAGAGTAGAAACCTTCTATGGAAATTTAAGACTGGAAGGCAATTTAAAAATCAGGCTACGGGGATAAGTAACAGAAGGAAAACAGGAAGACAGATGTAAAACAGGAAGATTGAAGTCAGAAAACATAAAATTCTGAAGACTCAAAACTGGAGTGGTCAATTGAAATAGTCAACAGAATAACCAACAGAAATAGAAAGCAAAATAAACTTTGGATGTAAGAACTTTTGCCCTTTTTAAAACTCTTAAACCTGAAGACGTGAAGACAGGAAATCATAAAATAGAAATGGACGACTGGAGTGAATGAGCAGAATAAAACAGGGAAGAACGAATGTACAGAATACAACAGAAAAGAACAGGAACCTAAAAATGTGGACGAGTACTCTGAATGAGAGCAGAAAGACGAGGAGATATGAAGAACAGAAATAAAACAGTAAATAATATGGGAAATCAATAACTGAAAGACCTACTGTGAAAGAGGGCTACAGTGAATGACAGGATTGAGTGATATAGGGCAGAAGAAGTAATTAAACTGGGCGGAAGAAGCAAATAAATTGGGCGGAAGGAGTAAGGCGGAAGATGTGACTAAATCGGGCGGAAGTGTAACACCCGAGTCAACGGCCAGGTGATTTTCTTAACTGTATTAACGGTCATAAATATTTAATCTTGATAGTTTAGGATTTATGCCAAGCTTAATTAATTACATGTGGATCTAAACTAGGTTGAGTGGCAAAGTTGTAATAATGGAGGATTAAGGCCTGTATTTAAAGAAAAAGGGAAGGATTTAAACCTCATTTAAATCACGGTAGCCGACACCACCCATTCCGGCGATTTCTTCTCTCGCAAGTTCTTACTCTCTGCTGCCAGCAAACTCTCCTCGCGGCCGGTTTACTCCGCCACCACTCGACTAGTCTACGCCTGAGGTATACATTAGACAATGTGGCTATTTGTTAGTTTATTAGCTCTGTTTTCAGCTCAGTATTGAAGTTTTGGATTCTTCAATGGCCGAGTATTGATAGGAACATTTTGAAATCCGAGAGTAGTAATGTCAACCCGAATCGATTCTGGACATTTTAAGTAATCAACTCAGATTTAATCGATAGTGGAACTTGTTTGTTTTATTTTGGATTTCAGATTTTGCACAGTATATCAAACCAAGGATTCGGGAATGACTTTAGCTAATAGATCCTAGGATGATCTATGAGTAGGGTATTAGGACTTTTGTTTTAACTACTGCAATGTAAATGTTTAGGTGAAGAAGTTTGAAGAGAAAGGAGCTCAAGTGCTAAGGAGACCAGGTAAGTGAATGTATTAAGATTTCCGGCTAATAGAGCCCTACATCGTGGGAGTACTAGGTTGTATAGATGTCAAATGTTTACTTTATGATAATGAGTCTGTCTGCACTTGAAGGATTTATGTATGTTGCGAGTTATACTATTTGATGACCTACTAGTGAATGAGAAGTTGTATGCTCTGGTATGATCCTTGTCACGGTTTGAAGAGTTAAAAGTCCTCATGTCATGCATCATGAATGTTTCTCAAGCATAAGAAAACGTTTTAACGCATGTTTTCCATGAACAAGATATGTATGTGTATATGTATATATATAAGACTTATGCAACGTGGATTAAGTGAGGGTTGGGGGTGGTTCGGCGTATGTCACAGTCCAAAGAAGGACATATGAATACGACTCGCAGTAGGGAACAAGATCAAACTCACTGTCGAACCCCCTTTACCGGCACAAATCCTCTCTTGATCCACACAACCTAAACAAAGAATACGATCAATGACTATGAATGATGAATATGACCAATGATTATGAATGATGATTATGATCAACGACTGTGAATGATGAATATGATCCATGACTATGAATGATGATTACGAGCAAAGACATGAACAAGAAAAGACTTATGAGCATGTGATTTTCCCAAATTATGCATTCATGCATCCATGTTAGTGTTGCATTCCTTACTAAGTATTAGGCTTATAGTTTGAACCTTATGATGTAGGTGACGAGTTTTCAGGTGAGGAACTCAAGGTTAATGAGGAGGTCTAAGCTTGGTTGCTGGAGGTTACTCAAAGTGACAGTGCAGGACTGGAGAGGCGATTAGGACCCTGAAAGTGTTATTTTGTCGTCTAGCGATCGGCAGATGTAGTGTAATAAGCCATCGGATGATGAAAGTGTTATTTTGTCGTCTAGCGATCGGCAGATGTAGTGTAATAAGCCATCGGATGATGAAAGTGTTATTTTGTCGTCTAGCGATCGGCAGATGTAGTGTAATAAGCCATCGGATGATGAAAGTGTTATTTTGTCGTCTAGCGATCGGCAGATGTAGTGTAATAAGCCATCGGATGATGAAAGTGTTATTTTGTCGTCTAGCGATCGGCAGATGTAGTGTAATAAGCCATCGGATGATGAAAGTGTTATTTTGTCGTCTAGCGATCGGCAGATGTAGTGTAATAAGCCATCGGATGATGAAAGTGTTATTTTGTCGTCTAGCGATCGGCAGATGTAGTGTAATAAGCCATCGGATGATGAAAGTGTTATTTTGTCGTCTAGCGATCGGCAGATGTAGTGTAATAAGCCATCGGATGATGAAAGTGTTATTTTGTCGTCTAGCGATCGGCAGATGTAGTGTAATAAGCCATCGGATGATGAAAGTGTTATTTTGTCGTCTAGCGATCGGCAGATGTAGTGTAATAAGCCATCGGATGATGAAAGTGTTATTTTGTCGTCTAGCGATCGGCAGATGTAGTGTAATAAGCCATCGGATGATGAAAGTGTTATTTTGTCGTCTAGCGATCGGCAGATGTAGTGTAATAAGCCATCGGATGATGAAAGTGTTATTTTGTCGTCTAGCGATCGGCAGATGTAGTGTAATAAGCCATCGGATGATGAAAGTGTTATTTTGTCGTCTAGCGATCGGCAGATGTAGTGTAATAAGCCATCGGATGATGAAAGTGTTATTTTGTCGTCTAGCGATCGGCAGATGTAGTGTAATAAGCCATCGGATGATGAAAGTGTTATTTTGTCGTCTAGCGATCGGCAGATGTAGTGTAATAAGCCATCGGATGATGAAAGTGTTATTTTGTCGTCTAGCGATCGGCAGATGTAGTGTAATAAGCCATCGGATGATGAAAGTGTTATTTTGTCGTCTAGCGATCGGCAGATGTAGTGTAATAAGCCATCGGATGATGAAAGTGTTATTTTGTCGTCTAGCGATCGGCAGATGTAGTGTAATAAGCCATCGGATGATGAAAGTGTTATTTTGTCGTCTAGCGATCGGCAGATGTAGTGTAATAAGCCATCGGATGATGAAAGTGTTATTTTGTCGTCTAGCGATCGGCAGATGTAGTGTAATAAGCCATCGGATGATGAAAGTGTTATTTTGTCGTCTAGCGATCGGCAGATGTAGTGTAATAAGCCATCGGATGATGAAAGTGTTATTTTGTCGTCTAGCGATCGGCAGATGTAGTGTAATAAGCCATCGGATGATGAAAGTGTTATTTTGTCGTCTAGCGATCGGCAGATGTAGTGTAATAAGCCATCGGATGATGAAAGTGTTATTTTGTCGTCTAGCGATCGGCAGATGTAGTGTAATAAGCCATCGGATGATGAAAGTGTTATTTTGTCGTCTAGCGATCGGCAGATGTAGTGTAATAAGCCATCGGATGATGAAAGTGTTATTTTGTCGTCTAGCGATCGGCAGATGTAGTGTAATAAGCCATCGGATGATGAAAGTGTTATTTTGTCGTCTAGCGATCGGCAGATGTAGTGTAATAAGCCATCGGATGATGAAAGTGTTATTTTGTCGTCTAGCGATCGGCAGATGTAGTGTAATAAGCCATCGGATGATGAAAGTGTTATTTTGTCGTCTAGCGATCGGCAGATGTAGTGTAATAAGCCATCGGATGATGTTTCCCTAATACACCGGCAGAAGTGAACTACAGGCAGAAGTTTACTGTTCACCGGCAGAAGTGAACTACAGGCAGAAGTGAACTACAGGCAGAAGTGAACTACAGGCAGAAGTGAACTACAGGCAGAAGTGAACTACAGGCAGAAGTTTACTGTTCACCGGCAGAAGTGAACTACAGGCAGAAGTTTACTGTTCACCGGCAGAAGTGAACTACAGGCAGAAGTGAACTACAGGCAGAAGTTTACTGTTCACCGGCAGAAGTGAACTACAGGCAGAAGTTTACTGTTCACCGGCAGAAGTGAACTACAGGCAGAAGTGAACTACAGGCAGAAGTTTACTGTTCACCGGCAGAAGTGAACTACAGGCAGAAGTGAACTACAGGCAGAAGTTTACTGTTCACCGGCAGAAGTGAACTACAGGCAGAAGTTTACTGTTCACCGGCAGAAGTGAACTACAGGCAGAAGTTTACTGTTCACCGGCAGAAGTGAACTACAGGCAGAAGTGAACTACAGGCAGAAGTGAACTACAGGCAGAAGTTTACTGTTCACCGGCAGAAGTGAACTACAGGCAGAAGTGAACTACAGGCAGAAGTTTACTGTTCACCGGCAGAAGTGAACTACAGGCAGAAGTGAACTACAGGCAGAAGTTTACTGTTCACCGGCAGAAGTGAACTACAGGCAGAAGTGAACTACAGGCAGAAGTGAACTACAGGCAGAAGTTTACTGTTCACCGGCAGAAGTGAACTACAGGCAGAAGTTTACTGTTCACCGGCAGAAGTGAACTACAGGCAGAAGTTTACTGTTCACCGGCAGAAGTGAACTACAGGCAGAAGTTTACTGTTCACCGGCAGAAGTGAACTACAGGCAGAAGTTTACTGTTCACCGGCAGAAGTGAACTACAGGCAGAAGTGAACTACAGGCAGAAGTGAACTACAGGCAGAAGTGAACTACAGGCAGAAGTTTACTGTTCACCGGCAGAAGTGAACTACAGGCAGAAGTGAACTACAGGCAGAAGTGAACTACAGGCAGAAGTTTACTGTTCACCGGCAGAAGTGAACTACAGGCAGAAGTTTACTGTTCACCGGCAGAAGTGAACTACAGGCAGAAGTGAACTACAGGCAGAAGTGAACTACAGGCAGAAGTTTACTGTTCACCGGCAGAAGTGAACTACAGGCAGAAGTGAACTACAGGCAGAAGTGAACTACAGGCAGAAGTTTACTGTTCACCGGCAGAAGTGAACTACAGGCAGAAGTTTACTGTTCACCGGCAGAAGTGAACTACAGGCAGAAGTTTACTGTTCACCGGCAGAAGTGAACTACAGGCAGAAGTGAACTACAGGCAGAAGTGAACTACATGCAGAAGTTTACTGTTCACCGGCAGAAGTGAACTACAGGCAGAAGTGAACTACAGGCAGAAGTTTACTGTTCACCGGCAGAAGTGAACTACAGGCAGAAGTTTACTGTTCACCGGCAGAAGTGAACTACATGCAGAAGTTTACTGTTCACCGGCAGAAGTGAACTACAGGCAGAAGTGAACTACAGGCAGAAGTTTACTGTTCACCGGCAGAAGTGAACTACAGGCAGAAGTGAACTACAGGCAGAAGTGAACTACAGGCAGAAGTTTACTGTTCACCGGCAGAAGTGAACTACAGGCAGAAGTTTACTGTTCACCGGCAGAAGTGAACTACAGGCAGAAGTTTACTGTTCACTAGCAGAAGTGAACTACATTTAACAGGAAGACATATGAACAGGGAACATAAAAACAGACGGCATAAAACTTCAAAAACCGATTTCAAAACATGATTTTGGACATGATGGAAAACATGACAGAAGTTTAAGAAATCGAACTGCATGGATAGCTCTAAAACCAGAGACAATCCATGCACAACCAAAAGAGAAAATCCCAAACAATTCCAGAATATTTTAAAACATACATTCAACTGTCCAACAGAAGTTTTAAATACATCAACAGAAAGTTTGTACATCATTTTAAAATCTCAAAAGCTGTACAGAACTTGACATAACTTTAGAAAAATACATCCTCACAGGAAATACATTTATCTAACTGCAGCAACAACCCCATGAGCTCATCCCGCCAACTACATCAACTCATCATCTTGAGGCACAATGTCCTCTTCTGGAGGATCCATACCTACAACAGGGAGTTCAACTATGAGCCTAGAGCTCAGTAAGAACATACAATGCAAAGTGGTGCACGTGCTATGCATGAACATTTTCAAATACATGAACATTACATTACATTTCACTGGACAGGGAGGTATAAGTGGGGCTTATAGAGGAACTGGCGCACATATATACTTGACATAACGGGACATGACCTTGGTTAGTAATTTTGCCTGGTCCTAGAGAAGGACAAGGTACAGGGTGTCCTTGGCGAGGACGGTTTTACATGAGTCCCAGGGAAGGACAAGAACAGGATGCCAGTCCTCGTCCACACTTAACCATACATTACATTCACATTTTAACTTTCTTAACTTCAAATCGTGTGCAGAAAACATTTACATGACTTTCAGGAAAAACGTGTATGCATGGACGGTGCTTGAACATAACAGAGACAAGCGGCAGAATAACAAAGCAAGACATTAAATAAAACATATTTAACCTAAAACATAACCTACGGTTTAACTACCCAACGGCAATCCCGACAACATAAACCTAGTACCTTCGTATTGTAGGGCCGAACCTATACGCATGAACTTACCTGTTGCTGTAGAGTTGCAAGTCTTGAACGTCTCAGTTATACACAGACCTAAAACATACACGTAAAGAAAATAAACATAGCTGCAAATGCTAACTAATAACTTGGTAGAAAATGTTCCAGACTCCATTCAAATCTTTAGAAAACAAACCAGCTTGTTTTCATACAAAAACAGTGAGTTTTCTCAAAATATCATAACCCTTAACTTCCACAAAACTCACATCTTAACTTGTCCAAACTCGTTAACTAGGTTAGATGATTAACTTTGCTTAAGGAAACAGAAGAAAACAGAAGAAACAAGTTTTGAAAATTTGTCTCAATCGCCTGGAAGAGAGAACAGAGAGGAGGATGAAAATGAAGGTTTACGTAGAAGAGAAGAGAAGAGAAGAGAAGAGAAGACGATAGGTAGGTTTCTCAGCAAGTTATGGACATTTGGCAACCATCCATTGGCTCCCTCCCACCTACCTTAATTCATTCCCAATTTACCCCTCCATGCAATTCTAACTATTGGTTTTTAACTAAATTACTATTTAGTTTGCCGAATCGGTTTTACGAATCACACATATTCAATTGAAAACATCGATAAATTCGTAAAAACACGCATTGTACAAATATTCCCATTAATACCGTTTAATAATTCCAGGAATATTTACATGGCAAAAATGTCGGGTGTTATAGTTTATTCCAACCAAACATAAATTTCATAAATTAAAATATCTACATCACCAATTACATCATCATCAGAATACTCTAGCAGAAACGAATAAAAATGTAAATTACACAACAATCACGTCAGGTGACTTTCCACAAACCCCAGACCTATGCCTCTTTGTATCTTTACCTTGTCTTGTCTTTCCGGTCTTTGTGACGTCCTCGCTATCTGAAAAATAAGGATAGTTCACATAATGAGTCAATAACTAAGTATATAAATCTAACAACTAGAATAGCTAACTCAGTCTCTATCCACACAATTCAGGCTCAATCTTCATCCCATGCTACTATACTTTTTAAGAAATCAAAGTGAAAACATCATTTGAGTTTAAAACAAAACATGTCATTTTCATAAAAATGCATGCTATAAATCGATTAGTGAGAAATCAATTTCAACAACTAAAATCCGATGCAATGTTAATAGAATTTGCATGTAAAATCACTATTCAATGAAAATCCAACGCATTATTTAACAATCAATGAGATTTGTTAAAAATGCACAGCATATGCTAAAACCAACCCAACATGTATAACTATAACAAATCCTTACAGATTTCTAGGCTCTCACCGGCCAGACTGACATGGGGGCCCTTAGAAAAGGGACCGTGTAAACCCAAAAAAGTAGACAAAGGCGCTCGGGTGTGTGAGAAGTGTAAAACCGAGGAGAAACATGTAATGGATGAAGACAAAAATGTAACTAAAATGAAGGTGATGGTGAGTGTGATGATGGTCGAATATTAGATGGAAGAAAATGTGAGAAATGCTAAAGAAAATGAAGCAAAGATGAAGGTGGAGAAGTGTGTGAATCCGTGGAGAAGATGAAACAAAATATGGTGATAAAATGTAATAAAGATGAAGTGGAGTGCGTGATTGGTGTATGGCCGAAATGGAGAGATAAAAATGCAAGAAAAATTGATGGAAAGGGAAATACCCTTGGCGGACCCAAGAGATATCTTACGTGTGTTCTAGGGTGCAAGTTTTCCCAAAGGAAAACAACCACTTAGGCCTAGGTTTTCTTCCTCAAAACCTTAAACTCTCAAGAGAGAAAAAGGTGAGGGAATGAGTAAGAGTTCATCTAGAAACCTAAAGCTAGGGGAACAATGGAGGACCTCTCCACTCGATAGAAATTGAGGAATACCCGAAGGTCTTCTAACTCATCGATTAGGGAAAGGAAATTCTCATAAAATGGCCAAAAGTTGTTTACAAACACCAATGCTATGCTTATATAGAAAATCCTAGGGTGGATGATTAGGGTTTGGAAAAAATTGAAGAGCAATTGTGAGCCATTGGATGAGAGCTTGATCGACGGCTAGGAGGGAGTATCCGCACGCGCGCAGCCGATTGGAGGGCGCTGCCAGCGCGCCAATCTGGCAGACCAAGATGATGCAGCAGCGCACCTAATCAACGGTGCAGAATGCTGATCCTGTGCGCGCAATCTGATGGCTAGCGTTGCAGGCGCGAGTGGGCGATCGATGGTGAGGAGCTGCTCCAGCGCATGCCAAGGCGGATTCTGTGTGCACCATCTGACGGTCAGCATTGCTGCGCCGCACACGCCATCCAGCGGCCACGATGCAGCATCCATGCGCACCATTCGACGGTTCTGAGGGAGGCCGAGCCCTTCTTGATCCTTGGCCAAGCTTTTGCCATGTCATTGAGCCTTGTTGCCACTAACACTTGTACCTGCAAATTTCATACCTTAAGTGTGGGCTCTTCTTTGGGCTAAGGCTTTATTTAGGTCCAATTTGTTGAAGGCTTTTCTTCCTTGTTGGCTAAGTCTTCAACCCATAATCCACCAATATAAATCTAATCCTAACCAACAATCTAAGGCATGATGCAATTATAAATAGTTCATACAAAAAGGCTAGAGTTTGCCAAATTAGTTCAAAACAAAAATTACATCAATTCATGGGCCAAGAAGACAAATTCTCATGGGCCAAATGAAGAATCCTTCCAAGTGGGTCTCCAACAAGATCAACTCCTACAAGAAAAGAAAAAGCAAATTCATCATCCGATGGCTTATTACACTACATCTGCCGATCGCTAGACGACAAAATAATACTTTCATCATCCGATGGCTTACACACTCTACATCTGCCGATCGCTAGACGACAAAATAATACTTTCATCATCCGATGGCTTACACACTCTACATCTGCCGATCGCTAGACGACAAAATAATACTTTCATCATCCGATGGCTTATTACACTACATCTGCCGATCGCTAGACGACAAAATAATACTTTCATCATCCGATGGCTTATTACACTACATCTGCCGATCGCTAGACGACAAAATAATACTTTCATCATCCGATGGCTTATTACACTACATCTGCCGATCGCTAGACGACAAAATAATACTTTCATCATCCGATGGCTTACACACTCTACATCTGCCGATCGCTAGACGACAAAATAATACTTTCATCATCCGATGGCTTATTACACTACATCTGCCGATCGCTAGACGACAAAATAATACTTTCATCATCCGATGGCTTATTACACTACATCTGCCGATCGCTAGACGACAAAATAATACTTTCATCATCCGATGGCTTATTACACTACATCTGCCGATCGCTAGACGACAAAATAATACTTTCATCATCCGATGGCTTATTACACTACATCTGCCGATCGCTAGACGACAAAATAATACTTTCATCATCCGATGGCTTATTACACTACATCTGCCGATCGCTAGACGACAAAATAATACTTTCATCATCCGATGGCTTATTACACTACATCTGCCGATCGCTAGACGACAAAATAATACTTTCATCATCCGATGGCTTATTACACTACATCTGCCGATCGCTAGACGACAAAATAATACTTTCATCATCCGATGGCTTATTACACTACATCTGCCGATCGCTAGACGACAAAATAATACTTTCATCATCCGATGGCTTACACACTCTACATCTGCCGATCACTAGACGACAAAATAATACTTTCATCATCCGATGGCTTATTACACTACATCTGCCGATCGCTAGACGACAAAATAATACTTTCATCATCCGATGGCTTACACACTCTACATCTGCCGATCGCTAGACGACAAAATAATACTTTCATCATCCGATGGCTTATTACACTACATCTGCCGATCACTAGACGACAAAATAATACTTTCATCATCCGATGGCTTATTACACTACATCTGCCGATCGCTAGACGACAAAATAATACTTTCATCATCCGATGGCTTATTACACTACATCTGCCGATCGCTAGACGACAAAATAATACTTTCATCATCCGATGGCTTATTACACTACATCTGCCGATCACTAGACGACAAAATAATACTTTCATCATCCGATGGCTTATTACACTACATCTGCCGATCGCTAGACGACAAAATAATACTTTCATCATCCGATGGCTTATTACACTACATCTGCCGATCACTAGACGACAAAATAATACTTTCATCATCCGATGGCTTATTACACTACATCTGCCGATCACTAGACGACAAAATAATACTTTCATCATCCGATGGCTTATTACACTACATCTGCCGATCGCTAGACGACAAAATAATACTTTCATCATCCGATGGCTTATTACACTACATCTGCCGATCGCTAGACGACAAAATAATACTTTCATCATCCGATGGCTTATTACACTACATCTGCCGATCGCTAGACGACAAAATAATACTTTCATCATCCGATGGCTTATTACACTACATCTGCCGATCACTAGACGACAAAATAATACTTTCATCATCCGATGGCTTATTACACTACATCTGCCGATCGCTAGACGACAAAATAATACTTTCATCATCCGATGGCTTATTACACTACATCTGCCGATCGCTAGACGACAAAATAATACTTTCATCATCCGATGGCTTATTACACTACATCTGCCGATCGCTAGACGACAAAATAATACTTTCATCATCCGATGGCTTATTACACTACATCTGCCGATCGCTAGACGACAAAATAATACTTTCATCATCCGATGGCTTATTACACTACATCTGCCGATCGCTAGACGACAAAATAATACTTTCATCATCCGATGGCTTATTACACTACATCTGCCGATCGCTAGACGACAAAATAATACTTTCATCATCCGATGGCTTATTACACTACATCTGCCGATCACTAGACGACAAAATAATACTTTCATCATCCGATGGCTTATTACACTACATCTGCCGATCACTAGACGACAAAATAATACTTTCATCATCCGATGGCTTATTACACTACATCTGCCGATCGCTAGACGACAAAATAATACTTTCATCATTCATAGTCTTTGATCATATTCATCATTCATAGTCTTTGATCATATTCATCATTCATAGTCTTTGATCATATTCATCATTCATAGTCTTTGATCATATTCATCATTCATAGTCTTTGATCATATTCATCATTCATAGTCTTTGATCATATTCATCATTCATAGTCTTTGATCATATTCATCATTCATAGTCTTTGATCATATTCATCATTCATAGTCTTTGATCATATTCATCATTCATAGTCTTTGATCATATTCATCATTCATAGTCTTTGATCATATTCATCATTCATAGTCTTTGATCATATTCATCATTCATAGTCTTTGATCATATTCATCATTCATAGTCTTTGATCATATTCATCATTCATAGTCTTTGATCATATTCATCATTCATAGTCTTTGATCATATTCATCATTCATAGTCTTTGATCATATTCATCATTCATAGTCTTTGATCATATTCATCATTCATAGTCTTTGATCATATTCATCATTCATAGTCTTTGATCATATTCATCATTCATAGTCTTTGATCATATTCATCATTCATAGTCTTTGATCATATTCATCATTCATAGTCTTTGATCATATTCATCATTCATAGTCTTTGATCATATTCATCATTCATAGTCTTTGATCATATTCATCATTCATAGTCTTTGATCATATTCATCATTCATAGTCTTTGATCATATTCATCATTCATAGTCTTTGATCATATTCATCATTCATAGTCTTTGATCATATTCATCATTCATAGTCTTTGATCATATTCATCATTCATAGTCTTTGATCATATTCATCATTCATAGTCTTTGATCATATTCATCATTCATAGTCTTTGATCATATTCATCATTCATAGTCTTTGATCATATTCATCATTCATAGTCTTTGATCATATTCATCATTCATAGTCTTTGATCATATTCATCATTCATAGTCTTTGATCATATTCATCATTCATAGTCTTTGATCATATTCATCATTCATAGTCTTTGATCATATTCATCATTCATAGTCTTTGATCATATTCATCATTCATAGTCTTTGATCATATTCATCATTCATAGTCTTTGATCATATTCATCATTCATAGTCTTTGATCATATTCATCATTCATAGTCTTTGATCATATTCATCATTCATAGTCTTTGATCATATTCATCATTCATAGTCTTTGATCATATTCATCATTCATAGTCTTTGATCATATTCATCATTCATAGTCTTTGATCATATTCATCATTCATAGTCTTTGATCATATTCATCATTCATAGTCTTTGATCATATTCATCATTCATAGTCTTTGATCATATTCATCATTCATAGTCTTTGATCATATTCATCATTCATAGTCTTTGATCATATTCATCATTCATAGTCTTTGATCATATTCATCATTCATAGTCTTTGATCATATTCATCATTCATAGTCTTTGATCATATTCATCATTCATAGTCTTTGATCATATTCATCATTCATAGTCTTTGATCATATTCATCATTCATAGTCTTTGATCATATTCATCATTCATAGTCTTTGATCATATTCATCATTCATAGTCTTTGATCATATTCATCATTCATAGTCTTTGATCATATTCATCATTCATAGTCTTTGATCATATTCATCATTCATAGTCTTTGATCATATTCATCATTCATAGTCTTTGATCATATTCATCATTCATAGTCTTTGATCATATTCATCATTCATAGTCTTTGATCATATTCATCATTCATAGTCTTTGATCATATTCATCATTCATAGTCTTTGATCATATTCATCATTCATAGTCTTTGATCATATTCATCATTCATAGTCTTTGATCATATTCATCATTCATAGTCTTTGATCATATTCATCATTCATAGTCTTTGATCATATTCATCATTCATAGTCTTTGATCATATTCATCATTCATAGTCTTTGATCATATTCATCATTCATAGTCTTTGATCATATTCATCATTCATAGTCTTTGATCATATTCATCATTCATAGTCTTTGATCATATTCATCATTCATAGTCTTTGATCATATTCATCATTCATAGTCTTTGATCATATTCATCATTCATAGTCTTTGATCATATTCATCATTCATAGTCTTTGATCATATTCATCATTCATAGTCTTTGATCATATTCATCATTCATAGTCTTTGATCATATTCATCATTCATAGTCTTTGATCATATTCATCATTCATAGTCTTTGATCATATTCATCATTCATAGTCTTTGATCATATTCATCATTCATAGTCTTTGATCATATTCATCATTCATAGTCTTTGATCATATTCATCATTCATAGTCTTTGATCATATTCATCATTCATAGTCTTTGATCATATTCATCATTCATAGTCTTTGATCATATTCATCATTCATAGTCTTTGATCATATTCATCATTCATAGTCTTTGATCATATTCATCATTCATAGTCTTTGATCATATTCATCATTCATAGTCTTTGATCATATTCATCATTCATAGTCTTTGATCATATTCATCATTCATAGTCTTTGATCATATTCATCATTCATAGTCTTTGATCATATTCATCATTCATAGTCTTTGATCATATTCATCATTCATAGTCTTTGATCATATTCATCATTCATAGTCTTTGATCATATTCATCATTCATAGTCTTTGATCATATTCATCATTCATAGTCTTTGATCATATTCATCATTCATAGTCTTTGATCATATTCATCATTCATAGTCTTTGATCATATTCATCATTCATAGTCTTTGATCATATTCATCATTCATAGTCTTTGATCATATTCATCATTCATAGTCTTTGATCATATTCATCATTCATAGTCTTTGATCATATTCATCATTCATAGTCTTTGATCATATTCATCATTCATAGTCTTTGATCATATTCATCATTCATAGTCTTTGATCATATTCATCATTCATAGTCTTTGATCATATTCATCATTCATACTCAGCATTCTAATTCCTTGTTTCATATTTCATCATAGTCTTGATCATATTCATCATTCATAGTCTTTGATCATATTCATCATTCATAGTCTTTGATCATATTCATCATTCATAGTCTTTGATCATATTCTTTGTTTAGGTTGTGTGGATCAAGAGAGGTTTTGTGCCGGTAAAGGGGGTTCGACAGTGAGTTTGATCTTGTTCCCTACTGCGGGTCGTATTCATATGTCCTTCTTTGGACTGTGACATACGACGAACCGCCCCCAACCCTCACTTAATCCACGTTGCATAAATCTTATATATATACATATATACATTCATATCTTGTTCATGGAAAACATGTGTTAAAACATTTTCTTATGCTTGAGAAACATTCGTGATGCATGAACATGAGAACTTTTAACTCATCAAACTATGACAAGGATCACACCAGAGCAGACAACTTCACATTTACTAGCAGATCATCAAATAGTATAACTCGCAACATACATAAATCCTTCAAGTGCAGACAAACACATTATCGTAAGGTAAACATTAGACATCTCAACCTAGTACTCCCACGATGTAGGGCTCTATTAGCCGGAAATCTTAATACATTCACTTACCTGGTCTCCTTAGCACTTGAGCTCTTTTCTCTTCAAACTTTTTCACCTAAAACATTTACATTGCAGTAGTTAAAACAAAATCCTAATAGTTCCACTCTCAAGTTATCCTAAGATTTAATAGCTAAAGTCATTCCTGAATCCTTAGTCTAATACCCTGTGCAGTTTGAAATCCAAAACCAAAACAGACTGATTCGATTATCGATAACTCAGAGATGGTTGTTCTAAATGTCCATAATCGATTTGATAAAAGCATTCCCACTCACAGATTCCAAATGTTCTTATTATTAGTCGGCCATTGGAAAATCCAAAACTCCAATGCCGAGTAGAAAACAAGGCTAACAAGCTAACAGATAGCTACATTGACTATTGCATACCTCGGCACAGAGTAGTCGAGTGGTGGCAAAGAAACCGATCGTCGAAGAGGGTATGCTGGAAGCAGGGAGTAAGAGCTTGGGAGAGAAGAAATCGCCAAAAAGGAAGGTGTCGGCTACAGGGGTTCAAGTGAGGTTTAAATCATTTCCTTTTTCTTTATATATCGGTAATCACCCTCCATTATTACAACTTTGCCACCCAACCTAGTTTAAATCCACATGAAATTAATTATTCTTGGTATAAGTCCTAAACTGTAAAGATTAAATATTCATGACCGTTAATACAGTTAGGAAAAATCACATGGCCGTTAACTCGGGTGTTACATTTCTAAAGTAGTCGAATTCCAAATGTGATAGCATGAGATACCAAAGAGTTAATTCCTCTATCCTTAAAACCACAGATGCAAGCTCAACATCCAAATGAACCTTGTTCCTGGTTCGATGGTAGAATTTGAGATAGTCACTTAATGGGGCTAGTTGTTGCGTTAGTCCGCCTAATTGTAAATTAGGGCTTTTGTTGGTGCATTAGGTGTACACTTTCTCTTCTTTTTCCTATCTCCAATAAGGACTCAGCTAGCAAAAAGTGGAAGATCTATAGAATAGGCTAATTTCTTTGAAGGTTGGTGTGAAGGAGAGTTGATTCTTCCAATGTACGGTATGGAGTGAGGTGGAACAATGACCATACTACCAATCCCAAAAATACTCTCTTCACTTATCTCATTCTTCTCTTGATGCCATGTTGTTACGTCTCTCCAATAGTGAGGCAACACTTCTTCAACCACCATTTCTTCAAAAAGGACATTTATTTTAAGGAAGGGTAATATTGAGGGGTGTGGTACGTGTGCTTCATCATAAAAGGGAATTAAGATGCCACTCGATATGAGGTTGTTCTTGATCTTTTCTTGACATCAACCCACGCTTAGATAAGAAAAGATTCTCCTTGATCTTTTCTTCTTTACGTATAGCGTTGTCACGAGCCACTTGTTCGGGGGTCATAGGTAATAAGTTGATTGTCCTTCTGCCAAATTTAAAAGTATAGTGGTTAAGAAATCCATCATAGTGTACCTTCTGGTCATAATGCCATGGTCGACCTAATAGAATATGACTGGCATTCATTGGGACAACGTCGCAAAGAACTGAGTCTTTATATTTTCTAATGGTGAAGTCTACGGTTACTTGCTTGGTTACCTCGATGTCATTTCTATCATCCAACCAACTCAGTTTATAAAGCTTAGGGTGGTTAGTGGTTTCTAACCCTAATTTACTGACCATATTTTGTGAGGCTGCATTAATGCAACTTCCTCCATCAATGATTAGCGAGCAAACCTTTTCTTTGACTGCACATCGACTTTGGAAGAGATTTTCATGTTGACAGTCTTCACCCACGTTCTTAGATATCAAGGCTCACCTTATGACTAGTAGTAGAGGTCCTTCTTGAGCCGTACAGTCATCGGCTTCTTGATCACTCTCCTCTACTATCTTTTCTTCTTCTTCAACTTTATTGTATTGACCTTCGTCATTTTCACTTTCCCACTCTCCAGTAGATTATTTAATTACCATCACACGATGGTTAGAGCATTCATTGGCATAGTGTCCTTTGCCTAGACACTTATAACATTGAACATCACGTGCTATTTGTCCTTTAGATGGGTTTGCTTGGTTCTTGTTTGTGGGAGAGGGATTGTTTGTATTATTTGATCCTTTTGGGGGCCAATTACGATTAATTGGTCTTTTCTCTTCATTTTTCCAAGGAGGCTTTGGTTTGTCTTGGTCCAAATGTCTAGATGGAAATTTGCTAGGAAAATTGGTCTTACGTTTTCTCGATAATTGTCTTTCCACCATAAGGGCTAATTGAACGAACAAGTCCATGGCCTCTAATTGTTGCATCTCAACCGCATCGCCTATGTCGCGATTCAAACCACGAATAAACCTCGCGATGAGTTGTTAATCAGGCTCCTCAATTGCACAATGCATATTGAGTGTCTCGAATTCGGTGAGGTATTAATCTATAGTGAGGCTATTTTGTCATAAATTGTGGAGTTTATGAAAGAGTTCATGTTTGTAGTGTCGTGGAACGAACCTCTTGTACATTAGTTCTTTCATGGAGTTCCACGTGGAGAAGGGGTATCCTATAGTCCTCATACGTTGGGCTCTAAGGTTGGACCACCATAGTGCTACATGGCTTGTGAGTTCTAGTGAGGTGAGCTGAATCTTTACTCTCTCGGAGTAATCATGACAATCAAAAACTCACTCGACCTTATCAACCCAATCTAAAAAGGTATGTCCGTCATACGTTCCATTGAAAGCGGGAATAGTGATCTTAACATTGCAGAGGTCATCGTTGTCCTTACGAAGATTTGGGCGATATTGTTCCTCATCATCTCCTGGCCAATCCTAATCCTCCGAGTCATAATAACGGGGTTGGGGCTCGGCACATTCATCTTTCTCTAAGGGTCTTTGGGTAGGTGTTCTACGTCTAGGACGTTCGTTTCTAATCCTTGATGGGGTTTCTTAGTAAGGATCTCGTTCATGGGATTCTCTACGAGGATTGTTTCTCATGTGTTCTCTAAGTTGGGTCATCTCAAGGGAAACATCCTTGAGTTGTTGGGTGAGGGTGACAACCAATCTCGTTAAGGCATTGAGTTGTCTTTGCATGCCACCTTGCATGCTAGATTCACCCTCTTGTCTAATGTGTTCGTGAGGGGGAGTGTCCCTAGCTCGATTAGGTTCTTGGTTGTGCGGTGTTTCTCGTGCAAATCCACTTCTATTCGTCATTACTAAGTGTTAGGCAATTAATTAAGTTCAAGTCTTTAAGTTTGCCATTTTCAATTTTGATTATTTTCTAAGTTATTTTATCTTAATTGGTTATGGTGATTATCTAATTAGTGTCTTAGGTAAATTTTAGACACTTGGGGATAATTCCTAGCTAAGACAATAACTAGTGGTAATCATAATCAACACTAGACAATTCAAAATTTTAGTCATAAACAACTTAGTCAATATAACAAACACTTAGTAAACTTCTCTTAAAACAATTTTGCAATATGTGTTCTACTACCACAAATCAAACCACAATCAACAAATGTCTCAACTTTAAGCTAGATTCACTAAAGATAATATTAATATAAACTTAATAACTCTAAAAACAGCAAGGCATAAGATTAAAACACAAGTTTTACTCAAGTTAACATGCTGAAATTTCAGATTTAATGAGCAGAATTTCTGGTTGGTATATATATTCAATATGGCCGATTCTAGTCAACTTTTGACATTGTTTTTGTAATCGGTTTGTAAACTCAAATGCTATCACATATAACGGATGAATCAATGATATTTCTATGAATAAAAAGTAGATTCAAACATATAAATTTTGGAACTAAAAACCAAGAACAAGCACTTAAACAAATCGAGAAGAATCAAGTCACAAAAACCGATTTCACATGCTTCTTCTTGCCCGATTTTTATACACCAATGTAACAGATTTTTGTAATTTGTTGACCTATTTTAGATGCAAAAACATTGGTCCAAACATAATATGATAAAGCTAGAAAAATCGAGACTAAAATCATGCAAAAACCAAGAACTAAGATAGCAATAAAACCGAGAGCAAAAGAGATAGAACTAGGTGCTCACCTTAGCCGATTTCATGCAACAATATAATCCGTTTTTAACTTAGTGATTTAGACTACCAAATGACCATAAAATAAGCTGCAAATAACATGTTAATCATAGCCAAAGAACAACATAAAAATAAAACCAAAAATGCTACAAAGATGAGCGGCTAACCCCGGTTTTGTGCTATGGTTTTGACTCGATAAACCTTAGTGACAAGGCCGAGCCGAATGCATCAAAATGCATCTTGGAAAACACCTTGTGCTCTGATACCACTTGACATGGGGGCCCTTAGAAAAGGGACCGTGTAAACCCACAAAAGTAGACAAAGGTGCTCGAGTGTAAAACTGAGGAGAAATATACAATAGATGAAGACAAAAATGTAACTAAAATGAAGGTGATAGTGAGTGTGATGATGGCCGAATATTAGATGGAAGAAAATGTGATAAATGCTAAAGAAAATGAAGCAAAGATGAAGGTGAGAAGTGTGTGAATCTGTGGAGAAGATGAAACAAAATATGGTGATAAAATGTAATAAAGATAAAGTGGAGTGCGTGATTGGTGTATGGCCAAAATGGAGAGATAAAAATGCAAGAAAAATTGATGGAAAGGAAATACCCTTGGCGGACCCAGAAAATATCTTACGTGTGCTCTGAGGTGCAAGTTTTCCCAAAGGAAAACAACCACTTTAGGCCTAGGTTTTCTTCCTCAAAACCTTAAACTCTCAAGAGAGAAAAAGGTGAGGGAATGAGTAAGAGTTCATCTAGCAACCCAAAGCTAGGGGAACAATGGAGGACCTCTCCACTCGATAGAAATCGAGGAATACCCGAAGGTCTTCTAACTCGTTGGTTAGGGAAAGGAAATTCTCATAAAATGGCCAAAAGTTGTTTACAAACACCAATGCTATGCTTAAATAGAAAATCCTAGGGTAGATGATTAGGGTTTGGCAAAAATTGAAGAGCAATTGTGAGCCATTGGATGAGAGCTTCATCGGCGGTTAGGAGGGAGTATCTACGCGCGCGCAGCTGATTGGAGGGCACTGCCAGCTAGTCAATCTGGCAGACCAGGATGATGCAGCAGTGCACCTAATCAACGGCACAGAATGGTGATCTCGTGCGTGCAATCTGATGGCTAGCGGTGCAGGCAGATTCTGTGTGCGCCATCTGATGGTCAGCATTGCTGTGCTGTGCACGCCATCCAACGGCCACGATGCAGCATCCATGCGCCCATCCGACGGTTCTGATGGAGGCTGAGCCCTTCTTGATCCTTGGCCAAGCTTTTGCAATGTCATTGAGCCTTGTTGCCACTAATACTTGTACCTGCAAATTTCATACATTAAGTGTGGGATCTTCTTTGGGCTACAGCTCCATTTTGGTCCAATTTGTTGAAGGCTTTTCTCCCTCGTTGGCTAAGTCTTCAACCCATCATCCACCAATATACATCTAATCTAATCAACAATCTAATGCATGATGCAATTATAAATAGTTCATACAAAAAGGATAGAGTTTGCCAAATAAGTTCAAAACAAAAATTACATCAATTCATGGGCCGGGAAGACAAATTCTCATGGGCCAAATGAAGAATCCTTCCAAGTGCTCCAAGTGAGGTCTCCAACAAGATCAACTCCTGCAAGAAAAGAAAAGGCAAATTCATTAGTAAAAGTGCTAAGTAGATTATGGGTCTTGGACTGTGATCTAGCTTTGGGCCTCCTTGTCATGTCACAGACTGTAGTACCCCGAGCATTAAATTCCCTCGTGAGGTTTAGAAACTTTCAACCCAAGGAGGACAATAATTCATAAGGCTCCTCCTCTTTCCCCATAGTTATACATATTGTGCACATCAAGGCACCTTCAATCATATAAATAATAAACATTTTCTATTTTCTCAACACATGCTTCAAAATTTTATGTAAAACCAGTGTAACATTTATTAAAAACCTTCATGTAATTCCTTCATGAAATTAAATTTGAAATTCAGCATACTATAAAAATTTGTTTTCAGATTTTCAAAACAATTCATTACCTATAGAACATATATTGCAAAGATACAATATTTTTCATAAATAATAGCAACCAAGAGTATTTCCAGCGAATCCCCCCAACCTATTTCTCTTTAAATTCTTCACACAATCTCTTTGTAATATCCCGAAAAATTTTTAGTGATTTAAGTTAATAAATTCAGTTGAACTAATTGGTTAATTAATTTGTGTTTGGATATTCTAATTGGAGAACTTAAGCCGTGTACGAGGTGAGGGTTGGTTTACGAAAAATTTATAATTGAAGGACGAAATTTAACGAGGTTTCGTAGAGGCCGAATGTACGGGAGGGCAAAAATGGTAAATGATATTTTATTAATGTTTTAATAGGAAATATTATTAGTATTATTATTAATATTATTATTATTATTATTAAAACAACATAATGGCTTCGACGAGCCATTCTGCTATTTGAGCACCGACGACCTAAACGGAGACGAGGAGAGAGTGTGACGTTCAGCGACCTGCTCACCGGAGTTCTCCTGCCAGACGACTGCGGCGAGCAGATTCCGGCCCGTCTCCGTGCACAGACCGATCGGTAAGCTTGGTTTTTGCCCTGTTTTTGGTTCGGTTTGAGGCCGTGAGTGACGAGCCATAATTGGTTCCAATCACCGGCTGAAATTGGTTGCTTCCAGCGTGGGTTCGTCGACCCTTGGACCGGCTATGATTGCCTGGCCGTGAAGAGCCCTGTTTGGGGCAAAAATCAGAAAGCCCTATTCGGGCATTTCAAGTTTTTACTGTGTAGCCTCAGGATTTTGGTTAGATTATGCTAATTGGGTGTGAGAGTGGTTGATTGGTGAGGAAATGTGTGGAATTTGATGAAAAACCGAGATGGGGGAATTTTTCGGTTAAGGGGCAGAATCAGGTTTTGTCATTTTTTGCCCTAGCTGCGGCCGTTTGTTTTGAATTTCCTTTTTACAGGTTAAACTAGGCTATTGGAGGAGTACGTGGCCGCTGGAATCATTCAATTCCGATAACCGATGAGAAAGTTACGTACGTCTGAAGTTTCGGGTCGGTTTTTACTGAACCCAAATTAGTGGCCCATTTAGCTAAGCTTTAGTCGGGTTATGTAACACCCGAAATAACGACCAGGTGATTTCCTTAACCGTTTTAACGGTCGTGTTTAGTTAAGTTTTCCCGGTTTAGAATTTTATGCCGAGCTTAATTAATTACATGTGGATTTAAACTAGGTTGTGTGGCAAAGTTGTAATAATGGAGGTTTGAGACCTGTATTTAAAGAAAATGGAAAGGGTTCAAACTTCATTTAAACCACTGTAGCCGACATCTTCTACTCTCGGCGATTTCTTCTCTCTTGAGCTCTCGCTCTCTGTTACCAGTGATCCTTCTCGTCGACGACCGGCTTCAGGCCTGCTTTCCCTACGAATCCACGCCCAAGGTATGAAATAGGCAAGGTAGTTATATGTTAGTTGTTAAGCTCTGTTTTCAGCTCAGTATTGGAGTTTTGGATTCTTTAATGGCCGAGTATTAATAAGGATATTTTAGAATCTGAGAGTGGTAATGTCATTCTGAATCGATTCTGGACATTTAAAAACAACCAACCCCCAGTAAACGATAGTTGAGTCTGTCCATTCCGATTTTTGGATTTCAGACTGCATAGAGTATTAGACTAAGGATTCAGGAATGACTTTAGCTATTAGACCCTAGGATGACTTGTGATTAGAACTAATAGGATTTTTGTTTTAACTACTGCTATGTAAATGTTTTAGGTGAAGAAGTCCGAAGAGAAGAGACTCAGATTTTGCTAAGGAGACCAGGTAAGTGAATGTACAGATTTCTCGGTCATTAGGACCCTACATCAAAGGATGCTAGGTAGAAACTCATACGATGATTAGAAGTTCCTTTATGTTGCTGTCTAGCATTTATGTTGATGATTAGTTCAATGGTAAGGTTTCGTGTTGGATAGTGTTCTGTTCTGTAGCTTGATGATTTAAGAATTTTCATGTACATGTATCATGACTATTTTATGCATAAGAAAATGTTTTAAGAGCATGGTTTTCTCATGAATAAGTAAGAAGATAAAACTTATGCAACGTTGACTAAGTGAAGGTTAGGGGCGGTTCGGCATATGTCACAGTCCAAAAGAGGGACATGAATACGACCCGTAGTAGGGACCAAGATCAAACTCACTGTCGAACCCCCTTTACCGGCACAAATCCTCTCTTAATCCACACAACTTAAATGAAGAATATGATCAATGATTATGAATGATGAATATGATCCATGACTATGAATGATGATTACGAGCAAAGATATGAACAACAAAAGACTTATGAGCATGTGTTTTCAGAATTATGCATTCATGCATCCGTGTTAGTGTTGCATTCCTTACTAAGCATTAGGCTTATAGTAAAACCTTATGATGTAGGTGAGGAGCTAATAGGTGAGGATTTCCAATCCAGAGATGATGTTTAAAGCTGGTTGCTGGAGGATGCTCAGTATGACAGTGCAAGGCTGGACAGGCGATTAAGTCCCCTGGTTATGCTCATAGTATGTAAGTGAAGTTTATGATAAACAGATGTCTAAGTATAATAGAATTTCTTATAACAATGAGATTCATATTTGATTGATTAGACTTCAGAGTCTGATAATGATTTTAAAGATTATTGAATGGTCTGTTTTGCTTAAGTCTTCCGCTATGTGTATTCTATATGAGTCTATGATTCTTTCTCATTGAGGTTTATAGTTACAAAGTTAAGATTTGGGTGAGTTGTGGTATTTTCTGTTGGAGGAAGTTGTTTGATGATTATAGTGTTTTACTGCCGTATGATAGAAGTTGGATGAGGCAATCATCCGGCTGACGTCATCGGCGGATGTCAATGATAGAAGTTGAACAATTAGTCACCCGATGATGTAGTATGTTCCTCACCAGATGATGTAGTATGTTTCCTCACCGGATGATGTAGTATGTTTAGTCACCGGATGATGAAAATGTGGTTTTGTCGTTTAGTCACCGGATGATGTAGTATGTTCCTCACCGGATGATGTAGTATGTTTCCTCACCGGATGATGTAGTATGTTTAGTCACCGGATGATGGGAATGTAGTTGTCGTTTAGTCGGTGACGATGAAAATGTGGTTTTGTCGTTTAGCCACCGGATGATGTGAGTATTTTCTTGTTGTTTAGCACTCGAGTAATTTTTTAATTAGTCATGCAAGGCGCACGTGACCACCGGTCGATGTAGTGTAAATATGAACATCTAGTGGGGAATGTTCGAGACCGGGCGATGTCTTTAATTAGACACGTGCAATGCTCGTGACCACCGGTCGATGTAGTGTAAATATGAACATCTAGTGGGGAATGTTCGAGACCGGGCGATGTCTTTAATTAGACACGTGCAATGCTCGTGACCACCGGTCGATGTAGTGTAAATATGAACATCTAGTGGGGAATGTTCGAGACCGGGCGATGTCTTTAATTAGACACGTGCAATGCTCGTGACCACCGGTCGATGTAGTGTAAATATGAACATCTAGTGGGGAATGTTCGAGACCGGGCGATGTCTTTAATTAGACACGTGCAATGCTCGTGACCACCGGTCGATGTAGTGTAAATATGAACATCTAGTGGGGAATGTTCGAGACCGGGCGATGTCTTTAATTAGACACGTGCAATGCTCGTGACCACCGGTCGATGTAGTGTAAATATGAACATCTAGTGGGGAATGTTCGAGACCGGGCGATGTCTTTAATTAGACACGTGCAATGCTCGTGACCACCGGTCGATGTAGTGTAAATATGAACATCTAGTGGGGAATGTTCGAGACCGGGCGATGTCTTTAATTAGACACGTGCAATGCTCGTGACCACCGGTCGATGTAGTGTAAATATGAACATCTAGTGGGGAATGTTCGAGACCGGGCGATGTCTTTAATTAGACACGTGCAATGCTCGTGACCACCGGTCGATGTAGTGTAAATATGAACATCTAGTGGGGAATGTTCGAGACCGGGCGATGTCTTTAATTAGACACGTGCAATGCTCGTGACCACCGGTCGATGTAGTGTAAATATGAACATCTAGTGGGGAATGTTCGAGACCGGGCGATGTCTTTAATTAGACACGTGCAATGCTCGTGACCACCGGTCGATGTAGTGTAAATATGAACATCTAGTGGGGAATGTTCGAGACCGGGCGATGTCTTTAATTAGACACGTGCAAGTGGGGAACATTAGTGGGATTGAGACCGGGCGATGTCTTTAATTAGACACGTGCAATGCTCGTGACCACCGGTAGATGTTTTCTACTGGGCGTCTATAACTGAGTCACGCAGGGCACATGTGACAAATCGGGTGTTATATACTTCGTCGCCCGCTGCATGCGAACCCATGCAAACCGATCTTATTAATGTCCAGTGGGCTGGGGCATTTTCTTCCCTACCCGGTTAAGTCACTGATCAAATGACCGAGCTTAGTTGCTCGACTCTGTGTAAGATTTAGCCGACAGGATTTAAGGAAAAATCGAGTTTCGAAGGGGGTGCGGTTCCCTTGATGATATAACGTCTCTGTTATCAGTCTAAGGGTGAGTTCAAAAAAAAAAGTATGCAAATGCTAGATTGGAAATAGAGGAGAAAAGTTAGAAGTTGAGTCAATGATTAATGAAAGATTATGACTAAGTGACAGCTCCTGTCTGGGTCGTTACAGGTTAGGCTAGAAATAGTAGTTTGAGAGTAAATTGGTGAATGTAAGCTTGATTTTAATGAAGTTGAATTTTTGTCGTAAGTCGAGCTGTAGGTGGACAGGGAACCGAGCATCCTCAGCGAGCTAGGACACCAGGTAAGTAGTAGTGTGGTTGAGAATGTTTGAGAGTCGCCCAGAAAGGCCTACACCACAGTTGTTTGCATATTGTGAGTCGTGTGTATGTCGTGAGTTGTAACGCCCCGAGTTTTCTGAACCCGGTTCGCTACACAAGATACGGAACCGAACTATAGGATTTTTTGAGAAAATTCTTAAACTTCACTCAATGGACAAAATTTGACATTTTACAAGGTAAACATTGCAGCGGAAAAATCATTTGAGCATAACAGAGTTGAGCAAAACTATGAAACAACGTTTGAATAATCAGCTATAATATTAAGAAATAATTCAGCCAAAAGAAAAAAAGGCTTAAGCGTGAAATACTTAAAGTTCGTAAAAAGTCAAACGCATCTTTCACTGAACAAAGTCAATGGTAGAGGCAGAAACAGAAACAGAAGGCTTCTACCGCCAAACAGTGCCAGCGGTAGAAGTAAAGACAAAAGACTCAGCGGTGGAAGCAGAGACAGAATCGACACGTCGACTTCACACGTCATCTGCTCACATCTGCCGACGACGCGTCGGCTGCACACATCTACCGATAGAACAAGCTGCATCATCCGGTCACTAGACGACAAAAAAAATCCTCAAGTAACATCTGCCGATCGTAAAACGACAAATTTCTTCCTACATCTTCCGATAGATATAATACTCGACATCACCCGGTCACAAAACGACAAATTCTCATACTCACATCCACCGATAGACTACATCTACCGATAGACAAAACTCTCGACTTCTACCGCTGGACTAAATCCACCGATAGACATCATCTACCGATAGATCAAAAATACTCAACATCTGCCGATAGACATCATCTACCGATAGATCAAAAACACTCAACAAAACAGCATAGCAACAATTTCACTCTAAACAAAGAAACTCCGACTACCAAAAGAACTTGAGCATTTTACTAAAAATCATTCAAAACTACTTAAATCCATGCATTACTCCAAGATTTGGTAAAACCACTATTAAAACCAACAGAGTATCATTATTAGAAAAGTCTAAAATGTATTCAAAAACATTAAAACTACCACTGTCACAAAAACTCTCAACATACTTAAATTGAATCATGGTTCACTAAACCTTCTCATCTACTGACACCAGTTAAACCGCCCCATCAGTTGCCAGATCGGTGCATGAATGCATCCCTCGAACCTGCCTAGTTCTCAGCAAACTCAAAGAGCACACCTGCTGTCACTTCTTCACCTACATCACAAAACTCATCTATTAGCCTAATGCTAAGTAAGTAAAGCAGTAATGAAATGGAATGCTGAAACATAAATTCCTAAACATGCAGGTTCTACTTTCTCATCTCAGTTGCATATGCATTCGTTTCTGATCTGATCCCCCTGTGAAATTGGGAGTTGGATCACTTCTCCCAAAGCCATACATCCTCTCTCTTGATTAAGGGGCGGATTAGTTCCCTTAACAACTGTTGAGATCTCCCTGTGAAATTGGGAGTTGGATCACTTCTCCCAAAGTATAAATCCCTTCATAAGTTAAGGGGTGGATTAGTTCCCTTAATAGCTTATCTGTTACACTCCGTTCATTCATTACCATGCCATTTCATGTAAATTTATTTTTGCATACTTTCAAAAATATGATGCATGACATACAAACACAATCAAGCACACATAACCCTATTGTTTTGTGATGTAGGCCCGAAGGCACAAGCATACTTCACTTACCTGGTCTTCTTAATATTGTTTGGTTGTAAGCTACTTCAGGAGTCTGCTCACCTATAATCGTAAACAGAGCACCACATTACTAAATTTCATTCTAAACTATTTAGAAATCTTAGGGAAACTAGCTGGAAGTCCTGCTCGTCGAGCATTCCTGGTTCTCCCCAAAACCCGAAACTAACTCTCACTCACAGCATTCACGAACACTCCCCTATAATCTCTCTGTTATCTAATCACTAAAACAGCAAGTAAAAATGAAACAAACTCACCTAGAATGGAGAAAATCAGAGAGGAAAATATCGGAAGGAAGTCTGCTGAGCTGAGCTGAAAATCAAACGAAGGGAAATGGTAATAGGGTGGCGGCTACTGTGCATTAAATGCAGAACCTCTTTGTAACGACCCGGGGAGGATCGCCACGAAATTCTTGACTTTACTTAAAACTTTAATTCATAATTGGACTCTCTTCTCCCTTTTTTTTTTAATAGTGTATCTAGCAGACTTAAAGGCTTCAACTTATGTGATGGAGAATTAATCCCTTGTACCTGACTTCTTAATGATATTACTTACTTAATCGCTCACAGACACGAGCGACCATACACGATCATCGGTTCTAAGACATAGTCGGGCGGGGATGAATTGCCCTCCAGTCGCTCGACTTCATCGATCTCGGATTGCATGGGTTTGCATGCATCAGAGCTCGCACCATCCGATTTGTATCGTGCACTTCACACAACTCTCTCACCGACGTCCGGTAGAAAACATCTACCGGTGCGTGCTTCTCACGTGATCACTTAAACATCATCCGGTAGTGGACATCTACCGATGGACACGTGCAGCTCTCGTGACTTATTAAAACATCTACCGATAGACATGTGAAATTCACGTGTTCATCTTAGACATCTTCCGATAGCATACAAGCTTTACATCATCCGATCACTAAACACTCTACATCTGCTGATCGCTAAACGACAAAACTATACTTTCATCATCCAATGGCTAAACACTCTACATCTACCGATCGCTAGAAGACAAAATAGCACTTTCATCATCCGATAGCTAAACACTCTACCGATAGGAGAAAACACATCTTCCGGTAGAAACTCTTACCAAAAGGATTCATCCAACTTTCACATAAAACAACTTAGCTAAGAAAGGCTCTTACTGGTATAACAAATTCATTCAGAGTATAAATAGCGGAAGACTTGCATGACATAAATCCTTTGAAAAGGAAACATATCCTCATATCCAATCCCAGACTCAAAAGTTAACCCAAACAATACTAACACCATCCTACATAATTCCAGTTCTTATATTCTTACTGACATAATGGAGCAATAACCAGGGTCATAATCGCCTCTCCAGCCCCGCACTGTCACTTTGAGTATCCTCCAGCAACCAGCTTTAAATATCCTCTTTGAAGTTAGTATCTTCACCTGTAGTCTCTTCACCTACATCATAAGGTTCATCTATAAGCCTAATGCTTAGTAAGGAATGCGACATTAACATGAGTGCATGAATGCATAATTCAGAGAAAACATACTCATAGATCATTTCTTGTTCATATTCTTGTTCATATTCATCATTCATAATCATGAATCATATTCATCATTCGTAATCATTATTCATAATCATTGTTCATATTCATCATTTCAGTTGTGTGGAATGAGAGAGGATTTGTGCCGGTAAAGGGGGTTCGACAGTGATTTTGATCATGGTCCCTACTGCGGGTTGTATACATATGTCCTTCTTTGGACTGTGACATACGCCGAGCCGCCCCCAACCCTCACTCAACCACGTTGCAGGGATTTTATCATCTTATCTTGTTCATGAGAAAACATGCTTTTAAAACATTTTCATATGCATAAAACTTTCATGATGCGTGAATATGGAAACTCTTAAAACATCAAGCTACAGAGCAGAGCATTATCCATCATGGAATATTACTTTCGAACTAAACGTCATCAAGAACACTAGACATCCGCATAAGGGAGTTTCTAATCATCACATAACATTCTACTTAGTATCCTCTGATGTAGGGTCCTAATGACCGAGAAACCTATACATTCACTTACCTGGTCTCCTTAGCAATCTGAACTTCTTCTCTTTAACTTCTTCACCTAAAACATGTGCATTACAGTAGTTAAATCAAAATCCTAAAACTCTATTCATAAATCATCCTAGGATCTATTAGCTAAAGTCATTCCCGAATCCTTGGTTTGATATACTGTGCAGAATCTGAAATCCAAAATAAAACAAACAGGTTCTACTATCGATTAAATCTAAGTTGGTTACTTAAAATGTCCAGAATCGATTCGGGTTGATATTACTACTCTCGGATTCTAAAATGTTCTAATACTACTCGGCCATTGATAAAATCTGAGTTCAAATGCCGAGCTGAAAACAGAGCTCCAAACACAAACAGATAACTACATTGTCCATTACATACCTCGGGTGCGGATTCGCAAAGGAATGCGGGCTAGAAACTGGTCGTCGGAGAGGAAGACACTGATAGCAGTGAGCGGGGGCTTGGGAGAGAAGAAATTGCCGGAAAGGGAGGTGTCGGCTATAGTGGTTTAAATGAGGTTTAATTCCATTTCCTTTTCCTTTAAATACTGGCCTCAATCCTCCATTATTACAACTTTGCCACTCAACCTAGTTTAGATCCACATGTAATTAATTAAGCTTGGCATAAATCCTAAACTACGAAGATTAAATATTTATGACCGTTAATACAGTTAAGAAAATCACCTGCCGTTAACTCGGGTGTTACACTCTTCCCTTAAATAGGTTATCCACTTTATATCTCAATTTACCATTATGCCCTCGCCTAGTCACTCATTATCCTAATCACTAATTTTCCCCAATTTCATCTATAAAACATTCACTACTAGTTGACAAATTAAGTTGGCTAAATGAAACCGGGTGCTACAATCTACCCTCCTTAAAAGAATTTTGTCCTCAAAATTCAATTTCTGAATAATTTTGGATGTTGGTCCATCATGTCTTGCTGGCGCTCCCAAGTTGTCTCCTTTATATTCTGGTTATGCCATAAGACTTTCACTGGTGGAACTTCTTTGTTGCGCAACACTTTCACAGCATAGTCTAAGATCCTTACTGGTTTCTCCTCATATGAAAGAGTAGGATGAACTTCAATACTCTGCTGTTTCACAATCTGTGATGGATCTCGTACACACTTCTTTAACATGGAAACATGGAACACATTATGGATTCCTTCCATAGAGGTTGGTAGCTGTAATTCGTAAGCTGCCTTCCCAATCCTTTTCAAGATAAAAAAGGGTCCAATAAATCTGAGGTTCAACTTGCCTCTCTTACCAAATCTCACAACTCCTTTGAATGGTGATACCTTAAGAAAAACTTCATCACCTACTTCAAACTCTAATTCTCTGCGTCTTCTGTCGGCATAGCTTTTTTGTAGGCTTTGAGCTATTAAGATCCTCGGGCGGATGTGTAACGACCCGAGGAGGACCGTCACGAAATTCTTGACCTTACTTAAACTTAAATTCATTTTTGTACTCTTTTTTTTTGAAAACGTAACTTTAATGAAGTGCATAGCATCTGCCGGCGAGCCATGCAAGCACTTCAGCCAATCGCTAAACGACAAGCTTAGAGTTCACATCTTCCGGTGAGCATGAGCTTAACACGTGACCCATTAAAACTCGCTCGGTGGTGGACATCTACCGATGAACACGTGCAGCTCTCGTGTTCATTAAAACCTCATCCGGTAGGGGACATCTACTGGTGGACACGTGACTCTCTCGTGCTTCATTAAATTTACTCGTGTGATATACTTCTTCCGGTAGAGAATTACACTACCTATACCGGTCACTAGGCGACAAAATAACATCTTTGTCTTCCGGTAGAGAATTACACTACCTCTACCGGTCACTAGACGACAAAATAGCGTTTTCTTCTTCCGATGACGTCAGCCGGGAGACAACCATTTTCCTCTTCCGATGACGTCAGCCGGAAGGCAAACCCATACAACTTCCATCACATTTCTCCTGCCGATAACGTCAGCCGGAAGACAACAATTCTCCTCTTCCGATGACGTCAGCCGGAAGACAACCATTTTTCCCCTTCCGATGACGTCAGCCGGAAGGCAAACTCATACAACTTCTATCACACTTCTCCTGCCGATGACGTCAGCCGGAAGACAACAATTCTCCTCTTCCGATGACGTCAGCCGGAAGACAACCATTTTTCCCCTTCCGATGACGTCAGCCGGAAGGCAAACTCATACAACTTCTATCACACTTCTCCTGCCGATGACGTCAGCCGGAAGACAACAATTTTTCCTCCAGCGTCCCTCGGCAGAAGACATCCTGGCTTTTCTCAGACTTAGATTTTAGATAACATAAACTTCATAGCCTCGATCTTAATAACCAGGACTCAAGCGGAATGAACCATAAACTTACTAGAACTCATACAGCGAAAGACTTAATAATTCATTTCATATCCTCATAAATATCCTCAGATTCAGTACTCATACCAGACAAACTCAGAACTCAATAATTCGAAAGTAAAGTCATCATGCTTAGACTTCCATAATCATAAACATTACTACTTAAACTTCAGAACTTATAAACATCCTTAAATCATAAAACGTTAACCAGGGTTACTCATTTGCCATCCAGCCACAGATTTCACACTGATCACCTCCAGCAACCTAGCTTAGACATTTTCATCAACTTTGAATTCCTCACCTGATATTTCTTCACCTACATCATAAGGTGTAACTGTAAGCGTAAGGCTTAGTAAGGAATGCAAACTATTATGAGTTCATGAATGCATAACTTGGAGAAAAACATGCTCATAAGTCTTTTCTTTTCATGTACTTATCTTAATCATCATTCATAATCGTATCTCGTATTCATTGTTCATAATCATCATTCGTAGACATGCCCATATTCATCATTCCTTTCATCATTCATATTCTTCATTACATTATGTGGTTTAAGGGAGGATTTGTGCCGGTAAAGGGGGTTCGACAGTGAGTTTGATCATGGTCCCTACTGCGGGTCGTATTCATATGTCCTACTGCGGACTGTGACATACGCCGAACCACCCCCAACCCTCACTTAACCACGTTGCATAAGTTTTATCTTCTTACCTTATTCATGAGAAAACATATTTCAAAACATTTTCATATGCTTGAGAAGTAAAACATGATGCATAACATAAATGCACTTAATCATCGAACTAAGACAGGGGAGTACATGAGAATAACAGAACCATATCCATCGACATTTCATCAAACATATAGCAGACAATGTTCACTAAATCTAACTTAATCCTTTGATGTAGGGCCCTATTGGCCGGAAACTTAATACATTCACTTACCTGGATTCCTTAGCAACTTGGATCACTTTCTCTTCAACTTCTTCACCTAACACATTTCACATTACAGTAGTTAAATAAAATCCTAAAAGTTCTAATCATAGGTCATCCTAGAATCTAATAGCTAGAGTCATCTCCGAATCCTTAGTCTAAAGCTCTGTGCAGAATCTGAAATCCAAAATAGAACAAAGAGGTTCTACTATTGATTAAATCTGAGTTAGGTTACTTAAAATGACCAGAATCTATTCGGGTTGACATTACTACTCTCGGATTCTAAAATGTTCTAAAACGGCATGGCCATTGATAAACTCCAAGTTCAGATGCTGAGCTGAAAACAGAGCTGATAAACTAACAGATAGCTACATTGTCTATTGCATACCTCGGGTACGAACTTGCAGAGAAAATGCAGGCTGAAAATAGTCGTCAGTGAGGGAGAACGCCGGTAACAGAGAGCAGGAGCTCGGGAGAGAAGAAATCGCCGAGAGAAGGGTGTCGGCTACAGTGAGGTTTAAATGAGATTTAAGGTTTCCTTTTTCTATTTATACTTAATCCATCAATCTTAATTACAATTCTGCCACCCAACCTAGTTTTACTCAACTTGTAATAAATTTGTCTTAACATCAAATTTAAATCATAAAGGTTAAATAAAAGGGTGATAAATAAAATGGTCAGAAAATCACCTGGCCGAAATGTCGGGTGTTACAGGATGAGGGCAACCTTCTCAACAGTTTGTTGCACGATGTTAGGACCAAGCAACTGTGCTTCACCAACTTCATCCCATTACAAAGGAGATCTGCATTTACGTCCATACAATGCTTCATACGGTGCCATTCCTATTGTTGCTTGAAAACTGTTATTATAAGAAAACTCCACCAATGATAAATATTTACTCCAAGATCCTTGAAAATATAATATGCATGCACGGAGCATATCCTCTAGTGTTTGGATAGTCCTCTCGGATTGTCCATCAGTTTGAGGGTGAAAAGCTGTGCTAAAACTAAGCTGTGTTCCCATAGCCTTGTGCAAACTCTTCCAAAACTTAGATGTGAATCGAGAATCTTGATCTGACACAATTGCAATAGGAACTCCATGTAAACGTACAATCTCATGCACATACAATTCAGCAAGCTGATCCATCGAGTAAGTCATTCTCATCGGCAGAAAGTGGGTAGATTTGGTTAATCGATCAACTATTACCCAGATTGCGTCATGTCCCTTTGCTGTTCTAGGCAATCCCACAACAAAATCCATCATTATTTGTTCCCATTTCCATTCGGTAAGTGGTAAAGGTTGCAATGTTCCTGAGGGTCTCTGATGCTCAACTTTAACCTGTTGACAACACAAGCATGATCCTACATACTCCGCCACACTCCTTTTCATACTTGGCCACCAATAATGCTGTCTAACGTCCTTGTACATCTTCGTACTTCCAGGGTGGACAGAAAATCTAGAAGAATGTGCTTCAGAAAGAATCTCATCTCGAAGTTCTTTAATGGTAGGAACAAACCATCTATTTCTAAACTTAAGGATCTTATCATTGGAATAATTGAAATCTGAATTAACAGTAGATTCCATGCTTAATCTGTACTTGTTGCACTCTACATCATTTGTCTGATCTTCCTTTATTCTTTCTAGAATGGTAGGTCTCAAGGATATGGCAGAAAGCATGGCTGACACACTGTGCACTGCTTCTAGATTAAACCTTTGGAATTCAGACTCTAAGGCTAATGGTACGTCAAGAATCAAGGCTGAGGCTAAAGTTGTCACTCTACTCAAAGCATCAGCTACCACATTTGCTTTGCCAGGATGGTATTTAATCTCAAAATCATAATCCTTTACAAATTCCAACCATCCACATTGCCTCATATTTAATTCCTTCTCTGTGAAGATATATTTCAGACTTTTATGGTCCGAGAATATTTCACAAGTTTGTCCATACAAGTAATGCCTCCAAATCTTAAGTGCAAATACCACTGCAGCTAATTCCAAGTCATGTGTAGGGTAATTCTTCTCATGAGTTTTCAACTGTCTAGAAGCATAGGCTATTACCTTTCCCTCTTGCATCAAGACACAGCCAAGTTCAATCTTGGATGCATCACAGTAAATGCTAAATTTACCATTCTCAACGAGAAGTGTTAATATTGGGGCATTGCTCAATTTCTTTTTCAAGGTCTGGAAACTGGATTCACACTCCTCTGTCCAAGCATACTTGATATCTTTCCTTGTTAACCTAGTGAGGGGTGTTGCAATCTTTGAAAATCCTTCAATAAATTTTCTGTAATATCCTGCTAATCCAAGGAAACTCTGAATATCTACAGCACTCTTCGGTCGGGGCCACTCCTTAACTGCTTGAACCTTAGCTGGATCGACAGATATTCCATCTCCAGAGATCACGTGACCAAGAAAGTGAACTCTGTCCAACCAAAACTCACATTTGGAAAACTTAGCATAAAGTTGGTGCTGTCTAAGTAATCCTAACACCAAGGTCAAGCGCCTTGCATGCTCATCCTTAGTACTAGAATACATTAGAATGTCATCTATAAACACTATGACAAACTTGTCCAAATACTCATGAAACACTCTATTTATAAGATCCATGAAGGCTGCCGGTGCATTTGTCAATCCAAATGACATAACCAAAAACTCATAATGTCCATACCTTGTGCGAAAGGCAGTCTTTGGGATATCTTCAGATTTGACTTTCAATTGATAGTAACCTGACCTTAGATCAATTTTAGAGAAGACTCTTGCACCATTAAGTTGGTCGAATAAATCATCAATCCTTGGCAATGGATACTTGTTCTTGACAGTTAGCTTATTTAGTTCCCGATAATCAATGCACATCCGCATCGATCCATCCTTCTTTTTGACAAAAAGGACAGGTGCACCCCACGGTGAAAAACTAAGGCGTATGAACCCTTTCTCTAACAGATCCTCCAACTGCTTCTTTAATTCTTTAAGTTCTGTTGGCGCTAGCCTATATGGATTCTTAGACACAGGCTCGTCGCCGGGGTAAACATCTACAACAAATTCAATTTCTCTATCTGGCGGCAAGCCAGGAAGGTCATCCAAAAATACTTCTGGAAAGTCTTGGACGACTAAGACATTTTGAGGATTTGCCTTCCCTACAAGTTTTGTGTCTAAAACGCTAGCTAAGAAACACAAGTACTCTCAACATGGGGAAGGTCTAGTGTTAATAGAAGTCATCACATATATTTCCTTATTCTTCTTCGAAGCTTGAAAGGTATGTTTCAAACTACTAGGGGGTTGGAAGCTAACTATTCCAGTCCTACAATCAATTGTGGCGTGGTGCTTAAACAACCAGTCCATCCCTAGGATTACATCAAATCCCATTATATCCATAATAATGAGATCAGCAGGTCAATTCTTGTTTTCCACTATCACCACACTATTAAGCATCACTCGGCTAGAGAGCATGCATTCACCAGAGGGTAACATGACATTAAACACATGTTCAGATGGCGAAGACTGTACATCTAACTTAACTGCAAACGTAGATGCTATAAAAGAATGTGTTGCACCAGAATCTATTAAAGTAAAAGCAGGTATAGAGTTGATCAATATAGTACCTGATACAACAGCGGGCTGTTCCTCACCAGACTCCATCATGGAGAATATCCTCTGTTTAATCATAGCAGGGCCACTCTTAGAAGCTGGGCAGTCTCTGCTAATATGGCCGACTTTGTTACAATTGTAGCATCTGGTGATTCTAGGCTTCGGGCATTCTTTGATCGTGTGTCCAACCTCCTCACAGTTGAAACACTTCCCAAAGCCCAATCTGCACTCGCCTGAGTGGTTCTTCAAACACTTAGGACACTGGGGAAATTTCCTAGCATTCTGTATTTTCCCTCCTGTTCCTTGGCTATTCTGACCTTCACTTGGCCTCTTCATTCCTCTTTGTTAGTGTGGCTGGACAAATTTTTGTGGGGCCTCCTTTGGTCCAGCAAACTTCCTTTCAGTGTCTTCCACTTCCAGAGCAGTGGACACAACTTCGCTGAATGTCAAGCCTTTAATACCACAAAATTTAACTCCTCGATAAATTTCCGGCTTCAGCCCATGCACAAATTTGAACACCTTATCCACGTCCCTGTGGGCAAAATGTCCAGCAAACCTAGACAGGGACTCAAATTACCTACTGTACTCGGCCACAGACCCTGTCTGCTTCAAGTTCAGAAACTCCAACTTCTTCGCGGTTTGGACAGTGCTGTTAAAATACTTCTAGTAGAAAATGTCCTTGAATTGTGACCAAGGCATCGCCAAAACATCAGTGATAGTCTCTATTGTTTCCCACCAAAGTTGAGCATCACCAGCCAAATGAAATGTTGCCAACGTGACCTTATCTCCTTCTCTAATGTTGGCGCACCTAAACATACTCTCAATCCTCCTAAGCCACCCTTCAACAATAACCGGATCAGATGATTGTCCATCAAACGTGGGTGGTCGTAGCCTTCTGAATCTATCTCCAGAATGTTCATTGCTAGAACTCAAGTTGGCACTTCCCTGTACCTCTCGGTTCAGCAGCACTCCTAACTGATCGGACTGCTGACGCACTAACTCTGTTTGCTGACACACTAAATCTATCAGCTGCCTAATCACACTAGGATCTTCTTTGCGTCCCGGATTCGGTATCTCTCTTGGTACTCTTGGTCTTCCTGGTCATCTAGACATATTACAAGATTTCCTGCACAGAGTTAACTACTCTCATAAACATCTAATAACTAAAGCTAACATAAACACTTACAGTTGTTGGAGTACTCCCATGCGACGATCGGCACTGATGAGTAATCTTTTGAACGGTTTAACTGAATGTCTCTGATACCATACTGTAACGCCCCGAGTTTTCTGAACCCGGTTCGCTACACAAGATACTGAACCGAACTATAGGATTTTTTTAGAAAATTCTAAAACTTCACTCAATGGACAAAATTTGACATTTTACAAGGTAAACATTGAAAATTTTGCAGCGGAAAAATCAATTGAGCAGAACAGAGTTGAGCAGAACATAGTTGAGCAAAACTATGAAACAACGTTTGAATAATCAGCTATAATATTAAGAAGTAATTCAGCCAAAAGAAACGAAGGCTTAAGCATGAAAGACTTAAAGTTCGTAAAAAGTCAAACGCATCTTCTGCTGAACAAAGTCAACGGTAGTGGCCGAAACAGAAACAGAAGGCTTCTACCGCCAAACAGTGCCAGCGGTAAAAGTAAAGACAAAAGACTCAGCGATGGAAGCAGAGATAGAATCAACATGTCGACTTCACACGTCATCTGCTCACATCTGCCGACGACGCGTCGGCTGCACACATCTACCGATAGAACAAGCTGCGTCATCCGGTCACTAGACGACAAAAAAAATCCTCAAGTAACATCTGGCGATCGCAAAACGATAAATTTCTTTCTACATCTTCTGATAGATATAATACTCGACATCACCCGGTCACAAAACGATAAATTCTCATACTCACATCCACCGATGGACTACATCCACCGATAGACAAAACTCTCGACTTCTACCGATGGACTAAATCCACCGATAGACCAAAAATACTCATCATCTGCCATAGACATCATCTACCGATAGATCAAAAATACTCAACATCTACCGATAGACATCATCTACCGATAGATCAAAAACACTCAACAAAACAGCATAGCAACAATTTCACTCTAAACAAAGAAAACTCCGACTACTAAAAGAACTTGAGCATTTTACTAAAAATCATTCAAAACTACTTAAATCCGTGCATTACTCCAAGATTTGGTAAAACCACTATTAAAACCAACAGAGTATCATTTTCAGAAAGGTCTAAAATGTATTCAAAAACATTAAAACTACCACTGTCACAAAAACTCTCAACATATTTAAATTGAATCATGGTTCACTAAACCTTCTCATCTACTGACACTAATTAAACCGCCCCATCAGTTACTAGATCGGTGCATGAATGCACCCCTCCAACCTGCCTAGTTCTCAGCAAACTCAGAGAACACACCTGCTGTCACTTCTTCACCTACATCACAAAACTCATCTATTAGCCTAATACTAAGTAAGTAAAGAAGTAATGAAATGGAATGCTGAAACATAAATTCCTAAACATGCAGTTTCTACTTTCTCATCTCAGTTGCATATGTATTCGTTTTTGATCTGATCACCTGTGAAATTGGGAGTTGGATCACTTCTCCCAAAGTCATACATCCTCTCTCTCGATTAAGGGGCGGATTAGTTCTCTTAACAACTGTTCAGATCCCCCTGTGAAATTAGGAGTTGGATCACTTTTCCCAAAGTATAAATCCCTTCATAAGTTAAGGGGCGGATTAGTTCCCTTAATAGCTTATCTGTTACAGTCTGTTCATTCCTTACCATGCCATTTCATGTAAATTCAATTTCGCATACTTTCAAAAATATGATGCATGACATACAAACACATTCAAGCACACATAACCCTATTGTTTTGTGATGTAGGCCCGAAGGCACAAACATACTTCACTTACCTGGTCTTCTTAATATTGTTTGGTTGTAAGCTACTTCAGGAGTCTGCTCACCTATAATCGTAAACAGAGCACCACATTACTAAACTTTATTCTAAACTATTTAGAAATCTTAGGGAAACTAGCTGGAAGTCCTGCTCGTCGAGCATTCCTAGTTCTCCCCAAAACCTGAAATTAACTCTCACTCACAACATTCACGAACACTCCCCTATAATCTCTCTGTTATCTAATCATTAAAACAACAAGTAAAAATGAAACAAACTCACCTAGAATGGAGAAAATCAGAGAGTAAAATGTCAGAAAGAAATCTGCTGAGCTGAGCTGAAAATCAAACAAAGGGAAATGGTAATAGGGTGGCGGCTACTGTGCATTAAACGCAGAACCTCTTCCCTTAAATAGGTTATCCACTTTATATCTCAATTTACCATTATGCCCTCACCTAGTCACTCATTTGCCTAATCACTAATTTCCCCCAATTTCATCTATAAAACATTCACTATTAGTTGACAAATTAAGTTGGCTCAATGAAACCGGGTGCTACATGAGTAGTCGGTATGTGATGTGGATGCGAAATCGTCGTTAGTTGGTCATGGTATGTAGGTTATAAGTTGTAGGTACGTGTGTGATGTGATGGGGATTTGTAGTCATCATTAGTGGTATGTTGTGAGTCTTGCATACGTGGTGGGTTGTAAGTACGGATGTGGACAGAAGATTGTCATTAGTTGGGCATGTTGTGGTAGGTCATGAGTAGTTTGTATGTGATGTGTACGTGCAGTCATCATCAGTGGTATGATGTGAGTTCTATGCAGGATGTGAGACAGTTGTACGTAGGTGGTGAGCCTTGTAAGGGTTGTGGGATAGTTGTACGTTGGTGATGAGCCTAATGAGGTTTATGGGACATCGTACGTGTAGATTGTGGGCTAGTTGTGTGTAGGTTGTGAGTCTTGTGTAGATTGTGGGCTAGTTGTGTGTAGGTTGTGAGTCTTGTGTAGATTGTGGGCTAGTTGTGTGTAGGTTGTGAGTCTTGTGTAGATTGTGGGCTAGTTGTGTGTAGGTTGTGAGTCTTGTGTAGATTGTGGGCTAGTTGTGTGTAGGTTGTGAGTCTTGTGTAGATTGTGGGCTAGTTGTGTGTAGGTTGTGAGTCTTGTGTAGATTGTGGGCTAGTTGTGTGTAGGTTGTGAGTCTTGTGTAGATTGTGGGCTAGTTGTGTGTAGGTTGTGAGTCTTGTGTAGATTGTGGGCTAGTTGTGTGTAGGTTGTGAGTCTTGTGTAGATTGTGGGCTAGTTGTGTGTAGGTTGTGAGTCTTGTGTAGATTGTGGGCTAGTTGTGTGTAGGTTGTGAGTCTTGTGTAGATTGTGGGCTAGTTGTGTGTAGGTTGTGAGTCTTGTGTAGATTGTGGGCTAGTTGTGTGTAGGTTGTGAGTCTTGTGTAGATTGTGGGCTAGTTGTGTGTAGGTTGTGAGTCTTGTGTAGATTGTGGGCTAGTTGTGTGTAGGTTGTGAGTCTTGTGTAGATTGTGGGCTAGTTGTGTGTAGGTTGTGAGTCTTGTGTAGATTGTGGGCTAGTTGTGTGTAGGTTGTGAGTCTTGTGTAGATTGTGGGCTAGTTGTGTGTAGGTTGTGAGTCTTGTGTAGATTGTGGGCTAGTTGTGTGTAGGTTGTGAGTCTTGTGTAGATTGTGGGCTAGTTGTGTGTAGGTTGTGAGTCTTGTGTAGATTGTGGGCTAGTTGTGTGTAGGTTGTGAGTCTTGTGCAGGTTATGGGTTAATGGTATGTAGGTTATAAGTTGTAGGTACGTGTGTGATGTGATGGGGATTTGTAGTCATCATTAGTGGTATGTTGTGAGTCTTGCATACGTGGTGGGTTGTAAGTACGGATGTGGACGAGAAGTTGTCATTAGTTGGGCATGTTGTGTAGGTCATGAGTAGTTTGTATGTGATGTGTACGTGCAGTCATCATCAGTGGTATGATGTGAGTTCTAGCAGGATGTGAGACAGTTGTACGTAGGTGGTGAGCCTTGTAAGGGTTGTGGGATAGTTGTACGTTGGTGATGAGCCTAATGAGGGTTATGGGACAGTCGTACGTATGTGGTCAGCCTTGTGAGGGTTGTGGGACAGTCGTACATAGGTGGTGAGCCTTGTGAGGGTGTGGACAGTTTTACGTAGGTGGTGACGTAGTGGGTGAGCCTGTGACGGTTATGGGACAATTGTACGTAGATGGTGTGCCTTGTGAGGGTTGTGGGGAAGTTGTTCATAGGTGAGCCTTGTGAGGGTTGTGGGACAGTCGTATGTATGTGGTGAGCCTGGTGAAAGTTGTGAGTCTTGTGCAGGATGTGGGCCAGTTTTGTATAGGTTGTGAGTCTTGTGTAGATTGTGGGCTAGTTGTGTGTAGGTTGTGAGTCTTGTGCAGGTTATGGGTTAGTGGTACGTGCGTTATGAGTCTTGTGCTGGTTATGGGTTAATGGTATGTATGTTATGAGTCTTGTACAGGCTGTGGGTGAGTTGTACGTAGGTTGCGAGTATCGTGTAGGTTGTTGGTCAGTTGTGTGTGTAGGTTGTGGGTCAGTTGTACGTCAGTTGTGAGTTTTGTGCATGTTATGGGTTGTAGGTACGTTTGTGATTGTGATGCGTATGTGGAGTCGTAATTAGTTGATTATGGTGTGATGCGTAAGTGGAGTCGTAATTAGTTGATTATGGTCAGCATGCATCATGTTTTAAAAGCTACGCAAAATGTTTTGAGCATGTTTTCAAGCACTGAGGGAAAGTAGTGGAGGTGAGGTATGGTGTGGACAGGCGACAGTGGGCTGGAGTGTGACTGTGGGCCCCGCTTCCGGGACGAGCTGGAATGGTGGCGACGTGCTGATGGTAGTGCAGTGTATTGGCCGACTGCCCGGACGGTTGCACTTCGAGTCGAGACAGTGGGCTGGAGTGTGACTGTGGGCCCCGCTTTCGGGACGAGCTGGAGTGGTGGCGACGTGTCGATGGCAGTGCGGTGTATCGTCCGACTGTCTCAGGTGGTTACATTTCGAGTCGGGACAGGGGGTTTTGGGTGTGACTTATGGACCCCATTTCTGGAGGAACCAGGACGGCGGTGACGTGCCGGTAAACAGTGCGGTGTACGAACTGACTGCCCGGTGCAGTTACATTCCAAACCTCGGTGAGATGCGATGCGGTGAGATGATGACAACGTGTGTAGAGACCTACATGTGTTAGGATTGCATAACCAGTTTTCATACTTCACGTTTATTTTTCAGCACTTTACTTGCTAAGCTTTGAACTTACGGTGTGTTCTGTGGTGTAGGTACTGCTGAGCTGGTGGGTGTGTACCGAGAGTCTGACTAGGAGTAGGTGGCAGTTGGTGGCGTGCGACCAGGGCCCCGGTTGATGACAGTGTTAGGGCGACTCGATCCAGGAGAAGCCGTAGCATGGTGTTGATAGAGAGTAAGACTTTCGTCTTTTGTGGGGGTAGTTGTATTTTTTGTATATAGTCATAGTTAACGGTGATATGTCGCCCTATACGGTGAACTTTCTTCACTTAAGGATGTTAGTATTTTAGTTTCCCTTTTTACTGCTATTTGGTGATTTCGTATGCTAGATAGTTGAGTAGGAGTATTCTGAATTGGTTGGGATTTATTCGTTTGCAGGTACTTTGCATTTTGGGGGTGCCATTTTCAGGCGTTACTCTGCCGAAATTTTCGGGGAGGACGCCGTGGTGCTTAATGGTTAGGATTAAGGGAAATTAATGAGTCGTTTATCTCAGGGTAGTCCCTGTAGCGAACTGGGAATCCGGGTGGATTTTCGGGGCGTTACACTCTTAGCCACATAATTCATTGCACCCAAAATCATTTTCAATTTACATCTATAGCAACAATCAGCCTATGATTTCCATCAAAAATCATCAAACTATCCAACGATAAAGCTTAAACTAACATTTTTAACCATTAGAATTACTTGCGTTGTTGTCGGTTCCACCTCTTTAACCAAAAACCTCCACCGAGTTTAACGATTCCTATGCCAAAACGATCCTCTCACCGAGACGAACGCTTTTCCCTAAAGGACGGATTGACGATTCACAAATCTACCCCTCCTTTTTTCCTCTCTTTTCTGCATTTTCTTTTTTTCTCTCGACGCTCTTTGTTTTTCCCTTCTGTTTCTCTCTCTCTCCCTTTTTTGTTTCTTTTTCATTCTTTCCTTTCCACTTTCTCTCTTCTCCCCGTAACTCATTGCCACCTACCTCTTTCATCAATAGGGTTAATGGTTTAATTACATTAAACCAAATTCTATCCAATATAAAGACAATTTTACCCTTCACTTTTTGGTTAATTACTAAAATACCTTGATTAATTAATCATTAATCATACTTAATTTTAATCTAATTCAAATTATGATAAAATTCAATTTTATACGTTTTAATTTAACAGTGGCGATCGATCGGCTATCCCAGCCGATCAATCAACTCTGGTGAAATGCTGAACCCCTCATGTATATACAAGGGGCGATCGATCGCCTGCCAAGGGGAGATCGATCGGCACCTACATTGACGAACTCGTTCCTTCTCCTTACAACATTTTGGCGATCGATCGCCTCCTTCAGGCGATCAATCGGCCCCAATATGCATTTTATTTTATGTTTAAATCATCAAATTTTGTATATTAATTTATTATTTCTTCAATCCAAAAATTAAAACATATATTTTTACATTTATTTCTACAAAATATCCTCAAAACACTATTCCAATTAAGTTATACAATTTTTCAAACCGTTACACGGGATGTTCCAATAGAGGACGCAACCACCACTGAGGACGCCACTGTACCCCCAAAGGCTAGTACGTGGGAGCAGAGGCTTGACAGGTGGGAGCAGGGGTGGGACAGGATGGAGGAGAGGTTGGACAAGATGGAGGAGAGGATGAATGAGCTCAGATTGGCCTAGATACGGATCGTAGACTCCTTCGAGCATTGGCGTGAAGAGGGCAATGATGACGATGTTCCACCCTTACTGTAGTTTAGTTAATGTACTTTTAATTTTAGTTTGTAACTTTATTTCATGTATGTATTTTAATGCACTCTACTTTATGCTTGTCATTTAATTTAGGTTATGTGGTGGATCTGGCTGTATGTTATTTAGTATCTGTTACTCATTTTAGTTTAGTTTATGTTTGTTCTATATTACCATTTATTTTATATTTGTACTGGATCTGGCTGTTGGGTATATATTTGTGATTTCAATATGCATAAATTTTTTGAAGATAGCTATGGGGGAGTCATAAAACAAATGAAACTTTGCCTATTTTTCAATTTTATTTTGTTTTTTAAATAATTATAAAAGAAATAAATAATTATAGCTAAGGTTCATGTACCCACTGTAGAGTAGTTGACAGTTCCGAGATCCGTCAATGTATTTGACGGATTGATAACTCTTAAATTAGAGTTATTTTATACTACTTTTAATTGATATAACTTGTATGATTTGAGTGAATGTAAAAAGAAATTAGTATAATTTATTGATATTGCTATAGGATGCTGCAGCATCAAGAGATTGGTTGAATTTAAAGTATTTCATGCATATTCTCTAATAAAAGCAGATTTTTATCACTAATTCAAATTTTGTATTATCTTATTTGAATGCAAATTTATTAGCGAAAAAATACAAAAGGAAAGATCAGTGCTTTAATAGATAAGCAAATTAAAATGGCTGAAGAATATGAAAATCTCGAAGAGAGAGAAAATAAATCAATAAAGGAGATTATTTTTACCTGAAATAAAGGACATAAATCAAGGAAAAGAAGAAAAACAAGAAAAGAGAAAAAAAGGGGATTTGGCTGCCAAAAATTATGGAAGGAAGAGAGAGAACTAAAAGGGGGAGATCTGGAGAAAGAGATACAACACACTACGCACGCAGAAGAAGGCAGAGGGGAGAGAAGGAAATTGGAGAAGAAAAGGAGAAAAGCTTGGCTGCTATAGAGGGCTGCTAGAACAAATTTCTTTCTTCTCCCTCTGATTTATTTTTCTTGGGATGATTATTATTTTTGATTTTATTATTATGATTTTAGACTAGTTTCTTTAATCTTGGTTGGGAGAAAAAGTACTCATTATATGTTTTTATTTTGATCTATGAATGTTACGTATTTTTCATCGAACAATTTCTCATGATTTTTATTGCGTAATCTGAATTGTGTCGATAGCCAGATTCAATGTCAGATGTTCCTATTGAATCGATAGATAAATAAAAATTGTAAGATGCATGAGTAATTAAATAAATTAAATTTGTTGCAAAGTCGCTAACATTAATTTATTTGGCATTAAGAATAGGAATAGAATACAAAGAAAGTTCAGATTAAGTTTTATCTTTTCAAAGTCGAAAAGAAATTCTGAAACGAATTTAACTAGGTAATTCGATAGAACCCTAGAAATTATTAGTTTTTGCTGTTCTGTGGAGAATGTTGTAGCATTCCTGTAGTATCAATAGTAAATTGCATGTAATGAGGAAATCAACCTTAATCAAGGCTTTTACCATATTTACCTTCTTAATTCATTTCAAATTCAGTCTTTATTAATTTTGAGTTATTTTATTTTATCATTCTTTGCTACTCATCTATTTTCGATATTCTTACTTTTATTTTTATAGAATTTTATAGCAAAATTAATTTAGTTAAGAATGTCCTCGTGGGATCGACTTTTACTTACTTTATTACTTCGTTAGCGACACGTAAACTTGCGTTAGGGTGTATAAAATCACTAACACAGACTTCGTTTAACACTTGTTATATCGACTTCTTCAGACCAGAAGGACATCGCAAAGCTTAGTGCTTACAAGGCAGGTTTGAGTACTCCACTCTTTTCATAATATAACGATTTTACAGCATGTTCACCACCTCTTTCTCTTGGAATAAATCTCATTTAATATATGTTTTGCTCCATCAATCTCGGAAGATCCATCAATGTGATTGAGTACTCCACTCTTTTTTTATAATCTAACAAAACATATTTTGACAACTTTTCCAAACCTGCCTTACAAGCTTAAAGATTTGCGTTATCAAAATACGCAAAGCTTAATGCTTGTAAGACAAGTTTGGAAAAGTTGTCAAAATACGTTTCGTTAGATTTTGTAAAAAGTGGAGTACTCAATCACATTGATGGATCTTCCGAGATTGATGGAGCGAAACATATATTAAATGAAATTTGTTCCAAGATAAAGAGACAGTCAACATGCTGTAAAATCGTTACATTATGAAAAAAGTGGAGTACTCAAACCTGCCTTGCAAGCATTAAGCTTTGCGATGTCCTTCTGGTCCGAACAAGCCGATATAATAAATTACAACCCGAAGATAGTCATATGTTTCTTCTTCTATAGCCGCTTGTAGAAAATTCCTGCACATAATGAAAACTATATTAAAACATATGTACAGTGTGTTTATGAGCGAAATGTGTTGAACTGTACCTATGTCCCGTCAAATGTATTGAAATTCATAAACATGTCTTGAGAAGCAGCGCCTGAAGTGCATCCCCGGTGAGGACAAGTACGACTATTGTGCCCCTTCTACCAACATATACAGCACAACACCTTTGAGTTCTGCCTACTAATTGTCAAACTTGACGGCTTATCGACATCTCACACCCTTGTCTTCTTCGGCCTACCAAGTTGGCGATATTTTCTGAGCGGGATTAGTTCCTTTAGATTTGGTATTTGCGGCCACATTTGGGGACCGCTCACGGGTTAAATAAACTGTGAGTATATCTGCAGGTAAGTTCCCCAATGATAGCATCGATGCACGTAATTTTTTGGTGCAAGTTTCATGAAATGCATGCATGGAATGGAATGGACACACAAAATTCCAGTAAGCTCCCATCTCGTGCAGTTGCACACACCCATATTCATGTCGACCACATATTGTTCGTAGCCGTTGTTGACTTCAAATCGTGCAGCTCCCGCAAACTGAGCATTCCAATTTCGAGTTGCACTTTCTAGCTTCTCAAGTTTTTTCTTTATATGGGGACACAAGAGTAAGGGTGATCGTGGTCCGGTTTGGTCTGGTTTTTGAAAAATTTAGGACTGGACCACTAAATTTGGTTTTTAATTTTTTGCACCAATAAGCATAAAATTTTTCCCCTAACCGGACCAGAATTCTAGTCACGGTTCTGGACCAATTTTTTTTTTTTTTTTTTACGGCTGCAATATAACTATAAATATGGATCCTTATAACTCACAAACTTATAAATCACACTTGATTTATCAGAAGAGACGTGGTCAGAATACTTATCCAAAGAGGTTTCAACAACAGAAGGATCATCAGTGACTAAATTTCCTAGATATTCTTCAATTAATGGAAGCCTTTGATAAAAACGAAAAAAAGAAAGACAAATTATGATGCTAAATAAGTGAGAAAAGCAATATCATTAGTATAAGGGTACACTAGAATTAACTAAACTAAGTGAGTAGTGTGTAACAAGACCACAAGCAACCATTTTAGCTCCAACAAGTTTTTCACCAGTCAGAGCCAAGTATTCTTCTGAAGGTGAGTTTTTCCAAAGTGCACAAACGTGTTAAGCAACAATTATATTCACTAGTTTCTTAACCTAGGGGAAAAAATGAACAATTGAAGACAATTTTGAGAGTATATAAACTTCAGTAAACTTCCAGCTTGTTGTAATCGGACCACAACTTAATTACTAAATACTAGGTTAGTAATCAGACCAGCACAAGCACAAACACGAATTACTGAATTACTAATCGGACCAGCACAAGCACAAAGCAAACAGTCAACAGTCACAGAGGGTTGGTGCTCTTTCAGTTAAACCAAGAGAGTACCCCAAAATCCAAAACAAAATACCAGATTACGGTACTTTGTTGGTTAAGCCAAGAGAGTACCCTAAAAACCAAAAATAGTCTCTAAGTCTGCTAACCTGTAATCAAAGGAGAAGTCGGCTAAACAGTTTTTAAGGGAGAGCGACGCTGCAACGGAGGTTGAACGACGCTGCAACGGCGAGTCGGCGAGGGCGAGCACTTTGCAACAGGCGACGGCGAAGGCGAGGGTTGACTGCTGAGGGCAAGGGCTATCTCGCTCGTCGCTCGATATTTTAATTTTTAGAGCCAGAGACTAGCCCGTGTCGGTTCTTCGGGATTTTAGCTTCAAAACCAAGAACCAAACTGGTTTTTTGGGTTCTGCCACATGTTTACTATTTTCTCAAAACCGACCAGAACCAAACCAAATGTGTCAATCCTGGTTTGGTTCTCAGTTCTGATCGGTTCTTGCTCACCCCTACACAAGAGGCTTGTTGATTGGGCTAACTGTTCAAATTTTTTAACAATGCGAGTAATCAAGCACTTTCGAATCATCTCGAACATGGTCAGGATCGTTTTGTCCCTGGCCGGCAAATAGAACTGCATTAAATGATTCGCTCAAATTATTCAATCTTATTTTGCACTTGGGATTTGAAGAAAAGACATGACTACCCCTAATATCTAGGTTCTTCTACTCGAAGCCATGCGTGGGCATCCGGGCTAAGCTAGTGTAATTTTCTCATTTCTATTTTGAAATGTCACCTCGTGGTTGCCCTGACCACATTTCACGTCGCATCTCTGTAGGCTCTGCCCCAAAATTGGCCTTTACAATTTTCGTACATATGCTAGAGGCAGTACCGGTGTTCAGCTTCTTTAAATTCCTCTTCCACGGCCTTCAGAAAACCCTAATATTTGAAAAAAAAAAGAGTGGAGAGTACTTGTAACACCCCTAAGACCGTACCCGTATTTCCCGCATTATTATTATTATTTTTTTTTATACTTAAATAAACTCTAAGAGGAACCTAAACCGAAATCGAGATCAGGATCGAAATCAGAATTGAAATCTAACCTTGAAATCATTTAAAACAAACACTTAATAACTAAATAACATTTAAACTACTTAATAAAAATAACTTAAAACAAATCAGAAAAAGGGGAGGGCAAAACGGTCCGCCCTGAAACAAATAAGGCAGCGACCAGTCGCTGCTACATGCAGCGACTGTGCGCTGCATCGCTGAGCCGTGGCAGCGATCGATCTCTGCGCTGCAGCAGAGATCGATCGCTGCATAATATCATGCAACAGCGATCGATCTCTGCTGCACGAAGCGCTGCAGCAGAGATCGATCGCTGCATAATATCATGCAACAGCGATCGATCTCTGCGCTGCAGCAGAGATCGATCGCTGCATAATATCATGCAACAGCGATCGATCTCTGCGCTGCAGCAGAGATCGATCGCTGCATAATATCATGCAACAGCGATCGATCTCTGCGCTGCAGCAGAGATCGATCGCTGCATAATATCATGCAACAGCGATCGATCTCTGCGCTGCAGCAGAGATCGATCGCTGCATAATATCATGCAACAGCGATCGATCTCTGCGCTGCAGCAGAGATCGATCGCTGCATAATATCATGCAACAGCGATCGATCTCTGCGCTGCAGCAGAGATCGATCGCTGCATAATATCATGCAACAGCGATCGATCTCTGCGCTGCAGCAGAGATCGATCGCTGCATAATATCATGCAACAGCGATCGATCTCTGCGCTGCAGCAGAGATCGATCGCTGCATAATATCATGCAACAGCGATCGATCTCTGCGCTAGCAGAGATCGATCGCTGCATTGCTTTATAGCAACAGCGATCGATCTCTGCTCTGCAGCAGAGATCGATCGCTGCATTGCTCCACAGCAAGCAGCGATCCAGTTCCCTCACACCCGCTTCCAGTTCCTTCAAACCTGTAACACCCGACATTTCGGCCAGGTGATTTTCTGACCATTTTCATTGTCACCCTCTTATTTAACCTTTATGGTTTAAATTTAATGTTAAGACAAATTTATTACAAGTAGAGTAAAACTAGGTTGGGTGGCAGTTTTGTAATTAAGATTGATGGGTTGAGTATAAATAAAAAATGGAAACCTTAAACCTCATTTTATTACCACTGTAGCCGACATTCTCTCTCGGCGATTCCTTCTCTCCCAAGCTTTTTCTCTCGGCTACCAGAATCTTCCCTTGCTGACGGCTGGTTTCAGCCTGCTTTTCTCTGCAAATCCGCACCCGATGTATGAAATGGACAATGTAGTCATTTATTAGTGATTAAAGTTCTGCTTTCAGCTCGGCATTTGAGTTCGGAATTTCTTAGCAGTGGCCGAGTAGTTTAAGACCCTTTTAAGTCTGAGAGTAGAAATGTCATCCCAAATCGATTCTAAACATTTCAAAGTAACCAACTCGGATTTAATCAATGGTAAAAACCTGTCCGCCTAGTTTCAGATTTCAGACTGCAGTGTGTCAAACAGAGGATTCGGAGTAACCTTAGCTATTAGAGTCCTAGGACGATTTATGAATAGAACTATTAGGACCTTTGTTTTAACTACTGTAATGTACATGTTTTAGGTGAAGAAGTTTAAAGGGAAGAAGCTCGGATTGCTAAGGAAACCAGGTAAGTGAATGTATTAAGGTTTCCGGCCACTAGGGCCCTACACCGCAAGGGTACTAGGAAATCATTGAGATGTTAGTCTGTTGATTTTGATTAGTTATTACTATGATATGAAGAATTGGTGTAAGAAGATGTTAAGTTACGGGATGTATTTGCTTGTCCTTAGGTTATGACTTCTCTCTATGAACTTTATGTCTATGCACTGTGTCCACGTCATGATTAAGTTGAGAACATGAAAAGCAAACGTAACCATGATTAAGTGCAGAACGGGGGAAAAGACTATGACATGTATGACTCGCGAAATCTCCCACTGGGGGAGGCCGAGTTAATGGTATGTATGCTCGCGGATTCTCCCACTGGTGGAGGCCGAGTTGATGATATGTACGACTCGTGAATTCTCCCACTGGAGGAGGCCGAGCGATGTATTTTGATTGCCGCAATAGGCAAATGACTATGTACCCCTGCCTTCCTCCCTCGTTTCCTGCCTTAATACATGCCATGTAAATAATGAAAATGAACATGAATGAAGAAAGGTTTATGAACTTGTGTTCTTTAATTTGTGCACTCATGTATATCTGTCAGCATGCATTCCTTACTAAGCATTAGGCTTATAGTTGAACCTTATGGTGTAGGTGAAGAAGGTTCAGGTGAGGATACTATGTTCAAAGAGGATGCTTAAGGCTGGTTGCTGGGGAATGCTCAAAATGACAGTGCAGGGCTGGAAAGGCGATTTATGACCCCTGGTTAATGCTCTTTTGTTTCAGTATAATAAAGGATATGGTAATTTAAGTAGGATGAGATTATTTTATAATGTTGAGCCTTGAGACTGTCTAGTTGATCACTGAGTCAGGGAATGATTATATAGATTTATAAATGATCTGTAGCTTAAGTCTTCCGCTATATGCATTCTGAATGAGTTGTGGTTCTTTCTGTTGGAAGGTGTCATTTGATGATTTAGTGTTTTCTACCGTAAGATGGAAGCTGGATGAGTTAGTCTTCCGGCTGACGTCATCGGCAGATGCCAAAAGATAGTAGTTTGATGATTTAGTCTTCCGACTGACGTCATCGGCAGATGCCGAATGATAGTAGTTTGATGGTTTAGTCTTCCGGCTGACGTCATCGGCAGATGCCGAATGATAGTAGTTTGATGGGTTAGTCTTCCGGATGACGTCACCGGTAGATGCAGAATGTGTTTTGTCGTTTAGTGACCGGTAGATGCAGAATGTGTTTTGTCGTTTAGTGACCGGTAGATGCAGAATGTGTTTTGTCGTCTAGTGACCGGTGGATGTTGGCTGACGTCACCGAAAGTTGTAATGTTATCTTGTCGTCTAGTGACCGGTGGATGTCACCGGATGATGTTTTAATTGAGCACGCGAGGCCCACGTGCCCACCGGAAGATGTCTCCTTTTAGGCGGTGTTAAGCGAGTCACGCGCAATGCACGTGATGACCGGACGATGAAATTTCTGTGGATTGTCAGCACATGCAACCCATGCAAACCCGAGTAGAATCATGTTAAGAGAGTTGAGGGCATTCCTTCCTTGCCCGAAATTGTCAAGAAACCGATGACCGAGCCTAGTCGCTCGACTCTGCGAGAGTTTGAGCCGACGAGGTGTAGGGAAATCGAGCACGAGAGGATTCGTCTCCCTTGATGGTTCTACGTCTCTGTTTCCAGTTTAAATAAAAAATAAATATATATATATTATGCAAATGTGAATGTCTGTCGAGAAATAGAAAAGATGTAATAATAGTAAAAGTCAAGCGAACGATCAATGAAAGATTATGAACACGTGACGGCTCCTGGCCGGGGTCGTTACAAAACCCTTCAACGCTCTATGCATCAAACACTTCAATTAGCTCTCTGGAATCCGATTTCCAGAGAGCAAAACTTCTATGGTTTTACACCTAAAATCACAATAAACTTATAACCCATCCATCCAATTAAACGTATTCTAAACTCAATTAGCTTACAGCAGACTTTGCGAAGTCCAACTGCGTGGATAGCTCTAAAAACCGAGCTATCCGTAACAACCTAAACCAATCAAAATATTTTCAAAACATTCAGTAAACAGTTTAAACCAAAGCGTTTTACATACAATTACCAAAATGTTATCTAACCTCTTTCCAGAACCAAGCACCCTAATATATTCTATACAGTTTATCATCAATCCAAAATGTCTCAAAAACCCCCAAAACCTTTACGTACATCCCCCACGGGTCAATACACGCCTCGACTGCTCAGCGCACACCCACGGCCATCATCCATCAACTGCACCCCACGCTAGGAGGAGGAACGTCGTCCTCACCTGGCTCAATGTCTCCTAAAATATCACCTACACCATACAGACACAATGAGATATTGAAATCTCAGTAAGTTACGTAAATGCAGATGCATGCGTGCAGTGCATATGAAGTTCAGAAAACATGCACATCAGACATATTAGATCATTTCATACATATTGCCACCGAGATATCATCTCTCTAAATGGAAAGGATACATCCCGCGGTCGGACTACCACTTTCGATTTAGAGGAGGGGGGTACATGCTCACAAACCCTACAGCCATGCCTGAGCCCCATCCCGCATGACCAGATACAGATTACGTATTTTCGTTCATTATTCATTTCATTTGAAGACTCGTGCAGAAATCCATTTTCATGCCATTTTGAAACACGTGATGCATGAACAGTTATAAGCATAATGTAACCATACAATAAACAAACACATGTATACCATCAAGACCGAAATAAACTAACCTGTAAACAATTAAACCTAACTACCCAACCAAAAGCAGATTAAACACACAACTCTTCAGGGATCCTCGATACGACATCGAAGTATGGTGTAGACCGATTGGTCAAAGTAAGTCACGAAAACTTACCTCGAGCGCGCTGAATCTCGAGCTTTGTCCACGAGAGTCGTGGGTCTGAAGAAAACACGATATTCGCAGTTAAAACCAATTTAAACTATTAACGTCCACATTTCAAACCTTAACAAATTTCAAACCTTAACTAAAGAACTTTTCCTAAATTCCTCACTTAGCTAATCAAAGTATTTAGAACGCCAATTAATGCTCGATAATTCGAAATCTCAATTAACGAGTTTTTCTCACAAAACTCGGAAATTTACCAATTTTTAACTTTTTCTCAAATTGATTTTTCTTCGTCCACTAACGTCCAATACGTACTTAATCACGGCTAACCTATTAATTACGAACCCTAATTCGCATTTTTAACGAGATTTAATCGAAACCCTAATTATCTAAAACAGCGTAAACGTTGAAATAAAAGCTCTAAAATTGTAGGTACATACCGAGGGTAGCGAGAGGAGAAGAAATGACGAGGAACGGAAGAGAAACGGAAGAGATTGGAGGTCGGATCGTCAAAATCTCTTGAGAGAACAGAGAGGGTTTGCTCTCTGGTCGTAGGAGGAGAAAGAAGACAGAAGGAAAAGTGATTCTGCCGAAGGAGGGGGGGTGATTTGTTTTTATTAATTATTTTGATTCGCAAAATTACTATTTTGCCCTTCCTCAGATTTTATTCATTCGTTTCGTTAATCGTCCAACGGTTTGAGTTCTCTAAATTTCCAAATTTTGCCAACAAGTCTAACTTGTCACCAGGGATTTATTAAAACTGTCCGTTTGCAAAACGGAACTCGTTTACTATTTTTAATAAAACATCGTTATATCTCGAGAAACGTAATTACTTGGAATATAGCGTTATTATTCTGAAAATTCTCGTAAATTCCTTAAAATTCCTATAAATCGTTAGGATTCAAATGACGCTTTTCGTTTGCGAAACTGAATTAATTTGACATATGTACTAATAATGCCACAAATAATATAATATATCAATATAATATATTAAATCCAAAATCCGTACAAACCGGATATTACAGTACTGATCAGGATAATTCCCAAGAAAAACTATACTAAACAATCTCCTAGACAGAATTGTCTTTCCAAGTAAGTTCCCAAGAAAGGCTGGAGGGGTCACAAACTGTCCCACTTAAAAACCAATCTCCTAGACATAACTTATTTATACAGTACAATTACACCACTAATAATTGAAAAGAAAAACATAGTCAACATCAAATAATAAAATTACCACAACGCCCTTATTTTGAAATAACAATTGGAAATGTATTATATCTTTTGTCTATCTGAAATAATTATCCATCTGGCTCTCGATTCAGTGTTCAAATCTCGCTTCAAATATTGTAAGAACCACGTCTATGTGTCCATGAACTCTTTTTCGACGTTGGCAACAACAACGAGATATATTTCATCGTTGCTATCAATACTGACGGCTGTGAGTAATTGGCTAGGACACGAGCCATTAAGATGGCAACCATCCAAACAGATAATAGGGCGACCGTACTGCAGCAAACATGCCTTGCAAGCATCCATGAACATATATATTCTTTGGCATACCAATGACTCATGTCTCATCTCGTAAGTATGTATTTGTAATGTGCTACCCAGATTTGATCTATATATTTCTGCTGCATACGACCAGACTAACTTGTATTGTTCGTCGTCATTGCCTTCGTTAATTGTTCAAGCTACGCTTCTTGCTATTCTAGCAATACTAGGTGTAATGTTGACAGTCAAATCCTTCCTCAGTGTTTCAAGAATAGAAGAGATTTTCTACATAGGTTGACTTTTGAACATATTCAGATAATGAATTGCCACCTATTTTGGTCTAGCGTGTCGATTCTCAATTTTTCTCGAACAACTGTGAGAATTGATCAAACTCTTTATTTGAAACTAAGCTCGTCTTGCATCTGAGCAGCATGTAGTCGCCACTCGCACTTGTCTTCACACTCAATCGTCAGTCGCTACTTGTCACTTTTAATAAATTTGATCCCATAACTATTTTTCAAAGAATATTCAACTATTTCTACTTTAATATCTTTTAAATAACTATATTGTTTCCCAAAAAAAAATTAGATGAGATTTCTTCTCTTACCGATATATTTTCCATCTCATCATCCTCTGAACTGAACGGTGTTCAAAGCTCCTCTTCTAGAGTTCTGGAGGTCGAATGCACCTCGATTTCTTCATTTCCATCTAAGTGATCGAATGTTCGAAAATCACCATATGCAGGAGTGGCGTGCAAATACCAATCCATATCGACATCAAAAGTTGTTGGCTCGTCTAAATCAACTGCTCTAGATGAATCAGAATCCATTGTCGTCGCTTATACAACAAAAATTCTACAGAGCAAGATAATAGTGGAGAGGTCTTAGAAAGTTAGAGAAAATGGAGATGGTGAGAATGGAGGGTGAGCGGCTCTTTAAATAAGGCGGAAGAACGGGGGACCGCTCTCACAGAACAGTCCCTCGTTCTCCTGCAGTGCAGCCCATGATCAGTCAATAATTGATCACGGACGACATAATTGAAGACCGCTCTGGAGAGAACAGGGGACCGTTTGCCTCCCGTAATCAATTATTGGTTGGTCACGGGCTGCGCTGCAGAAGAATGGGAGACTATTCTGGGAGAGCAGTCTCTCGTTCTCTACGGGGGGTCTCCACCCCCAGTATAGAACGGGGGACCGCTGTTTGAGAACTCACCGACAGAACGAAAGACCGTTCTATGTGTAAAATGCCGAACAAGAGTTATCGGTTGACCGCCATAAATTTTTTTGATAAATTTTTTATAGTTCATGTAACGCCCCGAAAACCCAACTGGATTCCCGGTGCGCACAGGGACTACTCAGATACCATAACTGAACTAAATGACTCCCGTTGACTACTACCTCATCCCCTTAACTACTAACGCAAGGAATCCATTTTAATTAAACAGACGCAGTGGAATTTAAAGCTAAGTCTCCCGAAGCTCTCTTGTGTCTTACCTAGCTGTCTATACTCGCTAATTTCGCTTAATCCTAACAGTTAATCACCACGGCGTCCTCCCCAAAAATTTCGGCAGAGTAACGCCTAAAAATGGCGCCCCCAAAATGCTAGGTACCTGCAAACAAATCAAATCCTCAACCAGATCCAAAATACTCCTACTCCACTAACCAGCATACGAAATCTCCAAATAACAGTAAAGATGGAAACTAAATTACTAACATCCATAAGTGAAGAAAATCCACAGTATAGGGTGACACATCACCCTTAACTATGACTATATACAATAAATACAAACTACCCCCACAAAAGACAAAAAGTCTTATTCCCTATCAACATCGTACTACGGCTCCTCCTGGGTCGAGTCGCCCTAACACTATCATCAACCAGGGCCCTGGTCACACGTCACCAACTGCAACCTACTCCTGGTCAGACTCTCGGTACACACCCACCAGCTCAGCAGTACCTACACCACAGAACACACTGTAAGCTCAAAGCTTAGCAAGTAAAGTGCTGAAAAATAAACGTGAAGCATGAAAACCGGTTATGCAATCCTAACACATGCAGGTCTCTACACACGTTGTCATCATCTCACCGCATCGCATCGCATCTCACCGACGTTTGGAATGTAACCGCACTGGGCAGTCAGTCCGTTCACCGCACTGTTTACCGGCACGTCACTGCCGTCCCGGTTCTTCCAGGAACGGGGTCCATAAGTCACACCCAAAACCCCTTGTCCCGACTCGAAATGTAACCGCTAGAGACAGTCGGACGATACACCGCACTGCCATTGGCACGTCGCCACCGCTCCAGCTCATCCCGGAAGCGGGACCCACAGGTCACATTCCAACCATTGTCTCGACTCGAAATGTAACCGCCAGAGACAGTTGGACGATACACCGCACTGTCATCAACACGTCGCCACCACTCCAGCTCGTCCCAAAAGCGGGGCCCACAGGCCACATTCCAGCCACTGTCTCGACTCGAAATGCAACCGCCAGAGACAGTCGGACGATACACCGCACTGTCATCGGCACGTCGCCACCGCTCCAGCTTGTCCCGGAAGCGGGGCCCACAGGTCACATTCCAGCCACTAACCCGACTCGAAGTACAACCGCCCGAGGCACTCGGCCAATACATCGCACTACTACCAGCATGTCGCCACCGCTCCAGCTCGTCCCGGAAGCGGGGCCTACAGTCACACTCCAGCCCACTGTCTCGACTCGAAATGCAACCGCCAGAGACAGTCGGACGATACACCGCACTGTCATCAACACGTCGCCACCACTCCAGCTCGTCCCGGAAGCGGGGCCTACAGTCACACTCCAGCCCACTGTCTCGACTCGAAATGCAACCGCCAGAGACAGTCGGACGATACACCGCACTGTCATCAACACGTCGCCACCACTCCAGCTCGTCCCGGAAGCGGGGCCTACAGTCACACTCCAGCCCACTGTCTCGACTCGAAGTGCAACCTCCCGGGGCAGTCGGCCAATACACCGTACTGTTTACCGGCACGTCGCCACCACTCCAGCTCATCCCGGAAGCGGGGCCCACAGCCTGCACAAGACTCACAACCTACACAAAACTGGCCCACAGCCTGCACAAGACTCACAACCTACACAAGACTCACAACCTACACAAGACTCACAACCTACACAAAACTGGCCCACAGCCTGCACAAGACTCACAACCTACACAAGACTCACAACCTACACAAAACTGGCCCACAGCCTGCACAAGACTCACAACCTACACAAGACTCACAACCTACACAAGACTCACAACCTACACAAGACTCACAACCTACACAAGACTCACAACCTACACAAGACTCACAACCTACACAAGACTCACAACCTACACAAGACTCACAACCTACACAAGACTCACAACCTACACAAAACTGGCCCACAGCCTGCACAAGACTCACAACCTACACAAAACTGGCCCACAGCCTGCACAAGACTCACAACCTACACAAAACTGGCCCACAGCCTGCACAAGACTCACAACCTACACAAGACTCACAACCTACACAAGACTCACAACCTACACAAGACTCACAACCTACACAAAACTGGCCCACAGCCTGCACAAGACTCACAACCTACACAAAACTGGCCCACAGCCTGCACAAGACTCACAACCTACACAAGACTCACAACCTACACAAGACTCACAACCTACACAAAACTGGCCCACAGCCTGCACAAGACTCACAACCTACACAAGACTCACAACCTACACAAAACTGGCCCACAGCCTGCACAAGACTCACAACCTACACAAGACTCACAACCTACACAAGACTCACAACCTACACAAGACTCACAACCTACACAAGACTCACAACCTACACAAGACTCACAACCTACACAAGACTCACAACCTACACAAGACTCACAACCTACACAAGACTCACAACCTACACAAAACTGGCCCACAGCCTGCACAAGACTCACAACCTACACAAAACTGGCCCACAGCCTGCACAAGACTCACAACCTACACAAAACTGGCCCACAGCCTGCACAAGAGCCACAACCTACCCACAACTAGCCCACAACCTACACAAGACTCACAACCTACACAAAACTGGCCCACAGCCTGCACAAGACTCAAAACCTACACACAATGGACCAACAACCTACACGATACTCACAACCTACGTACAACCCACCCACAGCCTGCACAAGACTCATAACATACATACCATTAACCCATAACCAGCACAAGACTCATAACGTACGTACCACTACCCATAACAATGCACAAGACTCAAAACATAGGTGCCACTAACCCACAACCAGCGCAAGACTCATAACATACGTACCACTAACCCATAACCTGCACAAGACTCACAACCTACACAAAACTGGCCCACATCCTGCACAGGACTCACAACCTATACACAACTAGCCCACAACCTACACAAGACTCACAACCTACACAAGAGTGGCCAACAGCCAACACAAGACTCACAACCTACACACAACTAGCCCACAACCTACATAGGACTAACAACCTACACAAAACTGGCCCACAGCCTGCACAAGACTCACAACATACCACTAACGATGACTACACATTCCCATCACATCACACACGTACCTATGACTCATAACCTGCATACCATAACCAACCAACGACGACTTCACATTCACATTCACATCACATACCGACTACTCACGACATACACACGACTCACAACATGCAAACAACTGTGGTGTAGGCCCTTCTGGGCGACTCTCAAATATTCTCAACCACACAACTACTTACCTGGTGTCCTAGCTCGTCGAGGATACTCAGTTCTCTGTCCACCTACGGCTCGACCTACGACAAACATTCAAATTTCATTAAAATTAAGCTTACATTCACCAATTTACTCTCAAACTACTATTTCTAGCCTAACCAAACTAAAACCTAACTAAACGGGCCACTAATTTGGGTTCAGTAAAAACCGACCTGAAACTTCAGATGCGCGTAACTTTTGCGTCGGTTATCGGAATCAAATGATTCCAGCGGCCACGTACTCCCCTAATAACCTAGTTTAACATACCAAGAAAGAATTCAAAACAATTAACAATAGCCAGGTCAAATCCTCCAAAAACATAACCGGTTTTTACCATAGAATATCCAAAATTTCCACTCCAATCCAATTCTACCAATTTCTTCACCAATCGATCACCCTAACATCCAATTAACATAACCTAACAAAAATCCCGAGGCTACACACAGTAAAAACTTGAATTGCCCAAACAGGGCTTGCTGGTTTTTGCCCAAATAGGGCTCTTCACGACCAGGCGATCATAGCCGGTCCAAGGGTTGGTAAACCGACACCGGAAGCAACCAATTTCGGCCGGTAATCGGAGCTCAAACCAGCTCGTCACCCTCGGCCACGAACAGAACCAAAACAGGGCAAAAAGAAGACTTACCGTTCAGTCCTGTGCGCGAAGACGGCCGAAAATGGCAGCCCTAGAATTGCTGACGTCGTCTGACCGAGAAACACCAAAAAAACACGGTAAACAGAGCGCCGATCGCCGCTTGTGTCTCCCCTCTCTATTCGGGTCATTGGCACTCGAACGACAGAATAGCTTCAAAGAAGCCATTCTGTTGTTTTTAAAAAAAATTAAAAAAAATAAAAAAAACTATTTCTTATTAAAACATTAATAAAAATCACATTTACCGTTTTTCCCTCCCGTACAATCGGCCTCATCAAAACCTCGTTAAATTTCATCCTTCAATTATAAATTTTTCGTAAACTGACCCTTACCCCGTACACGGCTTAAGTTCTCCAATTAGAATACCCTACACAAATTAATTTACCAATTAGTTCAACTGAATTTATTAACTTAAATCACTAAAAATTTTCCGGGGTATTACAGTTTAAGATTTATTTTGTTATGATTAATAATAGTTAATAATAATTTTAACCCTAAATATTTTGTCATTTATTGATAAGGAAGCAAAATATGAAAGAATCTATCATTCATTGTTTTGTAATTTGTTTTGAAATGATTTCTTCTCAGTTTCCCATCTAATCGATCTTTAATTTAATGTCTTTATTTTTTTTGTAAAAGCTTCATGTAATTTGTGCGGTGCCAATGTTGCAACCGATAAGTGGCTTTTATTTTATGGAATTAAGTTATTTTTATTGGTTGCTTAAATAGGTTAAAGTTTGTTAGTCAAGGGCATATGTGTAATTTGTGAAACATGTGATATAAATGGAGGGTTTAATGAAGGATAGCCGCCACTGTTTCATTACTTTCCTCTTTCAGCTCAGCTGACTCCTCTGGCAATTTTTCTCTCCGAATCTTCTTCAACTTAGGTGAGCTCTTCCTTGATTTCTTCTTGCTGATGATTTAGGGTGAATATAGGATATACATTTGATGATTTGTTTACGGTAGAATGAGTGTTTTAGGAATGCTGTGAGTGAGAACTGAGTTCGGGTTTTGTGATTATTCAGGAATGCTCGAGGAACAGAGCTTCCAACTAGTTTCCTTAGATTTGGATAGTTTAGAATGAAGTTTAGCAAAGATCTAACTAATACCCTGTCTATGGTTTTAGGTTTGAGCAAAACCCTGAAGTAGTTTGCAACCAAGCTTTTTCAGGAAGTCATGTAAGAAGAGTATGTGTGTGCCTTCGGGACTTCATCACAAAACAGTAGGTTTATGCATGTTTGAATGTTTTCAGTATGTCATGCATCATGTTTTGAAATAATACGAAAATAAATTTACATGTAAGGGCATGGTAAGGCAAGAACAGAATTTGTATCAGATCAGCTATTAAGGGAACCAATCTGCCCCTTAATCGAGTAAGAGGATGTATGACTTTGGGAAAATTGATCCACCTCCCATCGAACAGAGGGATCAGATCAGCTATTATGGGAACTAATCCGCCCCTTAATTGAGTAAGAGGATGTATGACTTCGGAAAAACTGATCCATTTCTCATCGAACAGAAGGATCAGGTCAGAGAACGAACACAAATGCAACTGAGATGTGAAAGTAGAAACTGCATAATTAGGATTTATGAATTTAGCATTTCATTTCATATTTGCTCTACTTATTTAGCATTAGGCTAATATATGAGTTTTGTGATGTAGGTGCTGAGGTTTCAACAGATGATTTCTCTAAGTTTACAGAAGGATAGGTGAAGTTGATGGAACACATCTATGCAGCGGTTTGGTGCACTGATGAGACGGTTTAACTAATGTCAGTATGAGAAGTCTGAATGAATAGATGTTTTGTCGAAGTGTGCTGAGAATTCGTATGACAGTGGTTGTTTTAATATTTCTGTTATGTTTTTCTCTAATTACTCTGATAGTGGTACATTGTTGATTTTAACTGTGGTTCTTACTGGATTTCGAGCATTTCATGGAGTCAAGTTGTTTTGAATGATTACAGTAAAATTTATAAGTTCTTTTAGTAATCAGAGTTGTTCATTTGTTTAGAGTGTAATGGTTAACGTGTTGTGATGTTGTCGTTCGACAGATGTGATCGGCAGATGTCGATCGGCAGATGTCGTTCGGCAGAAGTGAATGGCAGATGTCGATCGGCGGATGTCTTTCGGCAGAGGTGATCGGTGGATATTCGAAATCGAAAGATGTGTTCTGCCTCTGCTTCCACCGCTAAGACTGTTTAGCGGAGGATGTGTTCTGTCTCTGCTTCCACCGCTGAGACTGTTTAGTGGAGGATGTGTTCTGTCTCTGCTTCCACTACTGAGACTGTTTAGCGGAAGATGTATTCTGTGTCTACTTCTACCGCTGAGACTGTTTAGCGGAAGATGTGTTCTGTTTCTGTCTCTACCGCTGAGACTATTTAGCGGAAGATGTCTTTTGTTTCTGCTTCTGCTGCTGAGACTATTTGGCGGAAGATGTGTTCGAATTTAAGACATTTAAATATTCAACACCTTTATGCCCTCGGTTCTTTTGGCCGATTGTTTCTATTATTTTAATTGTTATATAAGTATTGTTTTAGCATTTTGTTTTAACCCTGTTTTACACAAATGATTTTCCGCTGCAAGATTTTAAATCTTTAAAAAAAAAAACGAATGCCGAATTTTGACCGTTGAGTGAAGTTTAAAATTTTTTCCAGAATGTCTTAGTTTTGTTTAGTGTTATGAGTAGCGAACCGGGTAAAAGATTAATTTGGGGCGTTACAACCCACCTGTTAATTTCGTGAATAAGAATATTCTCTCGTCCGTCCCAAGTTCTTTCCTTGCGTGTCATTTGCTTTAAAGATTAGACCCACCCTGAAATGAGAGAACAAAAACACGCATGGATGAAATAATTCAATAATTTAAAAATTTAGATGTTGAAATTACATCCTACTTTAACTTTGTATTGTAATCTATGTAATTTTTCAAACTTCTTAATTTTCTTTTCACATTTTGTAAATGATAAATAATTAAATAGTTGGAATATAATTAAGTTTGAACACGAGTTTATTCAAACTGAATTGTTAACTCATGATTCTTCATATTTGAAATCGGACTAAACTTGTTTTTACAGTCGAATCCAGTTTAGTCTTAAATTAAAATAAAAATTATTTTCTAAAATATGTTTATTTTTTGTTGATTTTGGCCTCCTTTTGAGGTCGGGTCATGTTTAACCCAGATATAGTTCAATTTTTCACTCTAAAAATCGTGAATCGAAACGGGACTTACAGTTTTACTCCTTCCAAACTAAACTTGGTTCTTATAAGGGTGGGAACCTAACCGAATAACTTGTTCTTTTGAACCGCATTTCATTCTGGTTTTTTTCTACTCCTACATATATATAACTTTCAGTGATGCAACTGTCAAGTATATGTAATGATATTTATGTAATGTAATTTTTTTATTTGCTTGTCTCCAAAAAAAAAAATTGTTAAATGATTAACTGATAAATATTAACATTATAAAAGCTAAATAAGAAGTCTAATTTTAATAAATAAATAGCTTTTTTATTTTATATATATTATATATATACAGCCTAACGCCATCTTCGGCTCAACGGCAAACACTCCGACGTGATAACAGAAGAACAATCTCAAAAGTTTTATCAAATTACTACGATACACAACACCTCAACGTAATTATACACGAAAAAATTAGAAGAATCTTATTGGTATAATCAAATCATCTTATTGATGTAATTAGGCATTCGTATTGGCGATTGGATAAAATCTCAACTTATATTAAAAAGATTAACATTAAAACACTTTTGTTTACTCACTTATAAATTAACAGATTTTTAGCTTGCCATAATGGCTCTGATACCAAAGAGGGAGAGGATCGACAAAAACAAATGAAGAGAAAACAAAACTTTATTTCAAACACAATAATTTATAAAGGAAAGGAAAGAACTTACAAGAGCACAAAGCTAGAAAGACGAAGAACCAGAGAGAGTTTTTAAGAAGTAAGACAAACTCTAAAAAATTGATAAAAACTATATTACAAGTCTCCTTATATAGAGGAGTAAAAGCTAAAGAAGAATCATCATGGATGCAATCGACTTCATTATTGTTGCTAGTGGACATATTAATCATGGGGTCCGCCATTAATTTTTGATATTTGGAAGGGCCCACTTCATACTCTTTGTCCATTTGTTGAGCAGCTTTCTCATAAGCTTTAATCATAAGCCAGTTGGTATCTATCCACTTTGGATGCTTTCTTGTGTTCGTCTGAATGTGATTTCTTTTCATTAAGATCCACAGAATTGGATGAGCTGGTAGATAACCAGATTTAATAGATCCGGTTGTTTCATAGAAGTGTCACTATTTGCATCTTCTTGATCATCATCATTAATAGAAAATAATTGATTTTTCTAGCTTCAAATAATTTAAGTTCTCTATCCATTTTATTCATATCGGAATGCTTCTTTTTTATCACAGAATAAAGCTATTTAATAAAATTGGTTTGATCTTCTATAGAAGGACTGTGTTCTGCAGTTTTGGAGGAATATTTCTCCTTAAATTATTAAATAGTGTTGGATATATTGGTCAGACAAGTTTTTGAGTCGAAATGAGTCCACCAGTTAACATAAAAGTTTCTTTGTATTTCAAAAAGACCTATAGGGTCTTTGTCCACTTCTAAGCTCTACTGCCAAATCCAGTTAATCTGAAATTCGGTGCAGAACCAAAGAAGATCTTGACCAATAATAATATTTTGCTGAGTAGATAGCTCGGGATGATATTTAAGCCATATAATAAATTGGTCTTGAAATTTCTGCAAAAAAAGAGTCATTTCAGGAGAATGCTCTTGCCACCAAATATAAAACCATGGTGGAAATTTGTCTGTAGTTTGTAATATATCTGGGTTGATAGTAAAGAACCAAGAATGGGTTCTTACCAGATTTTGATAATAGAACATAATATTCCAAGCTTGAACATAGTCTCAATAATTATACTTTTGGTCATATTTCAAACTGCGGTTTGTAAATACGGATAATCCCTACTCTTGTGGATGAATAATTCTTATAATATAACACTTGGAGTGTGTTATAGGGGATTTTATATTCTTTTCATCATAATAGTGATGAACAATCTGTACTGATTAAGATTCTATAAGAATCGCTTCATAATAATGCCGAAGCTTTCCTTCGGTAGCTAAATATTGCTGAGAACCCAAGTCCCTTCTTTAGGGTACCAAACATCTTTTTGATGAAGTAATAAATCTTTTTCATAAAAGGTGAATATAGATTCCACCGTTTTCTTTTTGATAAATTGGGAACTTTGTTTCAATACTTCTTTAGCAGTTTTTGGCTGCTTATTATATGCGGATTTTTTTGCGGATGTTTCCTCAATAGCGGGAAAATTATAATTATATACTGCGGTTCGACCTTGGCCTCTACCCCGGCCTTGGCCCCTAAAGGGACTTTTCATTCTGCAAAAATTTGCGAGTTAGAAAATCAGGTAGAGAATTATTACTACCTTTAATATACTCAATAGAGAAATCATAAGCAGATAATTCAAATTGCCAGTGGGCAAATATTTGTTTAGAGACAATATTTTTAACATCTTTAGTTAAAATATGTTTAGCAGATGAGCAATCAATTCATAAAAGAAATTTCTGATTCAGTAAATCATCTTGAAATTTTGAAATACGTTTGACAATAGACAATTTTTCTTTTTTTACTGTAGAATAATTTTGTTGTACTGGTTTCCATGCACCAGAAGTAAATCTGATAAGTTCTTCTTTTGAAGTAGTTGGATTAAATTGTTTTAAAATACCGCCATATCCTATCTCAGAGACATTGTTTTCAACAACTTTATTCCATAAGAAATTTGATAAATTTAAACAAGGTAAACGCTAAGCTTTGACTTTTATTTTTCTTACTGCTGCAGTATGGGCTTCAGTCCAAGGGGTTGGATTCTTCTGAAGTCTTTTATATAAAATTAAAGTATCTTGAGCAAGATTTTTATAAAAATCACCTAAATAGTTTAGGCTGCCCAAAAATCGCTGTAATTGAGTTTTATCTTTTATTTCATCAGGAAATTTAGATACAAACTCAACGCTACGAGTAATAGGAATAATAGTTCCTTGATTAATATTATGACCTAAAAAGCGAACTGTTGTTTGAAATAATTTCATTTTAGGTGCTGAAATTACTAATCTATTTCTTTTGATAACATCTTTTAATATTCTTAGATGTTTAAAATGTTGATCAATAGATTGAGAGTAGACTAAAATATCATCAATATAAACAATACAAAATTCAGAATAATGGGAAAAAATATCATTCATAATATTTTGAAATTCAGAGAGTGCATCTTTTAATCCAAACAGGATAACATTCCACTCATAGTGTTCAAAAGGGACAACAAATGCAGTTTTATATATCTATTAGGTTCAGATATTTGAATTTGCCAATATCCAGATTTTAAATCAAATTTAGAGAATATTAAAGCAGATTGTAATCTGTCTAATAAATTCTTTTTGTTAGGAATAGGATATCTAATCCATTTTAAAACATCATTTAAAGGTTTATAGTTAATAACTAACCTAATAACTCCTAGTTCCTTTTCAGCACTATTGTTGACATAAAAGGTTGTACAACTCAAAGGAGATTTTCTTTGGTTGATAAGATTTTTTCTAAAAGAGTGGCAATTTCTTTTTTACATAAATCTAGATAATCCTGTTGCATTTGACTAGGTCTAGCTTTCGTTGGTATTAATTTTTCATTATAATTAGTTATATATGATAAAGAAACAAAATGTTTCTTCCTATCCCAAAAGGCATTGGGAGTATTGTTACATACTTCGTTTTGAAATTGGATTTCAAGATTTTTTATCTTATTTATAATTTTTGGAATTTTTAACTGTTCTTCAATTTTTAGAGAATTGATTTCAGCTTTAAGAAAACTAATATGTTTGTCTTTAATATTATAAAGAGTTTTTAATTCATTAATAATATTAATTTCTGGATCAGAAACAAAAGAATAAATAATCTCTTGATTATTTACAATGATATGGATACCATCTTTGTTAATCATAGTTATAAGCATTATTTTATTTAGAAATGGAGTGCCTAATATCACCTGATGTTGTAAATTTTTTACTAATAAGAAGGTGGTGTCTAAACAATGTTGATTGTTGTTACATATAGTAACTTTTGATAGTTTATATTTAACTTTGAGTTCACTACCACTAGCGGCGGTTAAGGATTGAATATGTAACACCCAGCATTTTTGGCCGGGAAGTTATCCCTCGAATTATCCAATGGGATTAGGTTTTATTAATATAATGTATGTTTTGGTGAAATGTGTTGGGATGTTTAGTGGAAAACTAAACTATGGAGTAACCAAAACAAATGGAATTAAGGTTGGTGGGAGGAAGTCAATGAACGGCTGCCAAGTGTTCAACTTGCTGAACAAGATATGTTCTTCCTCCTACGTGAAACCTTCATTTCTCTTCTCTGTTTCTTTCCATTCTCTTCTCTGCTCTCTCTCTCTTCCAGACGACGTGCGACGATTCCAACTTCGTCTCTTTTCTGTTTTCTCCAGTCCCTCCAGTAAAGGTAAACGTTTTATGCTAGTTAACGAGTTAGGAAGGTCATTCTCCAGTTTTAATCAAGTTTTAGGGTTTATGTCCGATCGTGCATGATGTAGATCTGTGGATCGCTGAGACTCACCGAGATTTTCAAGACTTGCAACTCACGGACAGCAGGTAAGTTCATACCCCTAGGTTGGCCCTTAAGGCCCTACATCACGGAGGTACTAGGTTTTTTATTTCTGTCGGGTTGTTGTTGGGTAGATAAGTCACAGGTTATGTTCTGAGTTATCTGTGTTTTGCTTTTCGTCTTGCTGTGTTATTCCTGTCGCCTGTATATGTTAAGTTTAAGCACCGTATCTGTTCATGCATACACATTTTCTCTGAAAGTCATGCAAATGTTTTCAGCACCAGATTTGAAGTTATGAAATTTAAAAATGTGAATGTAATGTATGGTTAAGTGTGGACGAGGACTGACATCCTGTTATCCCTGTTAAGTACCTATCGTGTACTCCTGTTGTGCCAGCTCTTCTTCCCACTTATACCTCTCTGCCAGTGAAACGTAATGTAATGTTTTGTCACTGTATTCTGAAAATTCATGCATAGCATATGCATCACTGCATTTATATGTTCTTACTGAGCTTTAGGCTCATAATTGAACTCCCTATTGTAGGTACAGATCCTCCAAATGAGGACTTTGTGCCTCAAGCTGATGATTAGGTGAAGTTGGCGGATCGGGCTCATGAGGGTTTGGTTGCTGCAATCAGACAAACGTTATCCCTATGAGAATGTTATTCCTGTATAGCTTTTGAAATTTTAAAACCGATGTCTAGACTTTGTGTTTATGTTTTAAAACTTCTGTTTTGATCGATTCTCGAAATGTATGTCAAGTTCTGTACAGTTTCTGAGATTTCAAAACAATGTACAGACTTAGTTTTGATGTATTTAAAACCTCTGTTTAACAGTTGTATCTATGTTTTGAAAACATTCTGGAACTGCTAGGGTTCTTCTTTTTTAGGTTGTGCATGGATGATCTCGAATTCTAGAGCTATCCATGCAGTCTGTGTTTCTTGAATCTCTGTCAAATATGTTTTACAACCTTGTTTCGAATCGGGTTTTGAAGGTCTGAAACCTTTATGCCATCTGTTTTGATGCTCCCTGTTCGTATGTCTTCCTATTAAAAGTTGTCAAATTCTACCTTTAAAACTACATCTTCCGATTACATCCACCGCCGCTTTTTAAAGCACATCCACCGCTGCCTTTTTATTTACATCCACTGGTGAACAGTGCATTTCTGTTTGTAGTTCACATCCACCGGTGAACTCATTTCTGTCTGTAGTTCGCATCCACCGGTGAACTCATTTCTGTCTGTAGTTCACATCCACCGGTGAATAGTTCATTTCTGTCTGAAGTTCACATCCACCGGTGAACTCATTTCTGTCTGCAGTTCACATCCACCGGTGAACTCATTTTTGTCAGTAGTTCACATCCACCGGTGAACTCATTTCTACCTGTAGTTCACTTCCACCGGTGAACAGTGCATTTCTGCGTGCATCCACCGCTGCCTTTAAAATTTCATCTTCCGCCTGACGTCATCCACATCTTCCGCCTGACGTCATCTGCCCATATCCTCCGCCCAGTTTATTTACATCTTCCGTCTGACGTCACCCACATCTTCCGCCTGACGTCATCTGCCCATATCCTCCGCCCAGTTTATTTACGTCTTCCACCTGACGTCATCCACATCTTCCGCCTGACGTCACCCACATCTTCCGCCCAGTTTATTCATGCCCTCGCCGCTGTCACTGTTCACTTTTGTCTTATTCACATCTGCCGCTACTTACTGTTCACTTTCGTTTTATTTACATCTTCCGCCCTATATCACCTATTTCTGTTATTCACTATAGTCTTCCTCCCAGTATGCCTTTCAGTTTATATTCCTCGTTTATTTTCACTGCATGTACTGTATGACGTTCCTTCTGCATGCATGTCGCTCACCCAGCCTTTTATTTAAAAGTTCAAAGTGTTCTGTCTCCCTGTTTTCTTCTGTTTATAAAAAAAAAAATAGTCCCCATTTTGAATGATTCGATTTTAGAAAGTCTTTCGTGCATAATATTTTGATATTAAACATAATTATGTTGAAGTTGACTTAATTCAAATTTTAAATCTTTAACTACTCGATTTAAATCTTGAATTGTTACTGGTTTTAAATGAGTAGGTTTTTCTAATTTATCAAATATTTCATTAATACTGTAATATTTTGAATTAATTGTTGGTTCGAGTTCTTTTGACTTAATAATTTCTTTATTCTTTGAATGCTCATTATTTTGTATCATCATTTCTATAATTTTGACTCTTATAGTAGGATCAGGAATTAGATCAATATACTCAATAATATCTTATTGAGATTTTGATAAAACATTAATCGTTAAAGTTTTTACTTTATTACAACACTTATTAATACAATTATGATTAGAGGAATCTGAAGATAAATCTTCATAACCGCTTGTTGTAGATTCATATTCTTCTTCTGATGAAGTAAGAAGTATTTTTGATAGTTGAAGTTTTATATCTTCATCCATAATGACTTCATTTATTTTCTTTTTGGTATCACACTTAAAGGCATAATGGTCTATTTTACCACATTTAAAATATTTAATATCGAATTCTGATCATTTTTTATGGTATTTGTTTTTTCTTTTTCGTTGATGATAATTAGGGAATTCTTTTTCTTCATTTTCCCTTTTATACATTTTGTGATATTTCTTATAATATTTTTTCTGTTTTTTAGAACGATAATGTTCTGCTATTTTTTTTTTCTATTTTTATGTTTGTGAGGATATTGAGTAGGCACACTATAAGCAAATTGCTCACAAAATTCACATACCTCTTTCTTTCCTGTTATTTTTTACTTTTTTAGTTGATACTTTAACTTTATATCGTTATAGAGATCTAAACCTTCTTGTACACAAACACTAATTAAATGGCCATATGTACAAGTAGACCAAGGTATGTTATATCCATCATTAAGTTCTAATAATTTTTGCTTAACTTTCTTTGCAAATAATAGAGGTAATCCATCTATAAATTTTACTTTCCAATATTCGAAATTAACATCTTTTCTTTTCATTACTTTAATTAGGAAAACAGCCCTATACCACCTAAAGTGAAATAAAGATGAACATCTTAAATTTTGTAATAGTTCACGTCCTCTTTCGTGACGTTGTTCTATAGCTCCTACAAAATAGAGAACAATAGCCTGAAGAAGAGTATAGACACAATCTTCAGCATTAGAAGTTCTTTGAATAGTATGTTGATGACCAGTGGCTGGATCAATAATATTTTCTAATTTTACGGCTTGTAAGATTTCAAACTGTTGGGAAGTAGTGAGATAATTATCCCACCAACCTTTCAAACATCCAGTAAATCTATTAATAATAAAAATAGTGATATCATGGTCGCTATGCTGTACTGCTTTACAAACACTAGAATACATAAACATTTTATGAATTGTATCATAAATTTGATATTCGGTTAAACCGTCTATATTCCAAGAATAGATGGTTTTCGCACTATAAGCAGTTTGGTTTAGATAAAAGTCTTCTTTCCATAATAAATCTAAGGGAATTGGTCGTTTATAATAAGTTCGGCGGACAGTTTCTTCACCGCCAGGGCCTTTGGCATATTTAACTCTATTTAAATCAAGAGTTGAAGATAAATCTGTTTTAGATACAGCAGGATAATAGTCCTGTAAATTTGAAAAAGATTTTTGAATATTTGTTATAGTCTTAGTATTTGTTATAGTCTTAGTACTAGAGTCTGAATCGGGAGATGATTGAGAGTCTTGATTACTAAGAGTACTAATATTAAGTTTTTTCAATCTATTAACTAATTGATCTATAAATTCAGAATTTTTGTTCGGATTGGTGAAATTAAAATGATTTAGAGGAATAGGTGGTTTAATATCTGGTTTTGAAATAACTTTGGAAATAACCTTAGGTTGGTTTGATGAAAAAGCAATATCTTGTAATTCTTCTTTTTTCTTGGGATGTTCTGGAATTAATTTAGTGATTTAATTTTCTATTCGAACTAACTGATTGCCTACTGTTCGAAGATTTAGATTGGTGAAATTATTTTATTTAATAATAATTTCTTCTTTCTCTATTATAGGTTGAAAAAGATCAACTAAAAGAATAGCTTCTATGGTTGTATTGTTATTTTGTAATTTTAATGGCTCTAAAGGAGGATGAACTACTTTTATAGTTGAGCCATTTTTTGTTTTCCAAGAAACTTGAAATTTGTCATATTCTTCAATAAGATAAATATTCTTAGAATGTTGGATATTCCAATACCAATTTGTAAAAAAGATTAGTTCTTGATTAACTGTTTGATAAGCATAATATTGATTTTTTAATACTTCTATTTGGCTTTTCGTATATTTTTTAAAGAACCATTTTCGAAATATAATATGTTTGGGTCTATGAAATTTATAATTTAATATTTTTCTAAGAGATGATCCTGGTGTAAAATCCATTTGAAAATTATAAATCAAATTTCATTTCGAAAACAGTTGGAGATTCTATTGGATGGGTATAGATCCCATGAGAAATTTGTTGTTCTGATATTTTTATTACTTCAATATTAGATGTTTCATTATCAGAATGTTGTTGTTGTTTCGAATATCTAGAGGAACTAGGTCTTTCTGATATGGAATGCCTCCAACTAGTTGGAGTAGAAACTCTATAGACTAGAATACTTTGTCTAGATGACTGTAACGCCCCCGAACCCACCCTGGCTCGGTACGCTACATGGCTCACACTAACCCCGATGAAAATGACGTTTAAACCTAATTTAAAATAATTTTCATAAACCCTAAAACATAAAATAAAACTGACACAGCGGAATTTAAAATTAAATCTCTCGAAGCTCTCTTATGTCATACCTACCTGCCTAGACTCCCTAATTCCCTTACTCCTAACCTTTAAGCACCACGGCGTCCTTTCCGAAAATTTCAGCAAAGTAACGCCTGAAAATGGCGCCTCCAAAATGCTAGGTACCTGCAAACAATTAAATCTCAACCAATCCAGAATATTCTTACTCAACTATCCAGCATACAAAATCTCCAAATAACAGTAAAGAGAGAAACTATACTACTAACATCCCTAAGTGAAGAAAATTCACAGTATAGGGCGACGCATCACCCTTAACTATGACTATATACAACAATACAAATAGCTATACAATAACTCTCAAAACATTAACCGAGAAGAGACACATAATCCCATCATTTCCACAACCAGACATCGACAATAAACTATCGAAATACAAAGTCCCACATTCTCCCGAAGACCATGGTTGAGTTGCCCCGACAACTGCCCGCACCGGCATGCTCCATGCGCCACCAACTGCTGCCTAATCCTGGCTCCCCTGTCTAGCTCACCTGTACACCTGTCGTCACTTACACCACAAAACACACACACACACGTAAGCTTACGCTTAGCAAGCAGGGATAACAAATGCAACTAAAAAAAATGCAACTTCTACACTCTCGGCTGATTTCAATTACATACTCCTTTTATTAATCTTTTACCCGTGCGTCATTCATAGAGACCCTCCCGAGGTGCTCCACGAGCACTACTCCCCGGCGAAGCAACTCTATGCAATATCACGGCTCAATCTCATAGAGACCCTCCCGAGGTGCTCCACGAGCACTACTCCCCGGCGAGGCAGCTCTATTCGATATTACAGTTCAATCTCATAGAGACCCTCCCGAGGTGCTCCACGAGCACTACTCCCCGACGAGGCAGCTCTATTCGATATCACTGTTCAGTCTATTATTATCACAACACAGCTCTCGTAGAGACCCTCCCAAGGTGCTCCACGAGCACTACTCCCCGGTGAGGCAACTTTACTTGCTAACACTGCCTATTGCAATGCATCCTTTGCAGGAACCTCCCGAGGTTTTCCACGAACACTACTTCCCGGCGAAGCAACCCTACTCGGGATCACAATGCATTTCTCATTATTTCTATACATTTAATGCTCACACTTCAAACGCATGCTCACAACTCAATTCTCCTGGCTCTAAACTATAATGCATGTCAACCTATGCACAACATCCAATAAAACACAACAAGCAAACAACCAAGCACAATGAACAACATAAAATTAAAACACAACAAGCAAACAACCGAACAAAGGGAGATACACGAGCTGCATCAACCGATTCGTGCATGCTCTTTAACATTTTAGTGAACTTGTTAAATATAATTTAAACATGAACATGCAATTAATTATATAATCTAAACTGACACTTGTTATATATATATATAAATTCAAACTATGCATAAAGTGAAAGCGACATAAAGCAACACTGAATAAGGATTAGTTTAGGTTATGCACTTTACTTAGCCTTTTCCCGTTTTAGCAACACTTACTTTACCAATGCCAAATCAAATGTAAAGAAAAATAATTTTAACTAACAGCAACAATCACTAAACATTAAACTCAGATTTGACACAACATAATAAAACAACAATAAGTAAAATAAACAAACACTAAACAGCAACTTAAACCACTAAGCAGCAACTTAAACCAACACAAAATGATGTTAATCAAACATATTTCTTAATGTTCAGATCTGTGATTAAAACAAAATGTTCTTAAGTGCTGGAAAAGGGAGATACACGAGCTGCATCAACCGATTCGTGCATGCTCTTTAACATTTTAGTGAACTTGTTAAATATAATTTAAACATGAACATGCAATTAATTATATAATCTAAACTGACACTTGTTATATATATATATAAATTCAAACTATGCATAAAGTGAAAGCGACATAAAGCAACACTGAATAAGGATTAGTTTAGGTTATGCACTTTACTTAGCCTTTTCCCGTTTTAGCAACACTTACTTTACCAATGCCAAATCAAATGTAAAGAAAAATAATTTTAACTAACAGCAACAATCACTAAACATTAAACTCAGATTTGACACAACATAATAAAACAACAATAAGTAAAATAAACAAACACTAAACAGCAACTTAAACCACTAAGCAGCAACTTAAACCAACACAAAATGATGTTAATCAAACATATTTCTTAATGTTCAGATCTGTGATTAAAACAAAATGTTCTTAAGTGCTGGAAAAGGGAGATACACAGCAGCCAAGTCAGCAAACCAAAAAGAGAAAGAAAAACAACAAGTACTAAGTTTGTTAGGGTTTGTTCTACCAAAAAGGGAAGGAAAATAAGCAACACGAAAATGGTGGAATACTTTTCATAAACTCAAGCTCAAAGTTGCAGAAAACTAATAAAAACGTTCTGGAATTGATCTTTGCAAGAAACTAAAAGAAACTAAAAGAGAAGGTAAGAAAAATAGCAAGAACACCAAACCGAAAATGAAGAACAGCAAGCACCCGGTTTTGGTGCCTCGGTTTTGGGCAACCAAATGGGTTTGGAAAACCAAACCGATCTGGTTTCCCTCACCCTAAGGGAGCTATCCAAGCTCTGATACCAAATGTTGAGCTCCGACCTGCAAAACACGACTCTAGAACTCGAAAAGATCGTTAGTTCCCTGGTGCTGGAAAACCGAGAAATCCGAGAATATAAAATGTCAAAGAAATACTAAACAAGCTCGGAATGAAATGAAATTTTAGGTGAGTGTTGTGAAATGAGTGAGATGTGTGCTGGTGAAGTTTGTGGTCCAGATCCGTTGATTTGAGTTAGTTATGAATATTTTCCGAGAATCGGCCGGTGAGTGCTTCAATGGAGCTTCCGGCAAGAGTTTCTTCCAAGGAAGAAAACTCGATTCAAGGAACCGGTTAAGGCCACTCCTTGCTGTTTTCCGCCCTCAAAAGAGTGGAGAAGGAGGTGGCAAATTCCACTCCAACTAGCTACCAAGCTAGAAGAATGGTTCGGGGGCGCGACCCCTCGGTTGTTGTCAACCGAGCTTACCTTGGAAGCTCCTTGCTCCAAGCTTCTTCTTCTTCAATGAGAGAAATCCGTGGGTGCTCATAAAATCATCCCAAAAAAGATACAAACACCAATGCCATGAATATATAGACCTAATGGTGGGCTTGGGCTTGGGCTTGGGCTTTGGCTTGGAAGGGGAATGATGGATCATCATGTGGGCTTCCATGTCTTCACTTCAATGGGATCATGTGGGCTTCCATGTCTTCAACTTCAATGGGCCAAACCAAGCCACCAACTAATCCTATCATTCATCTAATCCTAACATCCATCTAATCCTAACATGCATCTAATAAAGTTTAAACAAGAAGGCCAACGTTTGCCAATAAGTTTGAAATTTCAAAAAAGCAACAAATATCAAAGCTCGGGAAGACAAATTCCCATGTGAGCATTAAGGTGCCTCTTTAGTCTTTCCACATGAGTAGATGCTTTGGTTGGTCAACGTCCCCAGCTTTAATCTCCCACTTCAAGTCATCCACGGTGTCCTCCAAGTCTTCACACGAACCATGACCTGCAAAAGAGACAAGTGTGTTAGTAAAATTGTGGACTCGGGTCTGGGATCGTGTAATGGGCCTACGGGGCACATCACCCTCCCGAGGTGCTCCACGAGCACTACTCCCCGACGAGGCAGCTCTATTCGATATCACTATTCAGTCTATTATTATCACAACACAGCTCTCGTAGAGACCCTCCCAAGGTGCTCCACGAGCACTACTCCCCGGTGAGGCAACTTTACTTGCTAACACTGCCTATTGCAATGCATCCTTTGCAGGAACCTCCCGAGGTTTTCCACGAACACTACTTCCCGGCGAAGCAACCCTACTCGGGATCACAATGCATTTCTCATTATTTCTATACATTTAATGCTCACACTTCAAACGCATGCTCACAACTCAATTCTCCTGGCTCTAAACTATAATGCATGTCAACCTATGCACAACATCCAATAAAACACAACAAGCAAACAACCAAGCACAATGAACAACATAAAATTAAAACACAACAAGCAAACAACCGAACAAACAAACATCCTTACCGTTCCGTGGTGTAGGCCCGAAGGCAACAAAACACACAATCCTCTACTTACCTGGCGTCCTAGCTAGCTGGGTTTGGCACATCACATCACCTATGGCTTGACCTACGACAAATATGCAAATTTCATTAAAATCAAGCCTACATTCACCAATTACTCTCAAACTACTATTTCTAGCCTAATTCAACTAAAACCTCACTAAACGGGCCACTAATTTGGGTTCGGTAAAAACCGACCCTAAACTTCAAATGCGCGTAACTTTTGCGTCGGTTATCAGAATCAAATGATTCTAGCGGCCACGTACTCCTCTAATAACCTATTTTAACTTGCCAAAAGGAATTTTAAAACAAACAACTCTAGCTAGGTGAAAAATTAGAAAACCCGAATCTGCCCTAAACCAGAAATTTCACCATTCTCGGTTTTCCATCAATTCTCATCAATTTCTTCACCAATCAATCACCCTAACCCTCAATTAGCATAAACTAATCAAAATTCCAAGGCTACACACACAAAACCCGAAATGCCCAAATCGGGTTTCACTGTTTTTCGCCCAAACTGTAACACCCGATAACTTCAACCAGGTGACTCCCTAACTGAATTAACGGCCATGGTTATTCAATCTTTACGGTTTAGAATTTTATGCCAAGCTTAATTAATTACATGTGGTTTTAAACTAGGTTGAGTGGCAAAGTTGTAATAATGGAGGTTTGAGACCGGTATTTAAAGAAAATGGAAAGGGTTCAAATTTCATTTAAGCCACTATAGCCGACACCTTCTACTCTCGGCGATTTCTTATCTCCCGAGCTCTCGCTCTCTGTCAGCTGGAAATCCCTCTTTCGACGATCGGTTTCCTTGCTGCTTCTCGGCTACTTTGTGCTCGAGGTACGAGTTTGGCAATGTAGCTATCTTTTAGTCGTTAAGCTCTGTTTTCTGCTATGTGTTGAAGTTCTGGGTTCCTCAATGGCCGAGTATTAGTAAGGGTATTTTAAAATATGAAAGTGGTAATGTCTTTCCGAATCGATTTTGGACATCAAGCAACCAACCCTGAGTTATCGCTACTCGAATCTGTCTGTTTTGGGTTTTGGATTTCAAACTGCACAGAGAAACTATACTAAGAATTCGGGGGTGACTATAGCTATTAGATCCTAGGATGACTTGTGATTAGAACTAATAGGATTTTGTTTTAACTACTGCAATGTAAATGTTTTAGGTGAAGAAGTTTGAAGAGAAAGGAGCTCAAATTGCTAAGGAGACCAAGTAAGTGAATGTACAGGTTTCTCGGTCATTAGGGCCCTACATCAAAGGATGTTAAGTAGAAACTCATACGATGATTAGTAGTTCCCTTATGTTACTGTCTAGTATTTATGTTGATGATTAGTTCAATGGTAAAGCTTTATGTTGGATAGTGCTCTGTCTGTAGCTTGATGATTTAGGAATTTCCATGTACATGCATCATGACTATTTTATGCATATGAAAATGTTTTAAGAGCATGTTTTCCTCATGAATAAAGTAAGAAGATAAAACTGATGCAACGTGGACTAAGTGAGGGTTGGGGGCGGTTCGGATTATGTCACAGTCCAAAAGAGGGACATATGAACACGACCCGCAGTAGGGACCAAGATCAAACTCACTGTCAAACCCCCTTTACCGGCACAAATCCTCTCTTAATCCACACAACTTAAATGAAGAGTATGATCAATGACTATGAATGATGAATATGATCAATGACTGTGAATGATGAATATGATCAATGACTATGAATGATGAATATGATCAATGACTATGAATGATGAATATGATTCATGACTATGAATGATGATTACGAGCAAAGATATGTACAAGAAAAGACTTATGAGCATGTGATTTCCCGAATTATACATTCATGCATCCATGTTAGAGTTGCATTCCTTACTAACCATTAGGCTTATAGTTAAACCTTATGATGTAGGTGAAGAGCTAACAGGTGAGGATTTCTAGTCCTGAGATGATGTTTAACGCTGGTTGCTGGAGGATGCTCAGTATGACAGTGCAAGGCTGGGCAGGCGATTAAGACCTCTGGTTATGCTCATAGTATGTCAGTGAAGTTTATGATAAACGGATGTCTAAGTAGAATAGAATTTCTTATAACCATGAGATTTAGATTTGAATGATTAGACTTAAGAGCCTGATGATGATTTTAAAGATTATTGAATGGTTTGTTTTGCTTAAGCCTTCCGCTATGCGTATTTTGGATGAGTTCATGATTCTTACTCATTGAGGTTTATAGTTACTAAATTAAGATTCGGGTGTTTTGTGGTGTTTTCTATTGGATGAAGTTGTTAGATGATTATAGTGTTTTCTGCCGTGTGATAGAAGTTGGATAAGGAAATCATCCGCTGACGTCATCGGCAGATGTTGAGTATTTAAGTTACCGGATGATGTAAGTGTTATTTCATCGCCCAGTGACCGGTAGATGTAGAGTGTTTAAGCCATCGGATGATGAAAGTGCTATTTTGTCGTCTAGCGATCGGCAGATGTAGAGTATTTAAGTTACCGGATGATGTAAGTGTTATTTCATCGCCCAGTGACCAGTAGATGTAGAGTGTTTAAGCCATCGGAAGATGTAAGTATAATTTTGTCGTCTAGTGATCGGTAGATGAGGTGTATTAAAGTCACCGGGTGATGAAAATGTTATTTTGTCGTCTAGTGACCGGTATGTGTTGTATTGCTGATGCTGAACGAGGTTAATGAACCACGAGTGAAGCACGTGCCCATCGGATGATGTCTCCTATCTAATGAAGTTTTAAAGGGGTCATGTGCTAAGCTCGTGCTCTTCGGAAGTTGTCCTCTGTTAGGTGGTGATAAGTGAGTCACGCGAGCTTCACGTGACGAATCGGATGATGAAATCTTTCTCTACCAGAAGATGTGAACCCCATGCTTGTCGTTTAGCGACCGGCAGGTGCAAGTTTAGTTCTCCATCGGTAGATGCAGTCTAAAGGTTTAAGTTTCCCTTACCAACCGATACACATTGCACTGCTCGCCGGCAGATGTGTAATGTTTTTCCTTTGCCAAATAAGGCCTGATGAATTGCGTATGACATCTTGAGTTAGATTATGTTTAAAAAAAAATAATACATTACTGATAATGAATCATGTGTGAGTAATAAGAATTAAATGATTAAGAAAGACATGGATTATATGACGATCTCTCTGGGGTTGTTACACAAACGGAACCCATCACGGCCAGGCAATTCATGCTAGCCCAAAATCCGGCAAGCTCAGGCCAAGACCGCCCAAAAACGGCCGGTGATCGGAGCTTAATTAAGCTCGCCTCTCTCGGCCAAAAACAGAACCGAAACAGGGTGAAAATAGGGCTTACCGATCGGTCCTGAGCGAAGACGGTCGGAAATCGCAGCCCTAGAACCGTCGACGTTATCTGGCCAGAAAACGTTGGAAATCGACGATGAACCTCGCCTATGCCGCCCTGCGCCTCGCCCTCTCCCCTGTTCCCCTCTCGGCGTCGGGCTCGAACAACAGAATGGCGAATGTCATTCTGTTGTTTTATTTTATTAATAATAATAATAATAATAATAATAATAATAATAATAATTCCTATTAAACATTAATAAATCAACATTTACCGTTTTGCCCTCCCGTTTTTTCGACCATTTCGAATTTCGTTAAATCTCGTTTTTAATTATAACCTCCGACTTAATTTCAACCAAATTTTATTCACTTTTCTTTTAAATTAATTAAAACACCCTATTTTATTATTCTTTTATTTTCCTTTAAAAAAAAATCTCGGGTGTTACAATGACAAACTCCTAGATAAGGATATTCTTTTAGTATTATCTTGAGTGAATTTAATTTCAACATTTCCATCTGCTGTTTGAATAATTTGATCAACCTGATTACTAAGAATTGGTTGTGGGATAACAGCATTTTGGATTGTCTAATTAGTTGGGAAAGTGACTTTTTCCCAATCTATAAGACGAGGGATAGCTACATTAGTGGTTAATAAATTACTTTCAATAACTATAGTTTTTCCTAGATTGCTTCTAAGAATAGCATTAGGACATAAAGTATTCATAACTTTATAATTAATCCTATAGAATATAGCAATAGTTTCAGATCCTTGCATAAAATCATATACATGGGTTTGAATATTTAAGGATATAGCTTCAAAAAGATTTGAATCCGATAAAGATAAAGTGAGATTAGGAAATACATTAAAATATATAGGTCCATGACATAAACTTGTTTGAATAACTCCAATTTTGACTTCTTGCATCTCTTATTGTTGCAAGAATACTAGCATTTAAACCGGGTAAAGTTAATGGTTTAAAAGCAATTTGAATTAATCCTATGTGTATATATTTATATTGAGTTAAATATTTTTGAATATCATTTAAACATAAAAGTTTTATAGTTTTATCAATAGCATCTAAACAAATAGTTTGTTTAGAGGTCTTAATAACTCTTTTTGTGATAGATTCAAATAAACCTATTTCATAAATCTTTTTAAATTCAACTTCTGGAATAGTCCATTGATTTAGTTGTTGAGTTTGTGAGGATTCAATAATTTCTTCATTTTTAATAGAAATATTTGATGGATTCATAAGAGAGGTAAAATTCATTTGCTAAAATTGTTAATTTATACATGAATAAACAAAGAAACTTTTTTAATACTAATCTTTAGACTATAAGTACAGATAGATAGATATATATATATATATAATTTGAAAATATTGTAAACTTATATGCGCTCAGCTTGTTTAGCCAACTCAGCTCGTTTAACTGGTTCCAAATTCATCTTGTGTGAATTCTTTTCTTAATTGGCTCTTCAATGCTTCAGCATCACGGCGTTGCATGGGTTTCTCAATTGATAATTTCAAAACTCTAATGTCCCACTAATTTTAATAGAAATTTGAACTTAAACTCACATCAACGCAATTTAAACAAAAAAATAACTAACATAACTTTGATTTCACTCGAATGAATTGACCAAGATTTATGAAAAGATGTATAAAACAGAATTAGAAATAAATATACCCTCAAAAACTATGGTCACAGGATGACAAAATGGACGTTGCCAACTCATATTGAACATCAGAAATCTCTCTGTCTCAAACAAAGGTGATATATATATATATATATATATATGTATGTATGTATGTATGTATGTATATATAGATATATATGTATGTGTGTGTATATATATATATATATATATATATATATATATGTATGTATATATATATATGTATGTATATATATATATATGTATGTATATATATATATATGTATGTATATATATATATGTATGTATATATATATATATGTATGTATATATAAAATTAAAACTTAAGAGTAGGCAAGATTCGGTTCGATTTTAATGTCGAATTGAACCGAACTATTGGTTTTTTATTCTAAAAAAATGGTGAGTTTGTAGGGAAAGGAGAATATTCCAAAGGTAGAGCATAGATTCCATTGTGAGAGGGAGGGTTTCCCTTGTTCTTATATTAAGGATCCAACCTCCTTCCCCCAGGCCACCTCTCTCTCTCTCTCTCTCTCTCTCTCTCTCTCTCTCTCTCTACAATCACAGCAGAAAAGAGCTGGTCGATGACCCTTTGAAGGTATGACTGTAAATTACAGTATAAACTAGTTTCTCGATAGGATTGAATTTTTTGAGTTTCTAGTCAAGTGATCGATTGCTCACTTTCATGTTCAATTCACTCACCTTATGCTATTCTCCTAAAGACCACCAAAAACCTTTATCATTCTAGAGGTATGCTTAGAAAAATAAATGTTGACAATTTATCAGACAATTGTCCTCGATAATACACTCTGTCCCATCTAAATCTGTTTTTAAACTAAGTGTTTGAAAATTTGTGAAAAAATATGTATGTCTATGTCCTGTTTGTTCATAGTTTTCAGTCCCCACGAATGAAATTGGATCTCTATTATCATGTCATTGCGGTTATAACGTAATCTAAATGTAAATCTTTTTATTCCAATTTGTATATATTCGTCATCATGAACATATTAGGATTAACTTGTAAACATAGATGCTTGATTCTCTTTTACAAAAAAAATAATAATAATACTTAATTATGTAAATTAACTAAGGTTTATTTGTGAGAAACGTTATCTAATGAACAAGAGAAACTATGGGTTTACCACCTTCATTAGTTTAAATGAAGATATTCATGCGACATGCAAATTGAGTTGAGTGATAACATGAAATTGAATTAGAATAATATATGTATTGAAATTAATGAATAATGACGTCATAAATACATGTAAGGATGCAGAGGGGAATATCAATGATTGATTAGATGAAAAAAATAAGAGAAATGTGATTGGAATTAAGCATATTCGAAACTCAGGTAGAGCATAGATTCCATGCACGTGAGAGGGAGGGTCTTCCCCTGTCGTTATATGTCGATCAATCGTCCTTCTTCTGGACCTCTGCAATCCCTTCTCTCTTTCCCTCTCTCCCGCTCCTCCACGCTTGCTCTACTACTCTTACTGCTTCTTTGTCTTTCTCTTTTACATTCACTGTTTTGCTGCTTCTGCCTCTTGCAACTCAACAATCGGAGGGGGAAGTGAGCTATTCGATGAAGTAGGCGAGGCCCCATTGAAGGTATGACTGTAAATTACTATGTAAACTAGTTTTTGGATTGGATTACTTTTTTTTTAAGTTTCATGAATATTTTCGTGATCTTTCTGTGCTGGAGAAATACTCTGTTTCTTTCCTCCGCTTAAATTCTTTACTTGTTTCTTTTCTGGTGTGAGGGAAGCACATAAAACTAGGGTTTGAAAATTCCCTTTTTATCTTATTTCCATTAAAATAAGGGTTCGATATTCTTTTGTAATCATCTTTGTAATACGAGTTTAATTCTTGTTCTCTGAAGTGAACTCTGCTCTCTGATGTTCAATTCTGTCTTCTTTGTTGCAGCTTTGCCCAACGTTACCAACTCAAATTCTGCTTAAATTTGATTGCAAATATTGATGTTTATCTAACTTTCCTAGTGGCATCATGTTTTCGAAAACAAACACTACTTGGAAAATGACGAATTTCAGGGGAAATAAGCAGCTTTTCTTTGAATTATGCCTTTCATCAGCGAAATTGTCCATGAATTGCAATCAATTGTACATTGAAAAAAGAAAGGTGAAAATAACGTCAGTTTGTCGTATAGTTCAATGATTTCAACAGACCTAATATTTATAACGATCAGTTGTTCTACGCAAGCTCACTTTTATTGACTTTTGATTTATGCTCTGTTCACGCTACTCTCCAGTCGACGTCATTTGCTTCTTTACTTTCTCATGCTGTCTCATTTTTTATCTCATCTCCTCATCTCCTTTATAGAACAGCAAATGAATGAATGATTGATTAAATGCTCTGTCTGAACCCAGAACTCTGAATTATAATTATGCTTTGATTATATGTTCTGTCTATTCAAGGACGAAGACATCAAATAGGAATCTCAGCAGGAGTCGAAGAAGGCTTAGAAACAATTGTTGTAAGTAATGGCAAGAGAGCGACTGCAAGTGCTAACTGCATTGGATGCTGCCAAAACCCAATGGTATCATTTCACGGCCATTCTCATTGCCGGAATGGGATTTTTCACTGACGCCTATGATCTGTTTTGCATCTCTCTCGTCACCAAACTTCTCGGCCGCATTTATTATTACAAGGAAGGCTCATCAGAGCCCGGCACACTTCCCTCAAATATCTCAGCTGCCGCCAATGGCGTTGCCTTTTGCGGCACCCTTTCCGGCCAGCTCTTCTTCGGTTGGCTAGGTGACAAATTGGGAAGAAAACGCGTTTATGGACTCACTCTTATGATCATGGTCATTTGCTCTATCGGGTCGGGTCTTTCTTTCAGCAAAGGTCCTACTTCTGTTGTTTCGACCCTTTGCTTTTTCCGATTTTGGCTAGGATTTGGTATCGGTGGCGACTACCCACTTTCCGCCACTATTATGTCCGAGTATGCGAATAAAAGGACTCGTGGAGCTTTCATTGCTGCAGTTTTTGCAATGCAGGGGTTTGGAATTTTGGCTGGAGGGATGATTGCTATAGTTATATCTGCTGCTTTTGAGGCTAAATTCCCTGCTCCTTCTTATGAAGACAACCCCATTGCCTCAACTGTACCCCAAGCAGATTACGTTTGGCGGATAATCGTCATGTTTGGTGCCGTTCCTGCTCTGCTGACTTATTACTGGCGTATGAAAATGCCGGAAACTGCTCGATACACTGCCTTGGTCGCCAATAACGCAAAGCGGGCAGCTTCTGATATGTCGAAAGTTCTGCAAGTTGATATAGAAGCTGAGCCGGAGATAATAGAGGAGACTCTTGTACAACAAGGGAATGATTTTGGTTTGTTTTCCAAGCAGTTTCTACGGCGCCACGGGCTTCACTTGATTGGAACTACCACTACTTGGTTCTTTCTGGACATTGCGTTTTACAGCCAGAATCTATTTCAGAAGGACATTTTCACTGCAATTGGTTGGCTTCCTCCGGCAAAAACCATGAACGCGATTGAGGAGGTCTTCAGGATTGCCAGGGCTCAGACGCTCATCGCCCTGTGCGGCACTGTTCCAGGGTATTGGTTTACTGTTGCGCTGATTGATAGGATGGGGAGATTCGCCATTCAGCTGATGGGATTTTTCTTCATGACGGTGTTCATGTTTGCTCTGGCAATTCCTTACCATCACTGGACTCTGAGCGGAAACCAGATCGGATTCGTGGTCATGTACTCGCTCACGTTCTTTTTTGCCAATTTCGGTCCGAATTCGACCACATTTGTTGTGCCGGCAGAAATATTCCCGGCGAGGCTAAGATCGACCTGCCATGGTATATCAGCGGCGAGTGGGAAGGCGGGAGCAATAGTGGGGGCGTTCGGATTTCAGTATTCGGAGAAGGGAATCGGAGTGAAGATGACGCTTATAGTTGTTGGTGTGATTAATGCACTGGGAATGTTCTTCACTCTGTTGGTGCCTGAATCGAAGGGGAAATCGTTGGAGGAAATGTCTGGTGAAGCTGAGGAAGAAGGGGGAAGCATCTCTGAAAGATTATTAAAAGAAGAAGATAGAATTTCCTTGAATTAATTAATTAATTAAATTGAAGCATTTGAATTTGGTTGAAGTTTCGCAGCAAAGATTTGCATTTATGTAAATAATTTAGTAGGAGTAATATTAAATATTTTATTATTTTTATGGAACTTTATCACTTGTTCAGTTATAGGACTACTAAGTTACGTTATTAATTACTACATAAATAACTTCAATTATTTTATCAATAATCTTTCTTATACATTTTGAACTCTTTTTAACAAAATTAACATTTTTTTTTATTTTACTCGGTTTGGTTATGATTTGATTTTGATTTAAGATTTATCGGTTTAGGCTTTGATTTGAGTTGGATTGAACTCGATTTGGGGTGAGTTTTAGTTGGTTTAGCTTAGATTTTGGCTACTTTTCCTCTGTTTTACTTCATTTGAAATTAAACTGTATGGATATTATAATAAAAATTAGGGAAATTATCAATTTGAACTCTGTACTATACACTTTTTTTCAATTCACCCTCTGTACTAAAAAAATCAGCAAAGTGAACCTTGTACTGTCATTTCGTTATCAATTTAAACCTTTTAAAAATTTCTGTTAAATCCCTACGTTAATGCACGTGCAGACTAAATAATCAAAAGGAAAAACACTTATCCTTTCCAGACGAAACCATAAATCCCCAATTCCTCTTCGATTTCCTCATTCCAGACAAAATCGTGATCTCCTCTCTGCTTTCCAGACGAAATCGCGAACTCCTTCCAGAGCGCTCCAGCCTGAAATCCTCCTTCCCTCTCCGTTTTTCCCATTTTCCAGTTTCCAGAGCAGAGCTCCAACCCGAAAGTCGTGAAGCTCCAATTTTTCCAGAAAGCACCCGACGCTCCTACGAAGCTCCGATTTTTGCTTCCTACTCAGGTTTGTTATTGTTTTTTTTCTCCTCCTTTAACAATGATTAAGACTTTGAATCCTAAGTTTCTAATAATAAGCTTAAGTTGTTAAGTTTGAATGGAAATTGTTGTTCTGTGTTTATGCCAAACAGGCAACCCTCTCCGTTTTTCCCATTTTCACCGTATGTTCGTGTTGTGGTATGTCATTGTCAAGGAATGATTCAGTAACCTTTATTTAAGGAAAATGAATGGAAATTGTTGTTCTGTGTTTATGCCAGACAGGCAACCCTCTCCGTTTTTCTCATTTTCACCGTATGTTCGTGTTGTGGTGTGTCATTGTCAAGGAATACTTCAGTAGCCTTTATTTGAGGAAAATGAATGGAAATTGTTGTTCTGTTGTTGTCAAGGAATATTTTCATTAATTCTGTCTTTTATTGTATTGATATGGCAAATTGTATTAGAACCACCCTTCTGCGTTGATAATTTAGTAGAGATCATGTCTTCCCAGTGGGATGAGGTGGAAGTAGATGAATTCTAATGGTTTTTAGATGGATTTGTTCTGGTAGGGTAGAGCTCGAGGTGTAGGTGTTGTTGAGATAATCTGATTGACAATGGCTTCTTTGCATGCATCGCAAAGGAATGAAGGTGCTATCGGTATAGGTTCCCATTATTCTTTAAATAAGTGGTGTTTGTAATTATACAATATTCATTGTGTCATTTTGTAGATAATTTGGAGGTGTTGTCAAATATTAAATGTTTTTGCAATGCAAGAGCTCATCTTCGTACATCATGGACACCGAAGAATCCTGGTAGAAGATTTTTTGGCTGTCAATACTATGCGGTAATATAATGTTAATTATGATGTTAATTTGTAATTATACAATATAACATGCGATTTGTTACAGGTGAAATCAAGAGTATGCAATTTTTTTTCATGGTACGATGCAGACATGGGATTGAGGGAGAAAGATATAATTAATGGGTTACGATCAAAAATAGAAAGCATGGAGCAAATCCAGGAAGCTATGTTGAATAAGTGGAAGAAAAAAAGTGCAATGTATTTACAGTTGTGGTTATTTACAATTGTATTGTTTGTAGCTTATGTTTATATGACTATGTAATTTAGTGTATGTTTGTTGGTAGCTTATGTTTAACAATCAAGGAAATGACAATGAAGACTTGTAGTTGATTGATGGGATTCATGTTTTGGTGTTTTTATTTGTTGATGGTAGAAGCGCTCGGAATTAAATCTCATTCTATGATTCATAAGTCTTCTCCTCATGTTTGTACTTCTGTATCTTCTTCTATTTGTGGCCAAAGTGGGTGGGCGAGGCAGCCTCTAGATCAACAACCAGCAATTGGGAGGCTGAAAATGGATTCATGTGGGTATCATCGCAGGAACTGCATCTAGTGGTGGAGGAGTTGCAAGATTTGAAAACATAAACTGACTTCACCCATAAAATGTAAACTGATTTCACCTATAAACAATTAAAACGTCTCTTCAAAATGTAGTGTGACATAGAAAAGTGTCATTTCTGACATAGGAAATGACCCACAACAAACAAAATAAAATGCTCCATTTCTAAAATTAGTCCATCTTCCCTCAACAGATCTCCCACCTGCGAATACGAAATGAAATGATCCATCATTACAAAATGCATTTAGACATACGTAAAATTCAATAAGAGGCCAAAGTGCAAATACTAAAAACAATTGAAAATTTTAGATTCTTGCAAGTGTCATTTCTGGTTCCTCATTAACATAAGAAAGGACCCACAACAAACAAAATGAAATGATCCATTTCTGAAATTGGTCCATCTTCCCTCAACGGCTCTCCTACCTGCGAAAACGAAATGAAATGATCCATCATTATAAAATGCATTTATAAAATGTAGTGTAGACATACATAAGATTCATTAAGAGGCCAAAGTGTAAATACCAAATTAGTGCAAACACCAAAGACACAATTGAAAATGCATTTAGACCCCTCGGCCTCTTCCGCTTTCTCTTCCTCGGCCTCTTCCCCTTCCGCTTACAGCTCCACGTATAGTTGGTGTAGATGTGTTAGAATTAACTCCTTCGCACCTCCTGACATTATGTCCCACCCCATTGCACTTAGAGCATCTCATCACTCTATTCTTTTTAGAGACATTTGTACTGCTTTCAGGCTCATCGGCGTCTCTAATTCTCTTCTTCCGTGGTCTACCTGGCTGTTTTTTTTGTAATGGTGCGATGATTTTAGGTGAAGGAATCTCTGGCCACATACTCATCCCATTAACCGGAGCAACGTATTGGGAATACATATGTAAGAAGGTTCGTCTATGGTAATGTTCGTGCACATACTCCTCAACATCTCGTCTCAAATACCTGATGCAAGGAATTGAGTGAACACAAGGAATTCCTAATAGAGTCCACGCAAAGCAACTGCAACTTAGAGTATTGAAGTCCACGGTATATTGCTCATTGCCGTTAGAGACCTCGAACCGATTCCCTCCTGCAGCTATATGGGACCAGTTTCGTGAAACATATTCTAACTTTGTAAGCTTAGTTTTTATGCGAGGACATACTAATCCCGTACACTCCTGCATTTCTTTTTGCTTCTCTGGTATTTTTGTCATTAGAATCTTCCGTATCTGCTCAAATAAAGTCAAAATAGGCTTGTCCCGAGCAGACAAAATCAAAGCGATAAAACACTCACTTAAGTTGTTCAGCCTCATATCACATTTTGAAATCGGACTAAAGGCATGCTTCGACCAATACTTTGGATCTGTTTTACTCCAAGCTGTATAGGCTGCCTTGTTCATTGCTTCTAATTTCTTCATTTCTCGCTTGAATGCCTGTTCCGTCATCGCCATTGAAGCTTTCCATATGACTTCCTTATACATTTTTCCAGGAAACTTGTTCTTGAAATTACTGTGTAAGTGCCTCAAGCAAAATCGATGCTCATGATGGGGCACCAGCTCCTCAAAGCAGGAACCAACCCCTACAAAAATGAAAAGATAACAGTTATAAAATTAAAAGCAAATACAGTCAAAATGTAAATTGAAATTTTTTGTAATACCTTTTGTTGATCACAAATGAAAGTCCATGTTAGATCGTCGGCCCTTATTATGTCATTCAACAATTGTTGCAGAAACCATTTCCACGAGTCTTTACACTCACTCTCCACGACTGCAACGACTACTGGATATAATCCATCATTCCCGTCGATTGATACAGCTGTAAGTAGTTGTCCTGTACAGGCTCCTTTCAAATGACATCCATCCAAACATATCACGCGTCTTCTTGCAGCTAACAATCCGTCTTTACATGCACGTAAACACATGTAAGCTCTCCGGAATCTACGCAATTGTGACTGAGGCACCTCCTGTAATTCAACGACGAATGTGCTCCCAGGATTAGACCTGTGAATCTCAGCTGCATAATGCCATAAAAGTTTGTATTGCTCCTCTGCATTACCATCATTCATCATCCTAGCTTTGCGTCGGGCTCTGTAAGCCAAGATCAGTGTAATGGTTACGCCTAATTCCCTCTGCACAGTTTCAATAATGGATGAAATGTTCCAATCTGGTTGGCTCTTAAACCTCGGTAAGTACTCCTGAGCAATCCACTTTGATGAAGCCATTCTATTTCGCACTATCCGTGCACAATTGTGATTATACTTGAGCGTCCTTATTTGGAAACTTTCTTTGCTGTTTAATTTGGATGCATGCAGCACCCAATGACAACCATCCATACATACTTCTCTTAGTCTCGTCTCCTCACTTTTTACAAACCGAATCCCATAACCATGCTTAACAACGTATTTCTTCACAATATCTTTGAGTTTTGCCAATGAACTAAAAGTCATGCCAAGATCCAAAGGTATCTTACCTTCTCTTGAATCAGCAGCATTGTCGAAGCTACCTTCACTTCCTTCTTCTTCATAACTATTGACATTGACATGTACCTGCTCCACATCGCCATCATCCTCCTCATGATCCTCGCCATCATCATCCACACCATCATCCTCGCCATCATCATCCTCATGATCCTTGCCATCATCATCCACACCATTATCCTCCTCATCGTCAACTTCCTCATCCTCATCCTCATCATCATCCTCATGCTCATCATCATCCTCATACTCATCCTCTTCCATTTCGAACTCATCGTACTCAAAATTTTTAGCATCCTCCTCATTATCAATATCCCCTTCATAAACAACCATAGCTAAATTACCAAGAATTTCATCCTCACCACAGACACTACTACTCCCTTCACCAACTTGGTCCTTGTTGTTGATGTCTTCCACATATACTTTCACATATCTCTTATAATTTACCGATTTTACCATTGCAAGTATATCTTCGTCAGTTCTGAGATTCCTCAAGCCCTCCGTCAGCCCATACCCCGACACACAATAATGCAGCTCCTTCCATTTAAGTACTCTTATCTCTTTCAACATATCATGGATCTCAATTATGGACAATAAATCTCCATCACAATTGTCAACAACTTCCTTTTTGCCTCCCACATATTGTGCGCCCTTTCTTAAGACGAATTTACCACCAAAATTGAATTCCAGTGAAAATTCAGCCATTAGAATTTCCTGTTAGACAAAATGACAATCAATTAATTCATACTATGCAAAGGCAAGCAAGCAATAAAAATCTTCGAACCAATCAAAGTTTGAAAATTACATAATAATCTTCGAACCAATCAAAATTTCCACAATTGAGCCAACAAAGTGATCAAATCGATGAAAATTAAACAAAAAACCAAGTGTAAATAATAAAATCCAAACAATTCAAAACTTCAAAAATCAAACTGCGAAGAAAAAAAAAAGGTTCAGTTTTTGGTTCTATTCCAAACCCTCTTCATAATACTTTATGTCATACAAACATCAGGGTGGTGGATATGATTTTTCTATTATTTCTTGTATTTTCAAAACAGAGTAGTTTTATGCAGTCTAAGATAGTTCAAAACAGAGTAGTTTTATGCAGCCTAATATAATCACGTTATAGTTAAAAAAATCATGAGAATTAATTTGAAACAACTATCTAATTATTATGAGAATATTTTGTATAACTGTGAGATCCCGAGATTCATTTAAGTCTAAAATGTATAATGATCTCACTAGTAGTTATTTTGTCAATGAGTTGAGTCAAAAAAACATTAAATTACATGTGAGGGAATATAAAAATATTCCTTGACAACAACAGAACAAAAATTTCCATTCATTTTCCTCAAATAAATGCTACTGAATCATTCCTTGACAATGACACACAACAGCACGAACATACGGTGAAAATGAAAAAAACGGAGAGGGTTGCCTGTCTGGCATAAACACAAAACAACAATTTCCATTCAAACTTAACAACTTAAGCTTATTATTAGAAACTTAGGATTCAAAGTCTTAATCATTATTAAAGGAGGAGAAAAAAAACAATAACAAACCTGAGTGGGAAGCGAAAATCAGAGCTTCGTAGGAGCGTCGGGTGCTTTCTGAAAAAATCAGAGCTTCACGACTTTCGGGCTGGAGCTCTACTCTGAAAACTAGAAAATGGGAAAAACGGAGAGGGAGGGAGGATTTCGGGCTGGAGCGCTCTGGAAGGAGTTCGCGATTTTGTCTGGAAAGCATAGAGGAGCTCGCGGTTTTTTTAAATTATAATTTGTTGAAAGTTTGAGGTCATATTATTCAAATAAAATTTTAAAGTTGAAAATTCGAAATTTCATTATTTTGTTTAAAAAAGTATTTAGGGTTTGAATTTATGATATTCAGTGACAGGGAATAACAACCGATAAATACGGACAACTGTGGGGTAAAAGTCCGAGGCATTATCATATAAGCCCCATTATTGCTGTAATCGAATTCCCGTTGCGCAATTACACTACACTAGACAATGAAAATGGGTGAAGTTCAAATAATTTAATTTTGAGGGAAAAATAATAACCTATTAACACTAAAAGCTTGGTGGAAAGATGATGTTCATGGCGGCGTTAAAACTCTGCTAAAAGCACAGCACAGACAAAATGGAGTCATTCTCCCCCATAAAGATAACATCATATCCAAGCCTATGTACAGGAAGGCACAAACCTTAAGAAACGCCTAATTAGCTGAAGAGATCATCAATCAAACTACTAGATGGGAAAAACTGCTCTCTAATATATTCCCCTTCTTATGTTCATTGGAAAACTTTGAGCTCTCAAAATCTGGTTCTTTTCCTCCGCAGCTTGTTATCCAAGAGTGTCCTACAATAAGTAACAACATATTACGTTTCTGTTTGATCTTTAATTAGTTACGAAAAATGATAAACCAAGTGACAAAAGCAACTCCAGAAGGGAAGTAGTAGAGAAAATTCACATGTAATCGCGGCTGAAGTTTTAAATCAGCTTCAGAAATTTCAATCTGCTATTGCATTTACTTTTCTTTTTTCAAAAAAAAAATCTTGAAATTAGGGGAAAAAGATGAGGAATAGAGGTCAATCGAACCTAATAACGAACAGCTGTTGCCAAGTGCCAAATTAACATTAACTGAACTGTATTTCTTGTCGAATTACTATAAGTTTTTCAGCTACAAAAAGAGGAATCGCTGAAATAATTAAAGAAAATCTAGGGGACTTACTTAGGACTTGGTCGGCGGAGAATCGTCTGGAGACTTCCTTACAGAGCATCCTCCGAAGCAGATCCTTGGCGGCCGGCGAAATCGATGAGAAAACAGAAGACGGAAACCTCAAGTTCGCTCTGAGCACAGCCTGGAAGATCTCGACAGCCGAATCTCCTTGAAAAGGCGGAAATCCCGCCAGCATAACGTACAAAACAACGCCGGCACTCCAAACGTCAACCTTTTCGCCGTAATTTTTTCCTGAAAGCACCTCAGGTGCCACGTAGTACGGCGTTCCGACGATCCCGCTCATAGATTCCTGTCCTTGTTCGAAAAACTCCGCCGATCCGAAATCAGATAGCTTCACGTTATCCCTCTCGTCGAACAGAATGTTATCCGGCTTGATATCGCGGTGAGCGATTCCGAGGCGGTGACAGTGAGAAACAGCTTGCATGAGCTGTGAGATGACGGATGCACCAAAAGACTCGGAGACGAGGCCGTGCGTGACTCGGTGGTAAAGATCGGAGTTAGAGCAGAGATCGATGACCATATGGAGGTGAGAATCATCTTCGTAAAGATCGTGAAGAGAAAGAATGTAGGGATGAGGGGATAGAAGTCGGAGAATTTTAGGCTCCGTCGACAGACATTGCGCGTCGAGGGAATCTCCGGCGAAGACGATTCGCTTATCAATAGTCTTCACGGCGTAGGAATTACCAGAATCGGCAGAAGTACAGCTGAAAACGACGCCAAATCTTCCCCGGCCGATCTCTTCGTGAAGTCCGTAATGTATCCTCAATGCGTCGCTCATTACTCCCACTCAGTCTGCTAACAAAGTAGAATGTGCAGGGCATGGTGCTCTCCTCTTACAGATAGTTTGGGAAGGAATATTTGGGTGCTCAATGATCCATTTAGAATCCGCCACGTGTTGAACAAATCCGAAATAATCGTTAAGATTGAGAATGATGGCCGTAGGATTATACAAGTCCTATGTCCGTCCCTAGTAGGACGACAGGCGAACGCCATTTTTCTTAAACAATTCCTATTATTTATTAATTATTAATAAAAAAAGGAAAATATTATTTTGATAGGCACGTTCTCTTTTCAATGTAACCTACGCTTCCCTCTCTGCGTATCTGTCTCTACTTTAATAGGTTTAGTAAGGTGGGATCTTTGGCTTTTACTTTTCCTTTTTTTCAACTTGTATATACATTATTGTATTTAAAAAAAAAAAATACCTTTTTTTTTTATTATCAAAGACTTCTTGACCATTAAAATTATTAAATTATTAAATAAGCACTTTTAGTCTTCCAAAAACAATGTCAAACGCGGTGGAAGGTAGAGTTAGGCGGCAATTTAAAATATGTATTTGTTTTCTCTTTTTGCTATTTCTATTTCGATATTGCTTTTATCATTTAATATAGTAATTGACTGGGAAATTAGATATCAAATTAGATGGAAATAATTTTTTGAAAAGATTTTAATTAGCCTTGAAAAATGGGATTTCATTTTCAAAAAATGAAATCTAAATCTTATCGAAAAACAAACTATCAAATCTAATTTGAAAAATCTAGTATCGAATTTAAAAAAGTTTTTTATCCACACAAAAATTTAAAAGATATTTTGGGAGTTCTGATTACTAGTGGCAACTTGGAGTCATAATGATGAACTTGACTACCATTGAGAGAAAAAATAGTGACGTTTTGTCATTGATTTTAAAAAAATATATTTTAATATAAAAAAAAAGTATCATTAGTTGAGAACGCGTCTCTCGAATAAAATAAATTGAGTATGAAAAAAAAATCTATGCTTTCGAGCTTCGGATATGAAATTTTATTTCCTTAGACGAGGTTAGATATGTAAACTTTAATTTATAATTATAATCGTGAAATATTTAGAACAACGATAGTGTTTGGGTTGGGTTCTTAAATAGATGAACAAGCCCTTTCAACTTATCAATAATTATAATCAGAAGACTAATTACATATAACATGAATGACGGAGGGTAGACCCAATCACGTGCAAGACAAAAAGTGTGGAGCCTTTCAGGGTCATTAGTATGTGCGTCCCACTCTCTGCCCCTACGATTCAAAGCATGCGGGTCCCACTCTCTAGATTCCATTCCACACATGAACCGGCAACTGTTATGGATTAACATTATTATTTTTTAAATTAAGATATTTGTCTCCCAAAACCATAATTTAGTTTTTAATGAAACGCATCTAAGAGTTTTATTATTTAAAATTATCACTTAAATTGCACTATTTTTATCCGTGTAAAGAATGCTCTTTTAGAGTATCTATTAATTTCATTAAAAAGAACATTATTGGTCAGTTAAAATGTCTTTTTAGAATTAAAATAATAACTACGGACGACTCTCCCGGAAAGGGAGGTTGCCTTATCATATATGCCACCATCCAGTTATCGTATTCTCATTGCGTCTACACAGAATGAAATAATCTATTAACACTTCAAGTTTGCTGAAAGATGATGTTCATGGAGGCATTAAAACTCTGCTAAAAGCAGTACAGAAAGAATCATCTCCCCGCAAAAAGAAAAGCAAACTCGTCATATCCAAGGCTATGTACAACAAGGCACAAACCTGAATAAAAGCCTAATTAGCTAAAGAGACCAATCAAACGACTAGGTGGGAAAAACTACTTTCCAATATATTCCCCTTTTTATGTTCATCCGAAAACTTTGAGCACTCAAAATCTGGTACTCCGCCTCCGCAGCTTGTTATCCATGGGTGTCCTGTGGCCCACAATAAGTAACAACTGTTAGTCATCTGCTTCAACAAATTATGTTTCTGTTTGATCTTTAATTAGATACTAATATCATAACTTAATCCAAGTGATCAAATTAACTCAAGATGAAAGTAGTAGAGAAAATTCTTATGTAATCGCCGCTGCATACTAAATTTGCTTCGGCAATTTCAATTTGCTATTTAAAAAAAAAAATCTTGAAATTGGGGAACAAAGATGAGGAATAGGAGGTTAATCGAACCTAATTATGAATGGCAATAATCAAGAGCCGAATTGACATTTAATTGAACTTTATTTCTTGTAGAATTACTATAAATTGTGACTAATTTGTAGTATTTTTAGTTTCCCTATCAGTTTTTCAGCAACAAAAAGAGGAATCGCTGAAATAATTAAAGAAAATCAAGGGGACTTACTTAGGACTTGGTCGGCGGAGAATCGTCTGGAAACTTCCTTACAGAGCATCCTCCGAAGCAGATCCTTGGCGGCCGGCGAAATCGATGAGAAAACAGAAGACGGAAACCTCAAGTTCGCTCTGAGCACAGCCTGGAAGATCTCGACAGCCGAATCTCCTTGAAAAGGCGGAAATCCCGCCAGCATAACGTACAAAACAACGCCGGCACTCCAAACGTCAACCTTTTCGCCATAATTTTTTCCTGAAAGCACCTCAGGCGCCACGTAGTACGGCGTTCCGACGATCCCGCTCATCGATTCCTGTCCTTGTTCGAAAAACTCCGCCGATCCGAAATCAGCGAGCTTCACGTTATCCCTCTCGTCGAACAAAATATTATCCGGCTTGATATCGCGGTGAGCGATTCCGAGGCGGTGACAGTGAGAAACAGCTTGCATGAGCTGTGAGATGACGGATGCAGCAAAAGACTCGGAGACGAGGCCGTGCGTGACTCGGTGGTAAAGATCGGAGTTAGAGCAGAGATCGATGACCATATGGAGGTGAGAATCATCCTCGTAAAGATCGTGAAGAGAAAGAATGTAGGGATGAGGGGATAGAAGTCGGAGGATTTTAGGCTCCGTTGAAAGGCATTGCGCGTCGAGGGAATCTCCGGCAGAGACGATTCGTTTATCAATAGTCTTCACGGCGTAGGAATTACCAGAATCCGCAGAAGTACAGCGGAAAACGACGCCAAATCTTCCCCGGCCGATCTCTTCGTGAAGTCCGTAGTCTATCTTCAATGCGTCGCTCATTACTGTTTTCCTCTGTTTGCTAACAAATCAGGATCTGAACGGCAAGCCGCTCTTTTATAGATGGTTTCGGAAGGAATATTCGGGTGTTCAATGTTCCGCTCAGTTGCCGCCACGTAGTGCACAAATCCACAATTACTGTTGGATTGAGAATTGACGGCCGTAGGATGGGGGACGAACCTGGTGATGTATGGAATGACGATAATGCCCTCGTCAGCTTTCCGTCTCCTAGTCCTAGTAGGGCGACAGGAGCAGGTCAAGGTGTTTCCCATTTTATTTAAATTATTTATTAAAAAAAAAAGAAAAGTAAAAATTATTTTATTATTGCTGATGTTGTGCTTCTCCATTTTGATAGCCACATGCTCTTCTCAAGTGGGCCGTAACCTACTCACTACACTACGCTTTCCTTTCTGCGTATCTGTCTTTGAACAATTAAATATAAAATATTAATTTCAATTTAATATAAAATAAAAAGGAAAAGTGCAATTTAATCTCCAAACTATAGTAAAAATGATAATTTTCACCGTAAACTTCGATAATGGCCAAAAATAACTGTAATGTATAGATAATGGGTAATTCACCTCCTACCGTATCATTTTCCGTTAAAATGACATATTTTCATTACGTGGTATTTTACTACTTGATATGCCCATCGCCCTCGCTCTATCTTTCTCTCTCTCCTTCCCACGCTCTCTTTCTCTCTTCTTCTTCCTCCTTACTTGGTTTTTAGAACCCTTCAACTTGCTCCTATCATACTCAGCAAGCCATTTTCAAGACCCAGGACTTCAATTTGCCGAGCTACTTTTTCTGTTCGGCCAAATCGTTTAGCGGGAATTCGTAATAATCTATGACTTGAGTTCTCATCGGATTGCTGACAGTATGGAAGTTAGAAAGTGGAGAGAAAATGAAACAAAAGAAACTCGATTGGTTCGATTCGGGTCCCACGGGTCACTTCGGTTTGCCCAAGCCTCCTGTGGTCTCCGTCTCGTTTACAGGCTCAACAGCCAACCTATTGACAGTCTGATTTCTTTTGCTCACCGACTTCGAGTCTTAAGATTTACAGTACGTCAGACAATGAATTGTTTTGTGGGAGGTATTGATGAAAGAAATCGCGAACTGCGAAGACATAGAGTTTCTCCGACAAAAGCATCGACATGGGAATTTGAAGGTTGAATTGAAAGTAAAAAGTTGCAGATGGAACCAATGACCATAACTGCATTTTTAAGTGAACCTTTTATCCATTTGAAATCTTCCTCTAATTCATCTTCGATTGTGATTTGCAAGTCAATACCTTAGATTATTCACGATTTACGTATGTTCTTTTGGAGAATTTTTTTGGTGAATATGCGAGATTATTGTGTTTTCTAGGGTAAGAGAGCGAGGAAAGGAGAGAGAAAGAGAGCGAGGGGCATATCGGGTAGTAAAATAGGACACGTGATGAAAATGTACTATTTTAACTAAAAATGACACGATATGGGTGAATTGCCCATTATCCATACATTACAGATGTTTTTGACCATTATCGAAATTTACGGTAATAATTTTCTTTTCACCATAGTTTGTGGTACACTTTACCCAAAATAAAAATCAACAAGCAAATAATTATTAAATTAAATAAATTTAAAATTAATTAATATGGGAATAGAGAGAAAAGGACCCACCTTCTAGAACAGCAATTGAAAGTCGAAATCGAGTTCAACAGATGCTTGACAGAATCTGTTTAATTAATTAAAAAAAAAAAAAAAAACATGCTTGTCGACGAAAAATATGATATCTACCATTCTGCGCTGAAATTTAGTTCGTACAGAAGAACTGATTAAAGTATATAATCAGAATATCCTTTCCATATCAAAGCTTTAACAACTCAAAACATCCTTTCTAATTTACTCAAAACCCAATTAAGGTTCACATTTTCACTTTATTTACATAAACTCTCATTCTCCCACCACTCTATCGATCACAGCTCCACGCGTCAAAGACCTCGGCTCGGAACGTCAGTCGCCTAAAATAAACACGGAAGACATTAGATTTTTGAAGTTTTGGGAACCAAGACTCATGCATGCTCTCTTCATTTGTCTCTAACAACAACATTTTCTACTGTTTGTACATCTTGTTCTACTACGATGGCTATCAGTTTCAGTAAAGATCTTAAATTAGTAACTATTAGTAAATTATTTCCACCAATGACCACACAAGATAGAAAATAATTGCTAACTACCATACCCAAAACAACGGTAGCATCTTTCCCTCACTTAGAAATGCTTCATTTTCTCGGTTATCTACGGCTAAGTCTGAATGGCCAATCATGGAGAACCATGACCTCCGGCATTACCTGTCAAATTTTGGGTAAGCCGTCAAACAGTTTGTATTCGAAAACACAGCCTCGCTATTGCCATTGAACAATATTTGAAGTTTCTATGAATAGGCAAGATTACCCACGATTTCTAACTACACCCTTAAGGAGCTTTAAACTAAGACAATGTAAATGTTGAAAATTGATCAGTCAATGAAAGAAAACAGAATTTTCTAACAATAAGAAAAAGCGGGCATTGATCTAAAATGAAATTACTGTCTTTTGTCGGACATCTGTGCTTGAGTCAGTTCCTTCCATCGAGAAGTCTCGCTGTCTGAGAAGACATGATCTTCTGATGTAGAATGGTATTGAGGAACAGCAAATGAAGTCCTCGAGATAGTTTGTTTTTTAGCTGATGATGATTCTGCTGTAGAGCACACATCTTCTTCTATTTTCGACATCTCATTGACACCTTTCTTATCGCAGATAATCTCGGGGAGTTTTGTTTCTTTCTCTTGGTTGAGATAAGTCGTTCGCTTCCTCGTAATGCCAATGTTCCCAGAGCTCGGCACCCTCTGATCAATAGATGAACAAGAAGGACAAATCTGTTCCTTTATAACCACCTTTGGAATATTTTGATTTTCGATTTCGTCCACATTATCCACAACCGTTTCTTTCATAGAATTTGAGTTTGCAGCCTTCAAAGTAGCTTCCATTTCCCACATTTTGAATTTAGCTTCTGTCAAATTCTGTCTAGCCAAATCGAGATCAATTATAGGTTTTGGATAATTTGTACCCAGCTCTACCCCAGAAGCTTTCAGCACGGAAGACGGCGCCTCCCATGGATGATGAATCCACTCAGTGGGCAATCGCGTTAGCTCAGGTAACCAGAGCCTCACATATTCTCCTTCAGGATCAAATTTCGCACCTTGAATCTGATTCCAAAAGAGTAAGAAAATTCCAATAAAATTCAAGAGTAAGAATATTATTTAGAGTAAAATGTATCGTATTAAACAAAACAGATTTACCTGTGGACTGTCCAGTCGATCAAGCTCGTGACCATCTGGTAAACTACCCGAAATATACTGCCAACCAAGTATATCACTTTCCAAATCAGCATCCAAAAGGGTGTCCCAAAAATACTTCATACCCCATTTCCATGGAAGAAGCAAGACTTTCACTGCAAAACTAGAAACAATGACTCTTATTTTGTTGTGTATCCAACCAGTTGCCCATAGCTCTCTCATCCCCGCATCGACCAAAGGGTATCCCGTTCGGCCTTGTCTCCAGACCTTGAAATTGGTTTCGCTGGCATTCCAAGGAAGGAAATTTAAGTTACTCATTAACGATCTCTCGTTCGTGAAAGGGAAGTTAAAACATAAATATCGAGCGTATTCTCGAAGCCCGATGGCCTTGAGATAAAGAGTCACACTCTCCTCAGCTACTGAATTTCTTTCTCTTATCCATAGTATCTGCTTCATTCTCACCAGGTGAAATATTTTTCGAATACTTAGTTCTCCGAAATGAAGATATGGAGATAAAAGTGAGGTGGAGCTCACCCCAACTTCTAGCCTATTCTTTGAGTAAGTGTGTAAATGGTGTTCCACAAATTCTGTCAGAGCATTATCGGCATTGCTCCAGCCTGGAGACCAAGCTCTGCTTAACAAGTCGTTGCTTGATTTTTCTGATTCGTCTTCAAGACCCAATTCCTCAACCCGACATTTTTTAACCTCTCCTGCAACTATGATAAAAACAACTATCAATTAATTTTATGTTTATCATTTTGGGTCAAGTGAAATTTAGAACATCTACCTTTCGGCTTAGAGCAATTTGGACATTTTTCGTCAATTTATATGTTCATCCAACACGTATTTGTCATGTTTTCTATTTAGTAAAGTGTTTTAACCCGACTTCTAACATTTCTAGTAATTTATAATCCGAATTCGGCAAAAAGGTTAGAAATCGAATTAAAACGGCTCATTAAATGAAAAACATAGTATACATATACTGTATTTAACGGATAAATTATCAAAAATTTCTAAATTACTAACATCTAAAAGATAGAGGTTCTGTTTGTCGAGAAAAATAGTTTAAATGTCTAATCTGACATGACCTCAAACATTAGTTGCACTTCACCCTATCATTTTCATTCTTAACTCCACCTCAATATGAAATTTGGTGGAACAGACTAGCAATATCTCTAACAGTTTCAGTGAAAACTTCATATACCTTCAGCTGGTACCAATTTCCATGGAGGAAGACTAGAAGCAGGTTCATTCTGCATCTGCAAGCACCTGTCCCAATACGGGTCAAAGGTCGTATAGGCGAGGCCATTTTCATCGTAAACTTCCCATGGTTCATACAACAGATCTGCATTACAAGTCTCCACAGACACGCCGAGTTCTGCTAGTTTTTGTTTCAAGCTGTGGTCTCGACCAACCGAAATAGGATCTAGATCATGGGTGAAAAATAACAGATAAGTTTAAATAATATTTTTGAAAAATTAAAATATTCTTATAATTTCACAACATGAACACAACCTAGACCAAATCCTTTGACAATCTTAACTATTATTCCAGCTTTCAAATCATATTGGTTTACATAAACAAGATATTGGAACTTCAAGCTTGTACGATCGTGTTCTTACTCTGCGATAAACTATGATTATTTGGGGCAAGAATATAATAATCTAAGAAAATGGACTCGAGTAAACCTTTTAAAACAAACAATTCCTACGACGAAATTATGGAATTACCGTAAAGGCGATTAAAGACGATTCTCTTTGCACCAGTGGCATTGATACAAACTAACAAAGCTGAATATGTACTCTCTGTTTTCATTAGAACCAGTTCAGCACCAAGAGACTTCAAAGACTGTTGGAGGTGAGCCAGAGACTGTTTAAGCCACCATCTCGAGACTCGACCCGGGTAGAATTGCCCTTCTTCTTTAGGACACCATATATAGACGGGAAGAACACGACCGTTCCTTGCAGCGGTAGCTAAAGCAGGATTGTCCTCAATTCTGAGATCTCTCCTAAACCAAACTATGGTTTTATTAATACTGCCCATCATTACTGATTCAGATCTTCCCACTGATGAATCCAATTCCCCACTCTGCCATCGTCCGCAAGCTGGACAAATTAAATTCTGGATCTAGCAAACAAGAAATCAAAGCTGAATTCCGAATCATCGGAGTAAATAGCCCACCAGGGTGTCTTTCAAGAAGTACTCCGTTTCCGAATTCCAGTTTCCATAATATCAATCTAGCTCAAAACTAGCCACTTCAAAAAACAAAAAGATGAATACCCAGAAGAAAGCTAGGTAGTAAAGATCCTAATTTGAAAATACATCTATCATATACTTGACAAGCTGAAATCTAAGTAGGGTTTTGACCATTACCCACCTCTGGTTTAAAAAAATCCCCACTCAGCTGTACATGACCCGGAAAATTACTTGCTGTGAAGATTCAGTTTTTATTCATTAGACGGAGAGGAAATAGGGGACGAAACCAGAGAAGAAAAGTCAGGTACCCACCTCATATAAAGTTGAGAATGGTGTTTCTAGATCCTACTAATTACAGTAAAATCAGAGTTGAGAAGCCAGAGCAGATAGTGGTGAGAGACACCATTTGTCGTCATTTGATTTTGTCCCCACTTGGGAATAGATAAGGCATCTAATCTAGTTCAACCACGTGAATCTGTAAACAGAAGGATTTAACCTCGACCTATCGCTGTTCCGGGCAAATTCAATGGACTACTATTCAATTTCCCAGGCTTTGGCAGCTTCCTTCCTCTGTAACATCCACGCCCCCGTACTGCGAATCGTTTTCAGGGGTCTAGCTGTCGACAACCTCGTTCTTCACTGCCTGCATTTGAAGGAAAGGTTTGGTATTTGCCCAGCAGTTCCGATTGTCGGAACGTTCAAATGCGTATAAATCAAACATAAGAAAACGACGACTAGAAGACAAGTGTATTTCTCAACCAAGCGCGCGCACGAGGGGCCCTCTGCTTGGCCAAGAGATTGCTAGGCCATGCTCAGCCAGCCCAATTCGCCGGATCAGACTTGATTGTTGCCAAAAAAAAAAAAAAAAAAAAAAAATTCAGTATCTGAGTAGAATACTAAACTTCCAAGTCACAACCAAGCCATCGTGTGGGCTTCCTTTTCAAATATAAATCCTTTGCAAATGTAAAACAAAATGTTCATCCAGAAGGTTGCTTAAAAAATCAGTAAACTGACATAGGCTAAAATATGTAAAGAAAGAAAATCAAAACATTCTTGGGTGAGAAGCAGATTAGTTTATTTCCAGGTTTAATTTATGTCAAACCGTAAACAGATGGAGATAAAGCAAAATATATTCCTGAATGTATCTTGAGATTTCCTCATTCATGTATGTATGCCATAACTCTATAAATTAATACAGTTTTCAGTTTGCTCGGTCTCTAAGGACTTCAAGATCCATCTCGGTTTCGTCGGTGGCCTGGATCTCGTAATGGATGCCCTCCAATTCCCTTCTGAACCTGTCCTTCGATGTTGCATACAGCATCTTCGAACGGACTCGGGATACCGAGGGTGACCTGCAAGGATATGAACTCAAGCTTACTAATTTGCAATCAACAACCTAGATGGCAGTTCCGTTCAATCAGTGAAGATGAAGAACCAACCATGCTATAAAGAAGATCTTGCTCTTTTGGCAGTTATCGGTAGTCACATAATCAAAGTCATAAACTGCATACCGACAGTCGTTTTCGGGCAACGACGCAGAGAAATCATCATAGCTCTCTGCTAGTCCTCCAGTCTTCTCTACCACTACCTCTTTCTTCTTTTCCTCAATCTTAAAAATCACGTAACGGTGCACCTTCTTCCTTTGAAGTTCCATAAATGTTCTTTTGCTGTGGTCGGCTAAGCCCATGCCTGATGATGCATTTGTCTGCAACAAAAACCAGATATTCCAGTCAGCCAAACATCTAATCTAGAAAAACAATACTAATAATAGAAACAAACGATGGAAAAATTGAGCTAGATCTAGAGTGAGTTATTTTATTGAGATTAAAGTTTCTTTTCACTATTTATGTGTAAGAATCAAAAGCCAATATGAAAAGAAACATGAAGAACAAGCACCAAGATTTTAGGTTAAATACTTTAACAGGTAAAAAAATCCCAGATAGAGAAGAAAAATTCAATATCAAAATCGAATTATAGAACGAGAGTTTGTATGTGCAGCAAATATGAAAACTCATAAAAAATCCTAGGTCAAAAATAAGAAATAAATTGGTAAAAATTATGAAATAAAAGCAGTTTCTGGCAGAACGCAACCACCACAGACCCATGCAAAGAAAAGCATAAACTTCTTGCAAAACTTTTGTCGCACAACGAGGTTTTCAGCCAGACCGAAAACAAAATTCGGATCATCGAACTGTAACATTCTTTACTTATTTCTTTTATGTTAGGTTTCTATGGTATGTCATCAATGCATCTCTAGTGGTAAAGATGCTAACTTTTATTTATTAGAGTGTTAGTTGAAGGCAATTAGATTTCAATTAATCACTCCATGTCTATTTCTGAAGGACATCCTAAATTAACGCATTTAAATGACACTCCACTCATTTCCTTTAATTTCTTCCCCTGTTTCTCGAGTATTAGAAATGAATCTTTAAGTGAAAGAAGATATCCTAGAAACAGAGGGAGCTTTTGACTGAAAAAAAAAGGTGGGGGCTCATCAACTGCATCATTAGAGTTCTTGACAGAACGTCTCTATGTAACCATTTTCACTAATGAAAACTTCAGTTTCAAGAAGACAAAATCATCAGCTTAGAATAACCAGAAACCAATTACCCCCCACCAAAATGACCAAATTGAACACTAATAACCCATCAAAAGAAGAACAGACCAAACAGAAAATAACAAAGCCTAATCAAACCTTACAATGAAATTAACAGAGTAAAAGAAGCGAAGGGAAAGAAAGCTTACCCCCCTGAAGGCCATAGTCACTACACTGAACAGGAGAAAGAAATTCAAGCCGATGCAGGACAGTTGATGAAAGATAAATGGGAAATGAATGGAAAGGAAAGGAGGAAGAAAGGCAGCCACCAAAGAAATGCAGAGAAATTGAAGCTTTAAAAGCAAACATTCAGCGGTGGAAATATAAAGAGAGAGGACAAGCCTAGTAATTTTTGAGGGGAAAAAAGGAGCCGCGTCGTGTCTATTTTTTTCTCGACATTTACAACGGCTCTGTCGAATGGGAAGACGTTAAGTTGTCTGCGTGTGTATTAGTATTTCGCGACGGACCAATGATGGCCCTTTTTACACCCATTGCTTTCCCAGAGGGAAAACCAATGATTTGCGCAAAACAATTGTTGCATGGGAACTCGAAGTAGTAAAGATGGTGAAAGCTTGATTTTATTTTTAAACGGAAAATTGGCAACTTTTCAAGACTTTGTCGGTGGGATTAAGGTTGAGCTTTTATGCTTCGACTTTGAGCTCTTGAATGGTAAGTCGTTCAATAATTACGAATGATGTGTCCTAAACGGATTCTAGAGGATTTGAATTAGCTTTTCCAAAATTCTTGGAGACACTTCTGTTAGTTAAAGTTCCTTTCAGGCCTTGGTGGCGTGCATCTTTTGTGTGATGCCTAAGAGCTGGCCTGCTTTTAGGGGTGATAGTGGTCCGGTTCGATCCGGTTTTTGAAAAATTTAGGACTGGACTACTAAATTTGGTTTTTAAATTTTTTGCACCAATAAGCAAAAAAAATTTCCCGAAATCGGACCAGAATTCTGGTCTCGGTTCTGGTCCTCCCATTTTTTTTTTTTTTTTTAACAGCTGCACTATAACTAATCAAACTGGTTGTGATGTTGAAAACTGTTGACAGCAATTAACAAAAAGTTGCAGAGAAGAAAACTCCAGAACATACAGCAAAAAAGCAATAGAGAGGAGAAACGCCTCCAAGAACAACAACACAAACAAGAAATTACAGACCCAATGCCCCTCCACTTAACCAACAAACTCCTAATCGAATGAGAAATCACCCAACAAATACCAAGCTACTCTCTCACAAAACTAAAGAAACGAAAACCAGTAGACTACACAAATAAAATTTAAGGAAAAAAATAGCAATTAAAACAAACAAACATCGAGCTACAACAACCTATTGCTGTGATATAAACACTTGACCGAATATCAACCCACAAATCAAGAAAAGAAAACCAGTAGAGCCACAAAAAAATTTTGAATTCAGGAAAAAAATAGAAATGAAAACAAGCAAACATCAAATTACTGCAACCTATTACAATATTTGAAAATAAACAGTAGAAATTGACGACACCCGAGAGAAAAGAGCCGAAGAAGAAATCCCACACTTGAGCAAATGCAAATAACGTAGATTGACAACACTCCAGAGAGAAGAGCTGAAGAAGAAATCTCACCCCAGAGCAAATGCAAAGAACACAAAAAAGAGAAAAAAATTAAAACTCAAGAGAAACGAAACCAATTAACAACAACAGAATGAAAAAATTCACATACTCAGCAGAATCAGAGAGAAGAGACGAAGCAAAACCACAATAGGTATGAAAAGTGATAGCAGAAAATACTTGTTGTGCGAACAGCGAGCCGACGAGAGCGACTGGAAGAGACGGCGAGATACAGCTATGCATGGCGAGGGCGACTGGCGGCTAGCGTGAGAGGCACGGCGAGGCGACTGTGAGAGACACGGCGAGGTGAAGAAACAGGGAAGGCAGGAAGAAACAGGGAAGCGAATAAACTGGGTTTGATTTTTAGGGCATGGGTGGGCAGCGGCCAGCTTAACGGTTCGGGCCGGTTCTACGAAAATTGTGTCACCAAACCCGAGAACCGCACCAATAACTGCGGTTCTTGAAAAAAAAAACCGATATCTATTAATTTGTAAGGAAAAACCGCCCAGAACCGGACCAAACCATCGGTTCTGGGCCGGTTCTTCAGTTCTCGGTTTTTTTGATCACCCCTACCTACTTTGCTCACCATTTGCGACGGTGCTAACACCTGGTTCTTTAGAACCAAGTCTAATTTCTTCCTAAATTAATGACACTTTATAAGGTGATAATAAATGTAGGGTTAATGGATGACTAGGCAGGGGCATAAGGGTAATTGGAAATTTTAAAGTGGATATCGTATTTAAGGAATAGGTTTTTGGATTTAATGCATTGTAGCCGCCACTGTTTTCCAATTCTTTTCGACTCTCAGCTCCTCAGCTCAGCATAGTGCTCTAGTAGGCCCTCCCTTCGATTTCTGCAGCGATTCCTCCGACTTAGGTGAGTCCCCTCATTTTTCCTTATGACTTGACGGTTAGATAGCAGAGGGAGTACAATGTATGTGTTTTGGGAGTGTTGTGAATGAGTGTAGTTTCGGACTTAGTGTAGAATCGGGAATGCACGAAGATCTGAGCTTCCAAAACTAATTTTCTTAGACTCCTGGATAATTTAGAATGAAGTTCAACTAATACACTGTCTACGGTTTTAGGTTTGAGCAAGACCCGAAGTGGTTAGCAACCAAACAATTCCCAGGGATCCAGGTAAGTAAAGTACGCATGTGCCTTCGGGCCTACATCACAAAACAGTAGGGTTATGTATTGTGTGAATGATTTTGTATGTCATGCATCATGTTTTTGAAAGATTACGAAAATGAATTTTCATGTAAGGATGGTAAGGCATGAACTGAATGTGACAGACAAACTATTAAGGGAACTAATCCACCCCTTAACTTATGAAGGGATTTATAACATTGGGAGGATTGATCCCACTCCCAAGGGAACAGAGGGATCAGATCAGCTATTAAGGAAATTCATCCGCCCCTTAATCGAGTAGAGGATGTATAACATTGGAAAAATTGATACACTTCCCAAGGGAATTGAGGGATCAGATCAGCTTATGAATGAATGTGAATGCAACTGAGATGAGAAAGTAGAAATTGCATATTTAGGAATTTATGTTTCAGCATTTCATTTCATTACTGCTTTACTTACTTAGCATTAGGCTAATAGATGAGTTTTGTGATGTAGGTGTTGAGGATACTGCAGGTGATTTTCTTGAATGCACAGATGATTAGCCATGGTTGGAGGAGTACATCCATGTTTCGCCCTGGTAAACTGATGAGGCGGATTAACTGATGTCAGTAGTTGGAATGGTTTACTTGACAATGTTTCAATATGCGTATGTTAGGTTTTCATGACAGTAATGGTTTTTAATATTTTGAATACGTTTTGAGATTTTCTGATAATAGTATTCGGTGGAGTTTTAAATGTTGGTTCTTACTGGATTTGAGTAATGCAATAATTTGAATTGTTTCTAAATGGTTTCAGTAAAGTGAGTAAATTCCTTTCTGTAGTTAGAGTTGTGTTGTATAGCAGGAAGTTGTTGGTATGTCGCTCTGCTTTCTATCGGTAGATGATGTCTATCGGTAGATGTTGAGTTATAGTTATGTTGTCTATCGGAAGATGTAGATTTTGCACATCGGTATGAGTGGGTATCATGCCTTGTCGTTTAGTGATCGGTGTATGCAGTTTATTCTATCGGAAGAAGGGAATGAGGGATTTTTGTCATTTTTCCATCGGTAGATGCGAGTCGCAAAACTTGTCGTTTTGCGATTGGATTGATGTTGGATAATTGATTTATCCAGCTGACGTCATCGGTAGATGTAGTCCACCGAGAGATGTCCTTTGTTTCTAACTCTTCTAGTTGGCGTCATCGGTGGAAGCCTTCTATTTTCTGTTTCTGCTTCTTCCGTTGACTTTATCGGCAGATGCGTTTGACTTCTGCGACTCCTTAAGCATTCCATGGTTTAAACTTTATTTCCTATTTGCCGATTGTTTCTTAACATTTCAAACAATGTTTCATAGTTTTGTTTAACTCTATTGTTGTTCAAGTAATTTCCGCTGCAAGTTTTTAACGTTTTGAAGTTTTAGAAAAATGTCAAATTCAGACTTTCGAGTGAAATTTTAAATTTAGTCCAAAGCCTATAAGTTATGTTCGAGCTATGCGTAACGAATCGGGTTTAGATAATTCGGGGCGTTACAGTATGGTATCAGAGACATGTCAGTTAAACCGTTCAAAAGATTACTTATCAGTGCCAACCGACGCATGGAAGTACTTCAACAACTGTAAGTGTTTATGTTAGCCTTAGTTATTAGATATTTATGAGAGTATTTAACCTTGTCTAGGAATATAGCAAAATGGCTACACGACCAGGAAGACCGAGACTACCAAGAGAGATACCAACTCCGAGACAGGAGGAGGACCCTAGTGTAATTAGGCAGCTGACGGAATTGGTGCATCAGCAGACTGACATAGTGCGATAACAGTCTGACCAGTTAGAAGTGTTATTGAACCGAGAAGCACAAGGAAGTGCCAACTCGGGCTATGGCAATGAGCATACGGGGGACAGATTCCACAGACTGCAACCACCCACATTCGATGGAAAGTCGCCCAACCCGATAATTGCTGAGGAATGGCTGAGGAAGGTTGAGAGTATGTTTAGGTGTGTCAATGTTGGTGAAGGGGAAAAGGTCACGTTGGCAACATTTCATCTGGCTGGTGATGCACAACTTTGGTGGGAGACAATTGAGACCACCACCGACGTTTTGGCGATGACTTGGTCGCAATTTAAGGACATTTTCTATGATAAATATTTTAGTAACACTGTTCAAACCGCAAAGAAAATAGAGTTCATGCAGCTGAAGCAAACGGGGTCGGTGGCAGAGTACAGCAGACAATTCGAATCCTTGTCAAGATTTGCTAAACATCTTGTACATAGGAATGAAGATAAAGTGTTTCAGTTTATGCAAGGACTGAAGCCAGAAATCTACCGAGGAGTTAAATTTTGTGGTATTAAAGGCTTGACATTTAGTAAAGTTGTGTCCACTGCTCTGGAAGTGGAAGAAGCTGAAAAGAAGTGTGCTGGACCAAAGGAGGTTCCACAAAAGTTTATCCAGCCACACCAACAGAGGGGAATAAAGAGGCCTAGTGAAGGCCAGAGTAGCCAAGGAACAGGAAGGAAAGTACCAGATACCAGGAAGTTTCCCCAGTGCCCGAAATGCTTGAAGAATCACTTGGGCGAGTGTAGATTTGGGACGGAAAAGTGTTTCAATTGTGAGGAGTTTGGGCATACACACAGAGATTGCCCAAAGCCTAGGATCACCAGATGCTTCAATTGTAACAAGGTCGGCCATGTTAGCAGAGACTGCCCAGTTCCTAAGAATGGCCCTGCTATGATTAAACCGAGGATATTCTCCATGGTGGAGTCAGGTGAAGAACAGCCTGCTGTTGTGTCAGGTACTATATTGATGAACTCTGTGCCTGCTTTTACTTTGATAGATTCCGGTGCAACACATTCATTTATAGCATCTACATTTGCTGATAAGTTAGATGTACAGTTTACTCCTTCCATGCATATGTTTAATGTTACATTACCCTCTGGTGAACGCATGCGCTCTAACCGAGTGATGGTTGACAGTGATGTGTTAGTAGGGGACGTAAGTTTACCTGCTGATCTTATTATTATGGACATAATGGGATTTGATGTAATCCTAGGAATGGATTGGTTGTTTAAGCATTATGCTACAATAGATTGTAGGACTGGAATTGTTAGTTTTCAATTCCCTGGTGATTTAAACCATACCTTCCAAGCTCTGAAGAAGAGTAAGGAAATGACTGTGATGACTTCTGTCGATTGTAGACCCTCATCATGCAGAGAGTATTTGTGCTTTTTGGCTAATGTCTTAGATACACAACTGGTAGAAAAATCAAGCCCTAAAAATGTTTTAGTTGTCCAAGATTTTCCAGAAGTATTCCTAGATGACCTTCCTGGCTTGCCACCAGATAGAGAAATTGAATTTGTTGTAGATGTTTACCTCGGAGCCGAGCCTGTGTCTAAAAATCCATATAGATTAGCTCCAAACGAACTTAAGGAATTAAAGAAGCAATTGGAGGATCTGTTGGAGAAAGGGTTTATACACCCAAGCTTTTCACCGTGGGGTGCACCTGTCCTTTTTGTCAAAAAGAAAGATGGATCAATGCGTATGTGCATAGACTATAGAGAATTGAACAAGTTAACTGTCAAGAACAAGTATCCACTGCCGAGGATCGATGATTTATTTGACCAGCTTAATGGTGCAAGAGTTTTCTCTAAGATTGACCTTAGGTCCGGTTATTACCAGTTGAAGGTTAAATATGAAGATATTCCAAAGACTACTTTTCGCACAAGGTATGGACATTATGAGTTTTTGGTCATGTCTTTTGGATTGACAAATGCACCAGCAGCCTTCATGGATCTCATGAATAGGGTGTTTCATGAATTTTTGGATAAATTTGTCATAGTATTTATCGATGACATTTTGGTCTACTCACGAACCAAGGAGGAGCATGCAAGACACTTAAGCTTGGTGTTAGGATTACTGAGGCAACACCAACTTTATGCCAAGTTCTCTAAGTGTGAGTTTTGGTTAGACCAAATTCACTTTTTAGGACATGTTATTTCAGGGAGTGGTATAGCTGTCGATCCAGCCAAGGTCCAAGCGGTTAAGGAGTGGCCCCAACCGAAGAATGCTACTGATATTAGGAGTTTCCTCGGATTGGCTGGGTATTACAGGAAATTTATTGAAGGATTCTCAAAGATTGCAATACCCCTCACTCGACTAACTAGAAAGAACGTGAAATATGTGTGGACTGAGGATTGTGAGCACAGTTTTCAGACTTTGAAACAGAAACTGACCAATGCTCTGATTCTCACCCTTCCTGTCGATAATGGTAAGTTTAGCATTTATTGTGATGCTTCCAAAATTGGTCTAGGTTGTGTGTTGATGCAGGATGGTAAAGTAATAGCTTATGCCTCGAGACAGTTGAAAGCTCATGAAAAGAATTACCCTACACACGACTTAGAATTAGCTGCTGTGGTCTTTGCATTAAAGATTTGGAGGCACTACCTGCATGGACAAACTTGTGAGATATTTTCGGACCATAAAAGTCTGAAATATATTTTCACGCAAAAGGAACTGAATATGAGGCAACATAGGTGATTAGAGTTTGTCAAAGATTATGATTTTGAGATTAAGTACCACCCTGGCAAGGCGAATGTAGTGGCTGATGCTTTGAGTAGAGTGACTTCTTTAGTCTCTCCTCTCCATTGATTCTTGATATACCGATAGCTTTAGAGACAAACTCTTCTTCTCTTCTCCCTCATTCACGACTTCCCTTCTCTGTGTTTTCCTCCAAGCGACGATTTTTCTCCTCAACGGCGTTCTGCCTCTCCGTTTACGATTCGTCCTCCGATCGTCTCGTTTTCTTTGTGATTTCTACTCCTCTCGCAACCCTAGGTATGATTCTATAGTTTTGGAAGGTTATTGTTCAGTTTTCACGAAGTTTCACAGTTAGGGTTTTGTTTAGGTTTTGTTAAAAACGTGAATTAGGGTTCGAAATCAATAGCTTTACTGGTTTGTGAGTATATTGAACGTATTAAACGTTATTGGATGAAATTTAGAGCGTATAAGGTGTTTAGGTTGAAAACCGGATATTTAGAGCTTGAGAATCGCCGTCAATGAAGTTTAGAAATTTACAAGCGTGAGTTGCTCGGTAAATTTTAGGAAAATTTCCTTAGTTAAGGTTTCGTTAAATTTGGACGTTAAACGGTTTAATCTCATTTTAACGACGACTGTTGTGTTTTGCTTCAGACAAACGACGCTCGTGGACGGAGCTTGAAGTTCAGCACGCACGAGGTAAGTTCTCGTGACTTACTATGGCCTTTTGGCCTACACCGTACGTCAAAGTCGTCTCGAGGAGCTTTGGTGACGTGTTTGTTTAAATTGCTTTGGTTGGGTAGTTAGGTTTAGTTCTTTTATAGGTTATGTTTTTATAGTCTTGATGGTATATATGCTGTATGTTTAAATTATGCTATAAATTGTTCATGCATCACAGTTTTGAATTACGCATAGAAAATGAATTTTTGTACTATGTTTTAAAGAAAATGGTGATGTGGCCTGAAAGGGGGCTATTAATCTATTGTGTGGATCGATTAAGGGTCTGTCACAATACCACATCTAATATGAACCCATGTATGTTTATGGTCATGCGAGGTGGGGCTCAGGCATGGCTGTGCGTGTTGCAAGCATGTACCCCCCTCCTCTAGGTGGAAAGGGTTGTCCAATCGCAGGATGTGCCCTCTCCATTTAGGGGGTTGAGATCTCGGTGACAACTTATGTAAAGATAAGAAAATATTGCATAATTTACGAACTCATATGCACAGCATGCATTTGCATTTACGAAACTTGCTGAGCTTTAGCTCATAGATTGTCTGTATGGTGTAGGTGATCTTGATATAGGTGAGGACGAGATCCCTCCACCCGAGGAATGATGCAGTTGAAGGAGGATGGCCCGTGGGAGTGTGCTGGGCAGTCGATGCGCCTTTTGACCCGTGGGGATGTACGTAAGTATTTTGGGGACATGATAGTTAGGTTGTAGGAGAAATTGTATAGATTGAACATATTAGGATGCTTGGAATCGGGTTAGTTGATAGGTTTATGTTTTATGTTTTGGAAACTTATTTTATAAACTGCTTTGAAAAGTATTTTATCGATGATATATTGGAACTGCTAGATAATTTATATTATAGGGATACGTTCAATTTTTAAACAGGGGAAATTGTCTAGTTTTTAAACAGATCCACGCAGTTCGTATTTGTTTTAAACACATTTTGAGTCGGTAGGAGTGATATTATGAAGGATGTGCATGTATCAGGCGAAATTATGTTGAGATGCATTGTGATGATGTATGTAGTAATTAGAGGTAATTTGTAGAAGAAAATGGAAGTATAAGTGTGTAGGGAATAAAAGAAAGAGGGAAGCAAACTCTCTGGAATTTCGGATTCCAGAGAGGTTGCCGATCGATCGGCTAAGGAGGCGATCTGATGTGCCCCGTAGGCCCATTACACGATCCCAGACCCGAGTCCACAATTTGACTAACACACTTGTCTCTTTTGCAGGTCATGGTTCGTGTGAAGACTTGGAGGATACCGTGGATGACTTGAAGTGGGAGATTAAAGCTGGAGACGTTGACCAACCGAAGCATCTCCTCATGTGGAAAGACTAAAGAGACACCTTAATGCTCACATGGGAATTTGTCTTCCCGAGCTTTAATATTTGTTGCTTTTTTTGAAATTTCAAACTTATTGGCAAACGTTGGCCTTCTTGTTTAAACTTTATTAGATGCATGTTAGGATTAGATGCATGTTAGGATTAGATGAATGATAGGATTAGTTGGTGGCTTGGTTTGGCCCATTGAAGTTGAAGACATGTCTCAAGCCCACATGGTGACCATCATTCCTCTTCCAAGTCCAAGTCCAAGCCCAAGCCCAAACCCAAGCCCACCATTAGGTCTATATATTCATGGTATTGGTGTTTGTAACTTTTTTTGGTTGATTTATGAGCACCCACGGATTTCTCTCTCAATAGAAGAAGAAGCTTGGAGCAAAGAGCTTCCAAGGTAAGCTAGGTTGACAACAACCGAGGGGTTGCGCCCCCGAACCATTCTTCTAGCTTGGTAGCTAGTTGGAGTGGATTTTTCCACCTCATTCTCCACTCTTGGAGTGGCCTTAACCGGTTCCTTGAATCGAGTTTTCTTCCTTGGAAGAAACTCTTGCCGGAAGCTCCATTGAAGCACTCACCGGCCGATTCTCGGAAAACATTCCATAAATCCTTCATCTTAACGAATCTGGACCACGACTTTCACCAGCACACACCTCACTCACTTCACAAGATTCACCTAAAATTTCATTAAATTTCAAGTACGTTTGATATTTCTTTTACATTTTCCATTCTCAGTTTTCTCGGATTTGTGTCACCCGGAGCTAACCGGTCTTCTTCGAGTTCTTGAGTCCTATTTACAGGTCGGAGCTCATCAGGTGGTATCAGAGCTTGGATAGCTCCCTTAGGGTGAGAGAAACCAGATCGGTTTTGTTTTCCAAACCCATTTGGTTGCCCAAAACCGAGGCACCAAAACCGGGTGCTTGCTGTTCTTCATTTTCGGTTTGGTGTTCTTGCTGTTTTTCTTACCTTCTCTTTTATTTTCTTTTAGTTTCTTGCAAAGATCATTTCCAGAATGTTTTTATTAGTAGTCTGCAACTTTGAGCTTGAGTTTTTGAAAAGTATTCCACCATTTTCGCGTTGCTTATTTTCCTTCTCTTTTTGGTAGAACAAACCCTAACAAACTTAGTACTTGCTGTTTTTCTTTCTCTTTTTGGTTTGCTGACTTGGCTGCTGTGTATCTCACTTTTCCAGCACTTAAGAACATGTTGTTATAATCACAGATCTGAGCATTAAAAAATATGTTTGATTAATATCAGGTGGTATCAGAGCTTGGATAGCTCCCTTAGGGTGAGAGAAACCAGATCGGTTTGTTTTCCAAACCCATTTGGTTGCCCAAACCGAGGCACCAAAACCGGGGTGCTTGCTGTTCTTCATTTTCGGTTTGGTGTTCTTGCTGTTTTTCTTACCTTCTCTTTTATTTTCTTTTAGTTTCTTGCAAAGATCATTTCCAGAATGTTTTTTATTAGTCTGCAACTTTGAGCTTGAGTTTTTGAAAAGTATTCCACCATTTTCGCGTTGCTTATTTTCCTTCTCTTTTTGGTAGAACAAACCCTAACAAACTTAGTACTTGCTGTTTTTCTTTCTCTTTTTGGTTTGCTGACTTGGCTGCTGTGTATCTCACTTTTCCAGCACTTAAGAACATGTTGTTATAATCACAGATCTGAGCATTAAAAAATATGTTTGATTAATATCATTTCGTGTTGCTGTTTGGTGGTTTAAGTTGTTGTTTAGTGGTTTAAGTTGCTGTTTAGTGTTATAGTTTAATGCAGTTGCATATTTAAATCCGAGCTTCGTGTTATAATGTTCTGTTGATGCAGTCTTAGTATATTAATCTACTGAGAATATTTGCCTTTTCATTTGAATTACATTGATAAAGTAAAACGTTGCTAAAAGGAGTGAAAGTTAAGTAAAAGTGCATAACCTAAACTAGCCTCTACTTTTGGTGTTTGCTTTATGTCGCTTTCACTTTGTGTTTGAATGAGATTAAAATTAATAAGGTTCTGTTGGTAAGATAATTGTTTGTAATTGCATGTTTGGAAATATATGTATTAAGTTTACTAAGACGTTAAAGAGCACGTACGAATCGATTATCTCTATTTAGTGGATTTAAAACTTATTTGTTAGTGAATTTGACCTTTCCCCACTAAAATGGCCATAACTTTGGCTACAAGTGTCAGTTTTCGACGAGCCACTTGTCAAATCGAAGCTCTCGAATAGCTCTACAAAATGCAAAGTCTAAAACCGAATTTCAAACATGCATTGACCCCCAAAAAATGTCGTTTAGGCCCTTAAAAATGTGTTTCAAAATTTCTAGATTGGAATTCTAATTAGCTTCACCATTTTTTCCTATCCTAACAATTTAGGATCAACTTAAACCTAATTAAAATCTTCATTCCTAAAACTTTAGTATTCACATGAATGAAGACTAGGAGTGCAATTAACCGAGAGCTAAACCAAGATATGAATCAAGAACCAAACCGGGACAAAGACATTCCCCAACCTGAGACTCACACCCCACAAGAGGGAGAGTCTAGCATGCAAGGACAATTAGATGGTCTTAGTGGAGAAGTTAACCATATAGGCCAACAACTTAAGGACTTAACCCTTAGCATGAAACACATAATGGAAGTCCTTAATACGAGAATTCCAAATGCAGCGACCCGAGAACCCGCATCTCGATTTAGACCTAGAAATCCTAGGAGACGATTTCAAGAACCATATCCCACCTCGGATGAAGAAAGACCTGAGTATCCTAGGAGACGAAACCCGCTTTATGATGAGGAGGAGGAAGAATGGACCTTAGATGATGAAGAGACTTTTTGACTAAGTAGACGAAAGGATCAAGAGGGCCTTAGAAATGTCAAGCTACATATACCCCCATTTGACGAAATATGCGATGGAGATACCTTTCTAGAATGGATTGATAAGGTAGAGAAAGTTTTCGACTATTATGAGTACTCCGATAAAGTAAAGATCCAGTTAGTATCAGTAGAGCTATCGGGATATGCGGCCCTCTGGTGGTCCAATATTAAGCTCCAAAGACGACGGATAGGAGATACCCCCATTACGACATGGAGAGCAATGAAATCGCTCATGACTAAGAGGTTCATACCCACCCATTACCGTCAAGATCTATTCCTTCAAATCCAAAACCTACGACAAGGAACTCGATCCGTTGAGGCTTACCTAGCTGAATTTGAAACTCTAAGGATACGAGTAGATATGGAAGAACCTGAGGAGCAAGTTATTGCTAGATTCATTCGAGGATTGAATAGAGACATAGGAGATCTAGTTGAAATACACCCAGTAGAGTCCTTAGATGCAATAGTTCATATGGCCATGACGATTGAGCGACAGCTCAATAGAAAGAGAAAATCCACCTACCCTACTAAGTTCACCCCCCACATTCCTCCTAAAGTCACCACTAAGCCACCCGCGCCAATCAAGCCCTTTGACAAGGCTGAAGGAAAGAAGCCTTTTAACCCTAGTTGGCCACTTAAGGAGTCCAGTAACAAAACCTTAGTCGATAAAGCCAACCCACTAAGAGCGAGAGAAATCAAGTGTTATAAATGTCAAGGTCTAGGTCATTATATGGTTCAATGTCCGAATCGACGGGTGATGATTATCAAGGAAGATACGGGAGAAGTTGAGAGTGAGGATGACCACGAGGTAGGAATAGAGGACAAAGATGTCGAGGAAAGTGACACTGAGGACGAAGTCATGCACGCTCATGAGGGACCCTTGTTGATGGTTAGGAGACGAGTCCTGGTGACTAAGAATTCAGGAGAAGATTGCCAACGTGAGAATATCTTTCATAGTAGATGTGTTATCAAGGATAAGATATGCTCTTTAATTATAGATGGAGGAAGTTGTGCCAATGTGGCATCTGATGAGTTAGTTAAGAAGTTAGGATTAGAGATGACTACGCATCCCCACCCTTATAAGTTACGATGACTAGATGATAGGGATGATGTTAAGGTCTCTCGACAAGTGAGAGTAGATTTTGCTATGGGAAAATATCAAGATTCTGTTATATGTGATGTCGTGCCCATGAGTGCTAGCCACTTACTTCTTGGACGACCCTGGCAATTTGATCGAAGAGTGAACCACGATGGATATTCTAACTACTATTCCCTTAAGTTTGGTGGTAAAACAATTAAGTTAGCACCTTTGACCCCCGAGGAAATATCCAAAGACGATGCCGCTAGAAAAGAAGCAAAGAATAAAGCAAATCTTTTTATGACTAGATCAGAGATAGAGGCATCGGTGCTTCGAGGAGATCCCATGATCCTAATATTATTTCGAGATAGAGTTATGGAGCTAGGAGTAATCCCTGACATCGTGAAGAAGTTACTCAATCAATTCCAAGACGTGTTTCCTGAGGAACTGCCCCAAGGATTACCACCTCTACGTGGTATAGAACGTCAAATTGACCTCATACCCGGGGCTACACTACCTAATAGACCGGCCTATAGAATGAACCCCGAGGAGACCAAGAAACTTCAAGATCAAGTACAAGAATTGTTGGATAAAGGATATATACGAGAGTCCATGAGTCCCTGTGTAGTTCCCTCACTATTGGTACCTAAGAAAGACAGCACAATGAGGATGTGTGTTGATAGCCGAGCCGTGAATCAAATTACCGTCAAATATAGATACCCTATTCCAAGGCTCGAGGATATGTTGGATGAGCTCAGTGGAGCCTCAATATTTTCTAAGGTGGACCTTAAGAGTGGTTGTAACGACCCCTATTCCCAGCAAGATATTGTCCGCTCTGGGGATTGGGCTGCAGCCCAATATCCTCCCCTCACGACTTTGTTTGGCGAGAACTTCCCAGAAGGTCACCCAACCTGGAATTGCTCTCGCCGAAGCACTTTTAACTTCGGAGTTCTTATGGGATCCGTTGTCAATCGTGCTACAAAACGCGTCTTACTATCTTGGGAGGGTCTCTTTACATATGTTTCATTTCCACATACTTTCCCAAGCGATGTGGGATTGTGACAACCCCCTTTTTACGACCTGTCACCTTCCGGTTCACCCGCGCGGACGTACCGCCATCCAGGTTCCGGTTCGTGCAGCCATCGTACCCATACGTGCATATTCGGGTCATCACAATCACCCCCCCTCAGGGGCCCAACGTCCTCGTTGGCCACATTTCCGGTTGGGTACAAGCTCTGATACCATTTGTAACGACCCCTATTCCCAGCAAGATATTGTCCGCTCTGGGGATTGGGCCGCAGCCCAATATCCTCCCCTCACGACTTTGTTTGGCGAGAACTTCCCAGAAGGTCACCCAACATAGAATTGCTCTCGCCGAAGCACTTTTAACTTCGGAGTTCTTAATGGGGAT